>JARVGS010001636.1:37864261-37878788 GCA_031762315.1 Hypsolebias antenori | reverse complement strand
ATAATACTGGAACAGCCTTTGAGCTTCATGAGTTCTTCCTCGGTGCTGTCGGTGCATTCGATGCTCCTTCTTGCACAAATAATATCATTCCTGTTTAAGGTTGGCAGTTTCTCATAACTCTAACCCAAACAGGTTTTGTACTTCACCTGAGTTTTATTTATTTATTAGTAATATGTTTGTAATTTCCCAGAGAATTTGGTCCTTTCAGTGATGCTCATGTAGATATGGTCCTGAAATCCCCACCACCACCACCACACACACCCATCATCAGTAAAAAGACCCACCTAAGTGAAGCCTTGTTCTCCTCAGGAGGCGGGGCCAGCTGTTTTATCCACAGTCTAACAGAAAGTCCATGCAAGTGCGTCGCTCGGTGTCATTTCAGGTAAAAATCTGAATAATTTCTCACATCTTTGTTTCTCCATCACAGACCGGTGAACCTGTAGCCTCTGGGCCAAACTCCGCCCACTTTTGGGGGAAACCAAATCGCCCACTTTGACTGAGAGTGATTGGAACTCCAAATGTGTTTCTGTATCAGCTACAAGTAAAACTAAAGGTTTGTGTTTAAGCGTTCATGAGCCCACATATAAGATCTGTCAGAAAAGCATTTATGTGTCTGATGATCGACGGTTTCCAACGTTTCAAGGAATTATTTTCAGAAATACGGAAAAAAAGTTAATCAGACTGGACCCACAGCAGCACCCAGTGGCTGATGGGACATATGTGGACATGTTGAGTGATTTCATTTGCTGTTTGTGGAAGTAAATCTAATAAACTCATTAGCATGTGGCTAATTAGCAGCCTTCAAGATGGACAGATAAGCAGATTCATTTTGAGTCAAACTAATAAAGAGGCATTTTAAAAAGACTCCAACTGAGTTCCTTAATGAAAGTAAAAGTAACTTCTGTGTCTGATGACAAATACCTTTCTGTTTTATTGTTTAAATGTGCGTGTGGCTGAAGCCTTCTGTCGTTTCTGGAGATGGCTCTGCAGATGTTGGAGTTTTAGAGAAACCAGATGTGACGTTATTTACTTACAGCTGTAGAGACTCAGAGATGAGAATAACTGTGCAGTTAGGTCAGCTAAAGGGTCAGAATGCTCTTTAATTAGACACAAGTCTTCTGCTTTTACGTTCATCGACACAAAATCAAGACAGTTTCTACAGATTCCTTTCATTTTTGCTCCTCGTGTAATTTTGCTCTGATGACTCGAGCTTAAACCTGAGTTTTATTATGAAATCCACTTAGTGCTAATTGCATCTTAATGAGGGTTTCACTAACGAGGCTAGGATCAAACCAGCTGATGTCCCATTTGTTATTTCAGCTGATTTCACAGAAACAGCTGGCAGATGTTTGGCTTGGTCCTCTCCGGTTGAATCTCTCTCTGGGATTCAACAGTTAAAGCCTCTGAAGGCAGAGAGGTCCTGGTGCGCTGCACGGTACATTTTGTTCTCTCACTCCGGTGCCGCCATCCCTCACTGGGTCGACAGTCCGATTGGAAATCCATGCAGCCGAAGCCTCTTCCCCTGCGGGTGCATGCTCATTGATTAACTGTCAGGGAGGAAGAGGAGGGTGAAGAGCTCAGCAGTCTGAGAGACAGGGTGGAGAATGCAGATTGAAATAAATAATCTCCATTATTTATTTTTTTATCAAAGAAGTTTCAGATTTAAACTGTCGGGTTTTTATTAATATTAGTCTGAAAACTCAAAGTTTGTCAACTGAAATTAAAGCTTTTACACCCAGAGTGCTTATTTTTATTGTATTTTACAACACAAACAAATATCTAAATGGATTTTAAAGTTTTTGCACCTCATTCAAGTTTCCTGATGTTACACGAGTTAAAGTGTTTTTTTAATTTGTCTGATTTCTCTGAGTCACAGGTCGGACCTGAAACTGAAACAATGAGGAACAATCCGAGTCTTTCTGCTCGGTTTGACGACCTGACACAAGTTCACACGGGTCTGCCTCACATCCAGCATCGCTCTGATTCTTTATCGCCTGCCAAAAGGCCAAATGTGGGCGATAATGTTTTTGTTTGTTCTTTAACTTACTGGTGGCGACAAACTGGAGACACGAAACTGGAATGACTCGGAATTATGGCAAGTCTAAGGTGCATACTGTGACACTGGTTCAACATTTATGAGAGTAAGTCAATTTATTTGGACGTTTGTCCACATATTGTCCTAATTCTGTCTCAGTTTGATCAGTTTGCTTCAGGTGGAAGAGTTTATGTATCTGGGCATCTTGTTCAAGAGTGATGTCAGGACCGAGCAGGGGACAGATCGACGAAATGGGGCGTCATCTTCAATAATGACAGCATTGCTCCGGTCCGTAATTCATTCAGCCTTTATTCATACAGACTAGTCTCGTTGAGCCTCGAGGACTCCTTTACAAGAGGCACCTGTTCCAGACAGAACAGACAACAGTTACAATAAAGTAGAGTGAACATGCAGTAAAAATAAGAGTAGTGTACAAAACAATAAATCAATGTACCATAAAATGGTAAATGGACTGTACTCATGTAGCTCCTTTCTAGACACTCAAAGCTCTTTACAACAATCTGTGCCTCACCTGTTCATACAGCATCTGGATCTACACAAAGATGATTGAACAAATCGTTCTGAGTAATCAGAGCTTTTATCACATTCAGACACCGATGGGACACACATCGGAGGAAATGAGGGGTTCAGTGTCTTGCCCAGGGACACGTCGGCATGTGACTGCTGGTGGATTTGAACCCCCAACTCTTGCATTGGAGGACGACTGCTCTGAAACAGGGTGAAACACTAAAAACAAGACCAGGACCAGTGAGGAAAGAGCTGAGTCGAAAAGCAAAGCTCTCGATTTACTGGTCGGGCTATGTTCCAACCCTCACCGGTGGTCATGAGGTTTGGATCATGACGGAAAGAAGGAGATCCTGGATACAACTGGCAGAAATGACTTCCTTCACAGGGTGGATGGGCTCAGCCATAGAGATGAGGTGAGGAGCTCCATCATCTGCAGCGCGTTGGGAGAAGAGCCGCTGCTCCTGCGCATCAGAAGTAGTTGAGGTGTTCACACATCTCATCAGGAAGCCTCCTTTAGAGGGAAGACCCAGCGGTGGCTGGAGGGATGATGCATCTTCTCTGGTATGAGAACACCTCGGAGTCCTCCATGGCGAGCTGGAAGGTGTCGCTACAGAGAGGGAGGCCTGGGTTTGTCTCCTGGACCCGGTGCCTCAGCGACCTGACTACAGATAAATGGTAGAAGATGGAGATGAACAAAATATTCTAATAAAGTTTTCAAACATCTGTCAGTAAAAAAAAAAAAAACAGTTTGTTTTCTGGAGCTGAGGTCATTTTGTTGTGTTTAGATGTTTAATTCCTCTCTGAATTAAAACCAGGAGGGTTTCATTTGAGTTCTGTTGAAAACGTTCAGATGTTTCCTCTTCACTCAGAGTGGAGTGATCTGATATCTGGAGTTTAAACTTTAATTCATTCACAGGAAAATACAAAAAAACGAAGACATCCAGATCGTGTGAAAGGCCACTTCTGTCGTCTCCTCACCCCCTCAGCTGGTTTGATCTCTCTTTAGTCTCTCGTTGTTCCATCCATGGAGGATCATTAGAGCTCAGATGTGGTGGTTGGGAACATCAGAGGGAATCTGTAACCCACCGTTCTGACGCTTCACCTCCTTCAGCTCCTTTCTTTTCGCCGTTCCGAATCTCATTAACGTTTGACATTTACATTTCCTCTGAATCCATCGCTGAGCTGCTCAGGCTCTCAGCTCTGCAGCTCCATGAAGTCGGGATTTCAGAGAAACTTTCAGAAAGTCGTCCCTGGAGGAACTTCTGCAACGGATTAACTTAATGAACCAACCTGATTCAAGATGGCCGCCACCATCAGTTTTATAAAAGCACAAAAACACCTCTGACCCTGTCAAATGCACAGATAAAATGTGATGTGGTAGTAGGCGAGAGTGATCACTAACCCACACTCTGAGCTCCAACATCTCAGGAGATCTTTGCTCAGAGCATGAAAGGTGGAGGGTGATGTGCATTTCTTTAAGAAATATTAGTTGCATTCATCCATGAAGGTGTTTTTCTTCAGCGGTCGATGCGTCGTATCATTAACTCTCTCATCAGACCTTCATCCATCCATCCGTCCGTTTCATTCATTCATAAATTTGTTAACCCCGTCCATCATCGCAGTCCTCCTGTCAGGCTTCTGATTGGCCAGAGGTTCTGAATCAACCATTTATGAAGTCCAGATGTTTGCAGATGCTCACAGATGATCAGAACCTTGTTTCTTAAACTGGTGTCACGTGGACCGTTGTTCGGCAGAGTAGGTCCAGGACTGGAGAACAGAACTTCCTCCAGTTCCTCTGAAAGAACAGCATCAGTTACCTTTGAGCAGATTTATCATGACCTCCACCTGCTTCAGATCTCTGGTTCTTCAGCTCCTTTCAAACAGTTCACAGCTTCATGATGGTTGCTCAGTCAGCTCAGGGGTCAGTGCTTTTATTTTTTATTTTTTACTTCCATTTTGTTGCTCACTCTCAAGGTCATCGGGTCAGTCGAGAGAAAAAACACAAGTTTCTGTTTGACTCATGAAAAATTAAAGCAAAAATATTTTAATACCTGTCCTTTGTCCCCAGAAATGATCATTTAACATTTAAAACACTGATAATTCATTTTTACCAGAAGAATTCAAACTTCACTGTGAGTTAGAGAAGAACACGTTGTTTCTCATGGCCCACCCTGTTGATCCCCGGTGAACTCTGACCTCATGATGTGGCGTTGCGTCTCTCAGCCTTTACAAAGTCACATATTGTGCAGGAGCATGACCTGCAGGAAGCAAAGCAACAGACCCACAACATGTCAGGCTGTTTTCACGGACCAGGAATCCAGACTGGCCAGCGGAGATGACACAACAAAACAAAAAGGACGACACGGAAGAAAAACAGCTGGAGGAGTCACGGAGGCGAACGGGACCTGACGTGAAGAATGACAACGATCCACAGCTGAGTGGAGACAGAGGGAATAAATGACCTGAGGCTGACGAGGAGATGAGAAACAGCTGAGCCTGAAGGGACGAGGTGCGAGCAGCAACTGGCCGAAGGAAAGTACTGATGGGAGCGAACTGGGCCCAGAAACAGTTACAAAAGAAATGAACAAATCCAACAATAAACTCCAAAACACAGATTCTCACAGCTGTCTGAACATCTGTAAGGACATGTTTGATTTCCCAACACTAACAAGTATTTAATCCTAAATCTTCATTACTCTTAAAATAAACCTGACTTACTTAAAAACAGAAGGTATTTCAAATGTTTATTGAGTTAAAAAAACAATAATTTAAATTAATTTGATCAATAATATATAATTATGTAATAATTTGCACTTTGATATGAAACTATTTAACCCAGGTGTGACCCTCCTGCTGCCCTTGGGTCAAACTGATCCCTGAGACCTCACTTCAGGACAAGAGGCTCAAACTGGAAGAAGCATTCCTTGAAGGAATGCATATCACCCGCCAAGCATGCCAAAGGTTTCAACTAACATGTTGCACAATCTGTTCACCATGATGATGATGATGATGGATAGATATCAGAACTCTCTGTTAATGGAATAAACCGTTGAAACGTTCAGTGCAACGACCACTGAACGCATCACGCCACAGACTTTAAAACGAGTTTGTTTGGAGGAAGAGGAGGTGTCTGACTGAGAGGAAGATGGAGTCGGCCTCAGGCGGCGAGCAGAGAGTCATTAACACCCTCAAAGGGACGCAGTCATTCATAATTCACCACTGCAGCCGATCAATTATTGATCAGCTTCAATTTATGTTTTCTTGTCCCGTAAAATAAAACGCAGAAATAAAGAGATGAAGTCAATCTTCAAAGAAACTAAACGCAGCTAAAAACAGAAAAACAGCCGCTGTGCTTCCTGCTGCAGGACCCAAACGTCCTCCTGACGTCTGGGCCGCAGCAGGAAGCTGCGTTCAACCTACATCAGATGTTCAGTTGATGCTTCAGACAAATGAACTTGTTCAGTCTGTGCGGTGTCCGTCTTGAAATAAATTTAGACAATCAGCTGGAACATTTCTGCAGAGAGGAGTAACAGTTAAACTCCTCGTCCGAAGTCCAGCAGAACCTCTGGACTTCCTGTGGGATGATCTCAGTCAGAGGAGTTGATCTGCACGAGCCAAGAGTCGAGCTCAGTCAAAACCATTTAAAATGACATGAAGAATCTTTATTTTTATATTCAACACTTCAAATTATTTCTATAAAAACACAAATTACATTTTGCTGACATTTTGAACCCTTCACGAACAAAGAAAAAAATATCAAATTTTAAAAGTTAGCATTCATCTGCTGCACCAAAAAAACTTTTTATTATGTTTTAATATAATTTTTTCACATCAATCAGATAATGAAAATAAAAATAATAAGATAAAACATGAAAAGATAATTAGTCAATAATTAATAGTAAACCAATCTATCACAAGTTGGTTGGCCAGATCTTTGACGTCTAAACAAATGTGTTGGGGGCCGGAAAAACCTTAAGGAGGGTCCGAGTTGGCCCATGAGCCTTCAGTTGTAAACAAAATGGAAGCAGACAAAATGGCTGACGTTTCACCTTTAAACTGTAGAAGAAGAGTGAAGAGCATCTTTAAATGTTAAAGCTGCTGCAGGTGTGTGGACCTGACAGCACTCTTAATAAGACAGGCAGACACACAGATAAGCCTCAAACAAACAGTCTCTGAAGTCGTGTCAAAGAACTTCTTGACCCGTGAGCAGCAGGAGGTTCTGGTGGTACCACAGGTTCTGTCTGAAGGTTCTACAGGGTTTGATGGAGAGGACTTAACGAGTTGGAGCCTTCACTTCCTGTTTATCGAGCTCAGTGACGTATTTTATCTAACTGACTCGCCTCAGGTCAAACACGATGACCCGTCTGTGAGGTTCTGCTGTGAGGTTCTGTTGGGTCCACGTCTGGTGGAAGCACAAACTGCTCCAGAACCAATTCCTTCTCAACTTGTGAGCTCCTGACTGTCAGAAACACACTCGTGATCTAAAATTCATTTTTTTAAATTAAATAAAACGGGGTTTAGTCCTGGAGGCAGATTTCTGTGCAGCTTTTCGCCCATCAGTGCGCGCTCGACACGTGCACTGTCGGCGTAACACAGAAACAGGCTTCAGGGAGCCTCAGCTTCCTTTTACAACACGCCACAAACAAAAGGGCTTTTTATTTTTGCAGCAGTTCTTCACGTGCAGTCGTGGGGACGTGAGGGGACCTCGTCTCTGCTCTGCATCAGTCTGAAGGTTCTGTCGCTGCAGCTGCTTTTCCAAACAACTACAGGAACCATCGTCTTATTGAAACAGGCCGTGGAGTCCATGCATCACTTTCAGCATGAAAAACTAAACGTTTGAACGTGTGGGCGAGAAAGTTGCTGCAAGAAGGAAGTTTTAAGACAAAGCTGGAAAACGGAACAAGGTTCTCTGCGCAGAAAATCATCAATTTCCTGAAATGTTTATGGTTCCACCTGGTCAAATAAAGACTAATAAATTAAGACTTTTTTTTTTTTTACAAACTGACTTGAGGACATTTTTTTATTATCTTCAGGCTCAGACAAGAAGGATTCAATCAGTTCAAAATAACTGTTTTTTTTAACAGGAATCTATTGATCCTGAATAATTAGGACTCAACGATGTGGACCGCTTGGCCCTCCGGTTCTCCTCAGCTGCCTCTGGAGTCCCACCAGTCAACAAGGACTGATAGGACTCCTTCTTCAGCTTGACAGCCTCCCTAACCCACCAGAGAGGTCACGTTCCATGTCCCAGGAGCAGCTCTGGTAAGACAGGGTCAGGGGTCAGAGCACCAAGACCCCCGCCTTCAGCTGCCGCCACAGCACGGTGAGGATGAACACTTTTAAAAACTAGTCCAAGCTGCCCGTCTTTGTTCCTGAAGTGGATTCCAGTAGAATGAATCGTGATGTGGGGGCGGCTGCAAAATGGGTCGAGCTGGGCACAAAATAATGTGCACAGCCAAGAATACAGTGTTGCTGCCCGTGCACACAGAAGTCCTTTATTTGATTAAACTTGTTTAAAAAAAGGTTCTGGCATCCTGAATTCAGTGAATCTGCAACAGAAAATGTACATTTTTCACAACCCAGACAGATTCATCCTCCCGTCCGGGTCAGAACAAGCTCAGACTGTTCGGTCCTGCTCATTCAGCCTGAACCGAGATGACGGGTCCAGTTGCTGAGGAACATCAAGTTATGACTGAAGAAGCCGTGAACTTGGTCTCATCTGAAAAGAGCTTTAGGTTATTGATCGAACAAAGTGACGCTTTTACCGTTTCTGTCTTCAGACGGGTCGAGGAGAGGATCAGACAGATGTCTGCAGATGCAGCTGAAGGCTCGGACAGATGTCTGCAGATGCAGCTGAAGGGAATCGTCTCCCTGCCAGATGTGATGGCAGATGCAATAATGGGCTGAGGGTCGTCTTTACAGCCACCAGGGGAGGAGTGAAGTGGACCAGATGGAGGTCGCTGGGCAGACGGGCACTGCAGCCCAGACAAAGCAGCACGAGGGAGCAGCAGCAGACCCAGACCGAAGGAGGCTGGACCCTCAGGTCCTCTATCTGCAGCTCACAGGCTGCAGGACGTCATGTCCTCTCTGTGTTTGGTGAATGCAGAGCCAGACGTCTTCCAGCAGCGTCTCATCCGTCCCTCACGTCCCTCGCGTCCTCTGAACACTTCTATCATGTGACGCCGACGCGATGAGGCAGCAGGTTGACTCCTGGCTCGCAGGTGGGCTGCGTTTTGTTCTCCCAGAGAACCGTTCTGAGTCAGTGAACGGGCGGAGAGGCCACAAATGAAATTAAAAACGAGCCGTGCGCTCCCTGCTCCGTGCACATCCAAACACAACCCGAGGGAAAGAGTGCTCGTCGACAGCACCGAGCTCATGTTTGCTGCATGCTTGTGTGGAATGATTTTTCAGAATAAAGGCCCAGCAGTCCTTGAAGGAATGCATATCGCCCGCCTCCTTTGACGCCAGAGAGTGAACACATGATTAAAGGCAGACGATGTGTTGAGACCAACAACCCGAGAGCTTTGAACTCTTCAGAAACCTTCTGACTCAGGTTCAAAACATCTTGTTTCACTTTGTAGAGGTTGTAAACCTGCGTCCATGTCCTGTGTGACACGTCACCAAGAACACGTGACCGCAGATAAACTGGACCGCGAACAAACGTCAACCAGAAACCAGATTCTGATCTTTACATAAAACTGTCTTTGAGGATGAGCATTTGGAGCAAAAACACTTGAGTTTGTTGCCAGTTCTTAAATTCTCTTCTAAAATTCAAGACCCACGTTATCTGACAGTCAAGCTGAGCTCAGCATAGTTTCTACTTTATTATCCTTTCAAAATAAAATCTGATGGCAGGACAGCTCACGTCTGACAGGTTGATCAGGCGCTGGACGATGACCTCTGTGCTGACCTTAGGTAGAGGAGAGATAATGAGATCTTGGGCTTCAGGTGAGACGAGGTCCTGCTGAGGAGGAGCAGCGTGTGCAGCTCTATCTGCAAATAAAAACACCACAAAGGAAAAAACAGCTGATCTGTCCATCCAAAGCAGAACAGTGAAGTATGAAAGGAAATATTTTATCCCTAATTCTTCCAACCGAGATTACTGTGACTGTTGTCTGCTGCAGGTAAGATACTGCCTAAAACTATGCCTTTAATGAAGCAGCTCTGCACTGCAGAGCTCGTTGGGAGTAAATGTTCGTTTTTACCTCATTAAGTATGCGCTGCTCTGTGAAAACGACTTCTCCCTTTCATCCCCACCTTCGACTCCTCGGAGATTTGGAACTAATTCAGCTTTGCATTTTGAATCAGGAGCCGATTCAGAGGAGGAGGAGGAGGAAAAACCTCCCCTCTCTACGATAAAATCAGCTGGACGAGATCAAACAGATTATTATGACTTAAACCCTCTGCACATCCCTCAGGGAAGCAGCAGCAGAGAAACCATTCAGGTTTTATTTCTGCTCCAGAAGATGATTTTTTCTGAATGTTTTACACAAAGAACTCGTTTGGGTCTTCAGAGCGCTGATGTTCGTGCATCATCACCCAGCAGCATCCAATCACAGCTCTGCAGAGGGGATTCCTGCTGCAGTACTTATTTATGTCTCCATTGCAGCATCCAGCCTCAGCAAAGTGCTGCAGTCACTTTTTCACCCTCCCCCTCCTCCCCCCTTCACTCCCACACAGTCCCTGGTTGGTGCACGCAGCCATGCAGCTTCATCTGTCAGAGCTCAGTCTGAAGAATCCTCACGGAGGAGGATGTGACACCAAACATCTTCTCTTGAATCGCATCTGTTTTCAGCTCTGGGTTCTGAGTTAACAAATTAAAGCCGGTTCTGCCTCGGAGGTTCTGCAGGGGACCAGCAGAACCTCCTCTGGGCTCATGACGACCATCAACAACGTCCAGCTCCTGCCAGAAGATGAAAAACACAGAATCAATGAAAACAGCTTGAAGAAATGCAGATCGCCCGCCGCCTTGCACGCCAAAACTTTAAACACGACTCTCATGTGATCTGTCAGAGGTCGTGTTAGAGACGACTCTCAGCTACTACCACCCCAAACCTCTGCTCCATGTTTGTAAAAGGGACCGAGTCAGAACCCAGTTTGAGTTCCACCAAGGCTGGACGTCAAGAACGACACAAGTCAGATGTATTTTCTGGTGATTTATTACGAAAGGAATTATTTTTTTTAGAAATAAAGCTCCAGCTGCAGCTCTGATTAACAGAGAAGTTTAAAATTTCCAACGTTTGCTTGATCAGAACCCACGAGGAGACGAAACAGACCAGCTGGTTCTGACAGTCAGCCGTGCAGAACCAGAAGAAAAGAAAAGTTTAAAAACACAGAAAAAGAGTTTTAACTGATCCACAGGAGCCACAACGGTGAAAAACTGAAAGAATATAAAAATATAAACTCCGGCTCAGAGTTACGAGGTTCACATTTTAGATTTATCTAAAGCAGGGGGGTCCAAAGTGTGGCCCCGGGGCCTTCCAGGGTCCCTGAGTGGCCTGCAACTGCAGTTTAGAAACTATAATTAAGAAGTTAATGAAGACAAATATAAAAATATAAATTTAACAACATTTAAAAGAAAATAAGACGTAGAAGGAAACTGGAGAGAAAGACAATCTATTTATTTATACTGTAATTTATTTTGATCTCTGCAGCTGCACTTCAGTTCTTCAGCCTCCGTCTGGAGCGGGTCATCCGTGGTTCCTGCAGGTGTTGTTTTTTTGTTTTTTTGTTGTTGTTGCAGGTTCTGGACTGAGACCCACGGATCCACCTCCAGGTCACATGACCACTCCACAGGAACCGTCTTTTAGAGAAAAGTTCAACAGAGTTCATAAACGTTAAAATAAGAACAAGTGAAACCGACAGAAAGATTAATAAAGATTTTTATTTTGAACTGACTGTTTTAATAAAAGAGATTTCTTCGGCCTCGTGGGTTCTCCAACGAGCCTGAAGCACCTGCTGAAGAGCAGATCCACCTCGGAGCAGATCCACCTCAGACACAAGTGGAGCCTGGAACAAGTCTGATTTCACAACAGTTTTCAAAACAAGCATCAGAATTCAAAGCTTGTTGCTGACAGCCGAGCCGAAAGTGTGACAGTACGACAGAACTGACTGAAACAAACAGCCGAAAGGACAGCAGAGCCAGATGAATGCCACCCCTTGTCAAAATGAACAGTTTAAACTTAACGCTGAACGATTTCTGCTGAAAAACTGTTTGAGTCAAACTGACATTCAGCTGACATTTGCTGAAAGCTGAAAAAAAAAAGAAAAACAGCTGAAACGAGCAGAAAGATGCTGAAAACAGCCGAAGCAGAACAAAAGCTAAAATGAGCAGAAATTAGTTGTAAACAGCTGAAGCTGAACAAAAGCTGAAACGAGCAGAGAAACTGAAAACAGCCAAAGCATAACAAAAGCTAAAATGAGCAGAAATTAGTTGTAAACAGCTGAAGCTGAACAAAAGCTGAAACAAGCAGAAAAAAGCTGAAAACAGCCAAAGCAGAACAAAAGCTGAAACAAGCAGGAAAAAAAGCTGAAAACAGCCAAAGCTGAACAAAAGCTGAAACGAGCAGAAAAAAGCAGAAAACAGCCAAAGCTGAACAAAAGCTGAAACGAGCAGAAAAAAGCTGAAAACAGCCAAAACTGAACAAAAGCTGAAACAAGCAGAAAAAAAGCTGAAAACAGCCAAAACTGAACAAAAGCTGAAACAAGCAGAAAAAAGCTGAAAACAACCAAAACTGAACAAAAGCTGAAACGAGCAGAAAAAAGCTGAAAACAACCAAAACTGAACAAAAGCTGAAACGAGCAGAAAAAAGCTGAAAACAACCAAAGCAGAACAACAGCTAAAAGGAGCAGTAAAAGGCTGTAAACAGCTCAAAGAGCTTGAAGGAGAGCTCCAATCATTTTCTATGAAAACAACATGGCCGACAAAGCTTCCAGAGGAAACGCTGACACAGAAACACCATCAGACAAATTGACTCCTGTAAATTGAACCAAAACATTTTAGTTGAACTAAAACCTGCCAGATGTTTGTTTTTCCTTCTTGTCTCTGAGGAACCAGAAGCTCTAAAACTAAAAGTTCAACATCTGCCGAGACAAGAGTGAAGAAAACGAGAACAACCTTCAAATCCTCCGGGCTGCAGGAAAAAACTGATGTGACGCGGCGAACAGTAAAAAAGAAGTCTTCTACTGGAAGGCCTAATGGACAGATGTTTCAATCTGAGGTTTCTGACAGGAAGGGGAGGAGCTTCACTCGACCTTCACCTGTGAGGCTCCTTCTGTTGAACCAAACCTGAAGCTGTGAAGCGGTCAGCTCACGTATCAGTCCTCCGCTGAAAGTAGTCCTAAAGTACGCCAACACCTCAGAGATTTGAGTCAAATGTTTTTTGTTTTTTTTTTTGCTTCAGAAGGTCCTGAATAAATAAAAGTGTTTGTTTACGACGAGGAGCTTAAAAGATTCATGTCTGCGAGCTGGAGGCGCCAAAGTATTCACACACGCTCACATTGGTTTGGTTTCCATCAAACAGGAAGTGAAGCTGCAAAACTAAATAAAAACAAGGAGTTGTCGTCACAAGGTGGCGCTGCAGGCTCCAAGCTCCAAGAAGAAGAAGAACCATCTGAGATGATTTAATCTGGAAAGATGTGCCAAAAGATTTGATCCAGTTTGTTGAGGAACCTGCAGGTGATTCGTGTTTCTCTGATACGCTGGCGGCTCGTCTGTGATTAAAACCACGGCGCAGATGGAGGAAAGCGGCTCCGGCCGCCATGACAGGCCGGAGCCTGAGCCCGAGGCGGGAAAGGAGCAGGGGAGTGGGATTCTGGTGGAACGACCCGAGCTGCAGATGGACCACGTAGGTCTCAGCAAATTCCTGGTGAACCGGAGCAGCTCAGAGAGTGCTGGGTCCTTCAGAACCATTCTGCCGGACTCGTGCACCGTGCAACCCTCTGCGGCCCGTCTCTCCTTCCGCTGCTCCTCCTGGATGTGTGATGTGAGATGAGTCCAGGTCCGGTTCTGTGTGAGCCCGGTTCTGATTCTGGGGATCATAAACGGGCGTCTTAGCTCCAAACTTAGTAAAGGTGCTGAAAAGAACAAAACGTTTGTGGAAACTTCCTGGAGAGACGTCTGTCACACGAGGAGCGAGGAAACAATGTGACGTGGCACAAAACGTCCAAAAGAAGGAAACAAGGAGGAACAAAGGAGGACCCGATGGACTGGGAGGAGGAGCGCAGGGAGGCTGCGGGTGATTGAGGAAGAGGCTGCAGCTGGTGCTGAGGATGGAGGACAGGAGTGAGGACGTGGGTCGGACAGAGCCCCAGCAAACCGGTTCTGACGGACTTGTTGCTGCCGGCGGCCTCGACTCGGTCCAAACGGGCAGAACCTCCTGGATGTGAGCTGCAGCAGCTCAGGGACCCCCGAAAGATGACGGAGTCAAGAACACACCTCCTCCTCCTCCTCCTGCTGAGTGGAGGAGGTAGAGCTGCTGGGAGTCCCACAGCCTCACATGATCTAAGCAGCTCCTGCTGCTCCCACTGATCAGCTGCTGGTTGGAGGCTCCGCCTCCACATCGACAAAAACCATGTTCCATAAACACCCTGATCATACCTGACTCCCCATAACTCCCTCTGACTCCTCCTGACTCCCTCTAACTCCCTCTGACTCCCTCTGACTCCTTCTGACTCCCTCTAACTCCCTCTGACTCCCTCTAACTCCCTCTGACTCTCCCTGACTCCCTCTGACTCTCCCTGACTCCCTCTGTCTCCTCCTGACTCCCTCTGACTCCCTCTAACTCCCTCTGACTCCCCCTGACTCCCTCTAACTCCCTCTGACTCCCCCTGACTCCCTCTAACTCCCTCTGACTCCCTCTAACTCCCTCTGACTCCCTCTGACTCCCTCTAACTTCCTCTAACTCCCCCTGACTCCCTCTAACTCCCACTGACTCCCTCTGTCTCCTCCTGACTCCCTCTAAC
>JARVGS010001636.1:37781449-37794912 GCA_031762315.1 Hypsolebias antenori | reverse complement strand
ATAAACTAAACTAACATGAACTAAACTAATATAAACTAAACTAACATAAACTAAACTAACATGAACTAAACTAACATGAACTAAACTAACATAAACTAAACTAACATGAACTAAACTAATATAAACTAAACTAACATAAACTAAACTAACATGAACTAAACTAACATAAACTAAACTAACATGAACTAAACTAACATGAACTAAACTAACATAAACTAAACTAACATAAACTAAACTAACATGAACTAAACTAACATAAACTAAACTAACATAAACTAAACTAACACGAACTAACTGGTATGTTGGTAGAAGGATGTTAGAAAAGCAGCTGCCAGGAAAAAGACAACGAGGAGACATATGGATGCAGTTAGAGAGGACATGGAGGGAGTTGGAGTGAGGACAGAGGAGGAATCGCTGTGGAGACCCTGAAGAGGGAAAAGAAGAAGAAGATCTTGTTCACACAATTATATATTTATTAGGTTAGACCTGGACACAGAGCCGTAGTCCCAGAGGTTTTCTTGGATTTTAAGGCAGAAGAAATTTACACATCAGTTCTGTTTGATCCAAGAATGAAGTTTCTGAGATAACTTGTCTTTTTAAGGTTTGTCTGAAGACACCAGCAGGTTGTGCTTTCTCTGTACAGTATTTAATGAAAGCAGCGTTACACCTGCGCTGTCGAGGCACCGCACCTGGGATGGATCACTTACGCACCTACACCGTACAATTCTGCTCTCCATCGTAGATAATGAATGTTTTTCTTTTAAGTGGTGTTTGCTTACTAATAATATTTGGTGAAGGAAAAGCACATGGCAGTTATGGTTTACATTAAAATTGATTATGAAATGAGGCACGCTTTGACAACAATTTGTGCATGCAGGGTTGTGTTTGTGGTAAATGCATTGGTGCAAAACGGAAACGGTTTTGAACCATTGTTATAGAACATATCAACAGCTGGGTAAGATGCGAGGGTACCATTTGGCAGAGGTACGAACTGACCGGCCCCCACCAGTCGTCAGACCTACCGGTGTCACTGAAGTCCTTTTTGCTGATCTTTTTGATCTTGTTGAAGCGGGCGTACAGGTATGCAGTTTCTTTAGGCAGCGGGGGGACGGTGGTCATGTCCGGGTTGACCTCCTCGCAGTACACCGACTTCGACAAGCAGACACACAGCAGGCAGGTGGGAAGATCTACAAGAACAAACATTCATCCCGATAACCTGCGGTTTGTGGGGAACAGTTGGAACTCTTTGACAACAGTCAGCAGCTTGCATCACACCCCGAGCACCTCACAGCCAGGACTCTGCCAGGTGCAGATGTTTTGGACTTTCTTACCAGCGCTGTCGCCTTCGCTCGGCGCCGGGCTGCCATCAGGCTCATCGGCAGGAAGCAGCGCCCTCTGCAGGAGAAAACACTCATTTATATTTATCAGGCAGCTCAACGATAACAAGTGGCATTTTCAACGTTTTCAGAACAAAACGGCATCGGTTTGAAGTCTTCAGCTGTTTTTTGTCCTCAGAGAGCCAGAAAGAGCGGCAGCAGCAAAGACCTCCTGGTTGTCCACGCTTCAGAGGGAAGGAGGTATTGGGTTGTGTGCAGTGGAGGGAATTTTTCATTCAACCTTTATATGTGTTCTGGTTTGGGGATGAGTTCTTTTCTTAGTGATTGTTTGAATAAATGCACCGGGGCCGGGGGAGTGATCTTGTACTCCGGCCTCACAGTGATGGTAAACCTGGTAATTGAGTGTAGAGCAGGTGTTGTGTTCAACTTTCTCATCAGGATCCCAGCAGCCTCTGATGTTTTGCAGCCTCTGGAGACTTCTGCTCAGGATCCAGATCAGAGTTGCATGGGATGAAGCTCAGTGATAGTTTTGGGTCGGAGAGAGAAGAGTTTCTGTGTTTGCACTGAAATGCAAACGTTAAACCTTTGAGCTGTTTCTGTTGCAAAATGAACCTGTGGACAAACTGTTCAGTTATTTTTTCTGTGAATATCAGAGAAATGTTCTGTTTGGACTCCATTAAACCGGCTTCCTTCTATCATTTTAAGATGTTTTAATAAATCAGAGCCTGATGTCTTCAGCCTTGTAATGAAACACAGGCCTAAATCAATGGCTAAACATCCTACCGCTGTAATTACTTGTGTATACATATATGGGACACTGTGTGCCGTCCTGTGTTCTGTTCTCACAAAACGATGTATGGCGTGCAGATTTTTCAGTTATTAAAAAAAACGTGTGATGGACCTCTGGGTCCTTGCTGTCCCGGCTGTGGTGCTGCGTCAGGATGATTGTTTTACCTGTCTGCACCTGAGACATGGGGCTTTAAGACTGTTGAGGCTTGAGTCAGGACACTGTCACTGCTGGTTGTCAGGCTAAACTGTCAACTTTGGGTTCAGTCTCCATTTTAAGCTGATGGTTCAAATATCCGGGGGAAAATTACAGAGCATTTATTTTTATCTGTGTTTTTATTTATTTATATTGGTGCAGTCAATAAAATGTTTTTCTGACAAACCCTGAAGGTCCTTCTTGTTTTTAAAAAAAAAAATAATAAATTTTGTCAGATTTTTTCCTAACGCTGTCGTAATCGCACAGTAACTTTACAACACGCTCGCGTTCCTTTGAGGGAAAAAAAAATCACCCTCATTAAAATACACCTTAAATACAACTTTTAATCCCATATTTATCAGATCAATTTATGCATTCCTGCCAGTAATGCTTTTCTTTTTTACCACTGTCCCTGTACTTTAGATTTTTATATTAGCCCACTAGGTGGTGCTACTGTTTTATATTTGAGAGCCGCTTTAAAATCTAGCAAGACAGTTTAACTCGCGCAGGAAGCAGAACATCCTCTCGGACCTAGTTTAGTCTTAAAAATGGTTTTAGTTTGGATGTAAATAGCAAAAGCACACTTGTAATGTGCACAAGCAAACATTTAGCACGAGAAATCTGTTCCACATGCATGCAGGCTGCAGAATCAGACGCTCCATGGCTAACAACTGGCGACTTCTGTTAGCTTTCCTCAAAGCAGGACGTCATTAGCAGATGCACCGTACTCCCTCAGCTCCCTGTTATATCAGTAAAAGCAAAAAAATGAAACTGAAACTGGGGCTTGTGCACAAGTAGAGTTAAACAAAAGGAAAACAATTATTTTAAAACAAAAAACGTCTGTGTCCAACCGCTGAACGACTCGTGAAAGTTTGACCAAAAACAAAGCCTCATTTTCGGCTACTGGATCTGAAGGATCCAGTGGGCTTGGGTGGGGTGGGGGTGGGGGGTCGTTACTGAACTTCAGACTGGAAAACGTTCAATACAGAAACAACTGGACTTTATTTGTGAATGTTTAAAAATTTGTCAAAAGATCATTTAGGGCATGCTAATGGAGGAAGTTTATTTATGTATTTAAATAAACTACCACAAAATAAATATTTTGTTGATATAAGAAGCTGAAATTTAGATTATTTTTTTTTAAACTAAAGACCTTAAATAGTAAAAAAAAAATCATTTAAGTTTGATCTTTTTATTTCAGACTGAGATAGTTCTAAAAGACTGGTTTATTGTGGGAAAAATATAATATAATTGCATTTTTAAGCAGTTAAATAAGGTGGCGATTTCCCCCCTAAGAAACATGAATGGTCCAAATTAAAGAACAAAACTAGGCTTAATTGGGGGCTCGTCCGGGATATTGTGAACTTGTAATGAAGACTGAAATTGGTTGTAGTATCTTACAACCCATTTTACTTTGCAACACCTCACAGGAGAGGACGTCAGTCACGCAGAGCGAGTAGGACCACAGCTTGGACAGCGAGGGTGTAAAGGGATGTCAGCGAGAGAATATTTACAAATTATATCTCCTGCTCCAACAAGCCAGGTTTATTCCCTGCTCTTTTCTCCTCCTGTTTCTGTCAGCCAGCTCCAAAGACAGTCTGCTTCCATTTTTTTGGTGAAATCCATGACAAACACTAAGAGCAACACGATACACAACCCAAACATCAAACCATCCACGTTTCTTTCTGTTGTGGTGTAAAGTTGTTGGTTTTACTGTGAGCAGACCACAAATCGTTCTGCTGTCGGAGGTCCCGTGTCGCTGTTCAAATGCAGAAACCACAAGTTGACCTTTAACCTCCGACCTTATAAACATTCAGGAGGAAGTGATGCCTCCTATCCTTCAGTGTGACGAATCCTCAGCTCAAAGATGGACAATTTAAAACTTTTAAGCTTCTGTATCTGAATTATTTAGATCACTAATAAGAAATCTACTAAAAGCCTGAAGGTTTAGGGCTTTGTCTGCAGGTGTTCAGCTGAAAATCAAATTTATATATTCTGTTAGAGACAAGAAACCAGAAGGCTGTCAGTGGACTCTAACTAAAGATGGGCTCCAGTGTTTGGCTCATTGAAAACCCGTCACTGTGGCTCGAGTGCCTTCATCTGTTAAATGCCAACTCATTCTGCAGCTGCTGGGTCTGCAGACCAACCAGGCGGCGGAAACTTTCCACATTTTAGTTTAAAATGTTCCTTTGAGCTCCAGTAAAGAGATTCAACACATGAAGCTTGTTAAAAGCCAAAGTGATGTTTTATAGCTCTGTTGTCTCCCTCTTCCTTTCTTCTGAGACCGTTTGTGTTTTATTTTCTTCTTTTCCTCCAAGTATTTCCCGAGAGACAAATCAGTCCAGATGTTGGTTTGGGTTCGTCCGGACTGAGAGGCTTCTGCGGTTTTGAAGAGTGTCGGTGGAGTTGATTTAGAGTTTGGTTTGTTTGGTGTCAGATGGTGCAGAAAGTGATGGACTGCGAGTTGGACATATGGTCGTTGCACAAGATGGAATAAATCAGATTAACTGAATAAACAACGAACAGAATCATTAAGTGAAGGTGCCGATGCATGAACTTCAACATGATAAACCCGTTTATCAAGAGTTTCACTCAGTCGGGTTTGGTAGCCCTCCTTGAAACACGCAGATTTAAAAAAAAATGCTGAATATATCCTCGTAGACATCACTGGTGCCAAGTTCAGCCGAGTTTAAAACCCAGACGTTGGCTGGTTGTAGCTGGGAGCTCAAACTGTGAGAAAATGGAGGAATTTTCAGATTCAGTCTCGTTTGACCACGAGACAGAATCTGTTTTATAGACAGGACTGCAAATTATTCACATTCATGAAAATGTTCTTTTAAATGTTAAAAGTCAAGAAGAAAACCATCTACCTGGTAACAAAACGTGACTACAGGCAGAAAAATGGGTCAGAACCTGACCCAGTGTGATGGATCAGTGCAGCTTCAGCAGAGAAGTTTGACCCAAACAGTTTGTGTCTCACCTTCGGTCTCCTCGATTTCCAAAGGAAGTATCCGTTGAGCTGCCGGGCAGGTAGAGCTCCTCGTACGAGCCGTGAGTCGTGATCGAACCTCCTGGCTGAAGCTGCTGCCAGCCACAGGACCAGCACGCAGGTGAACTGGATCTCCTTCATGCTGTCCAGAACCGACGCTGCGCCTGAGAGTCTGAGTTTGGGTCGGCAGCTAATCTTCTCCTGCCTGGATGAGCCAAATGTCTGTATTTAAAGGCTGAACCAGGAGCTTCCAGCAGACTCTTAAAGCAGAGTTTATAGAGCGCAGCACCTTAACCCCTTCCAGACCAGCCCCCATCCATCTGCGCCGAGAAACAGAGAAAGACAAACACACTGAGTATCCAGGCGCTGGAAGACAACCTGTGTCCATTTTCTCTTAAATGTACCTTAAACGTGAACAGGAAGACGTATGGGCTGCAGAAACTGCAGCGAAAGCAGGAAAGCTGAAAGTTGACAGCTTAAGTGTGCGTGTGTTTTGTCTGGAGGAATGTCTGTGGTCTGTCGGGTCTGTGGTCCCCGTCGGACCGCTCGCTAATGACTTTTAATCAGATCTGCTTTCATTAGCTCGGCTCGGCGCTTTTCCTTCTCTCTGCTTGTTTTTCTCTCAGCAGACTCATGCTGAACGGTGGAGCAGTGGTTAGCTGCGCTGCTTCACACCAAGAAGGTTGTGTGTTTGAACACTTTCTGTGTGGAGTCCTCATGTTTGAGTGTTTCCTCCCTCCGTCCAGAACCGTGCAGATTACCTGGTACCTTTTAGGATCTTGTCTGGTACAGTCACTGCCCTCATCAGGACCGGTCCATGTTGGTTATTATTATTATTTTTTCTAAACAAGGTATTTTTAAACTTTATTCCAATTATGATTTAAAACCGTGAGGATTAAAAAGGCACTCCATGACTTTAACGTCCCTCTTCCATAGCCACTCCTTTTCTTGTCTTGGCTGAATGTTTTGGGTCACTGACCTCCTTCTAGGACCTGTCTTCGTGTTCTGGCTGAGGGAAGAAGGTTCTCCTCCATGGGTTTATGGTTCATAGCTCCATACGTTGGCCCTCGACGTGGTGAAGTCACCCACTGTCCTTAGCAGAATGACTGCTCCATACCATAATGTTTCCACCTCCGTGCTTGACTGTGGGGACTGCGTTTGTTGGTCATCCTCATCATTTCTCTTCCTCCAAACACAGACTGATGCCACAGAGCTGGACTTCCGTCTCACTCAACATATGGGGGTGATGCCGTTAACGAGTCGAGGGTTCTGATTGGGTTCAAGCGTAAAAGTTTATATTCTTATAAGGGGTTTGATTATTTATGAGCTGTAAGGAGGGACAGGACTAGATCAGCTGTTTGCTTCGTCGTGACTCTTGAACACATTTTGTCCTTTGCTTTTTTATTTTTATTTATATACATAAATACATATGTTTGGGATAAAGAAATACATAAATTAATGCAGAGACATGTTAATATAAGAAGCCTTAATTTCATCTGTTTAATTTTTAACTTGGTTAGTAACTTTTGACCAGAAGAGGACGGTGGTCCAGCGTTTTGCAGGTCGTCTTGTTTCTTGTGAGTCTGTAAAACCACAGGGAGTCTATGGATGTAATGAAGTGATCTCACGTCTTCCGCTCATCTGCCCGTTCGTTCTGGACTCGGGTCTCAGGGGCGGCAGTTTGAGCAGGGGGGTCCAGATCTCGCTTCACAACTTCTCTCCCAGCTCTTCTGGAGGACTCCAGGGTGTCTCCAGACCACCTGAGAGACAGAGTCTCTCCAGAGCATCCAGGGTTCTCCTCGGGGTCTCCCCCCAGTTCAACATGTCCAGAACACCTCCCTACAGAGGTGTCCAGGGTCCATCCTGACCAGATGACTGAACCTCCTCAGCTGACTCCTCTCAATGTGGAGGAGCAGCGGTTCTACTCTGTGTCTCTCCTGGAGAACTGAACTTCTCACTCGATCTCTACGGAGAGTCCAGCTACCCTGCAGAGAGAACTCCTTTAGACCTCCTGGATCCAGGATCTCATTCTTTCAGTCTCTACCCAGAGTTCCTGACCAGAGGTGAGGGGAGGAACGTAGCCCGACCAGTAAACAGAGAGCTTTGTCTTACAGCTCAGCTCCTTCTTCACCACAACGGACCAGCACAGAGTCCACAATACTGCAGACGCTGCACCAATCCATCTGTCGATCTCATGCTCCAGTCTTCCCTCACTGTGAACAAAACCAAAGATACCTGAAGTCCTCCACTTGAGGCAGAACCTCCAACCCAGAGAGGACATGACTGAGGACCATGGCCTCAGATCTGAAGGTGCTCCTAATCCTGGTGATGGGTCAGGATCAGAAACCTCTCGTCCATCTTACAGAAAAAAAACTGCACCACAACTCCAAGTGAGATGCTTCAGTTTTAATTGTTTCTACGATTGAATATTTGCTGAAATGACAAAAACATCTAGTTCAGTCACTGCGTCTCTGTCGTTCCTCCAGAGCAGCGAAGACTTTACACGGAAAAACAATAAAGTCTAAAACAACTGAAGGTCGTAAATAAAGTGAAAACTTTCAGCTCCGTTGGAAGATTTTCTGCATAAAGGCTGAGGAACTGAAGAAACTCTGTTCCCTCGCGGCGTCAAACAGCTGTGCACGTCCAGCTGTTCTGATTTTAACCTTGGCTGTCAAACGAAGGAGAAGTTGTCCTTCTCCAGAACGGTCCGTAAACGTTCGCTGGGCATTTGTTTCGTTTCATCCCTTGACACGATGAGCTGAGAGGAAAAAAATAATGAAAAAGAGCTTCTTGACAAATGAGGGGAAAAAGCTCGACCTTGTTTCCACAGAAGCGTCAAAACGTGTGATTTTTCCAGCCTCCAGTGTGAGAGGGAGAGACGGGGCCCAGATGTGAACATCCCAGCCACCTGAGCTCGTGCACTTACAGGTGTGTTAGCCGTCATGAGCACCTTTTAAACGTTTGTGCCTCTGGGAACAGAGCCAGTCACTCTGTGTTTGGACCGTCACTCTTTTTCTGTATCGGAGTGTGGGCTGTGAGGGTTTCACTTGTACTTCCCCACAAATAATTCTGCTTGATGGTGGAACTCCACCGAAACACAGAATCAGTCTGCTGCGATGCTGCGGCCCGCAGCGGGTTTCTGTTCCAGCCTCGCTCAGGGTTCTGGAGGAGTTCTGGCCCACTCTTCTTTCCAGCGTTGCTTCAGTTCATTGAGGGTTCTGCTCAGCTCTCTGAAGGTCCACCACAGCATTTCAGTCAGGGTCAGGGTCTGGACTCTGACTGGACCGTTGCAGCTCTTTGGTTCTGTTCTTTTGACCCGTTCTGTTGTAGTTCAGCGGCTGTGTTTGGGATCATGGTCCTGTTGGACCCAGTTTGGTCCAAGCTTCAGCTGTTGGACAGATGGACCCACATCTGATTCTAGAACCCTCTGGTCCACTCAGCGACTGACAGGAGCCCAAACCATCATCCCTCCAGCACCGTGCTGACAGCTGGAGGGGCTGTTTGCTGCTCTAAAGAGAACAGAGGCTCTAAACCAGGGCTATTCAACTGGCGGCAAGTGTGTCTTCAGTCTGACTTCAATCCACTTCATTAAAAAAACGTTTTTTGTTTTTTTTTTTTGGGTTCTGTTTATTGCATTTTTGCTTCAATGCAATAAAATAAACACATTTAAAAGGTAAAGGTAACAGATCATTGTAAACTTGGTTTTATTTACATAAACATACAGTATTTGTAAAAGAGATTAATAATCTCAATGGATTTCTTCCTGGTAAAACAAACAAACAAAAAATAAAGGTTTAATAATAACGACTTTAATCGCTAAATGTTCGGCCCCCGAGCAGTTGGCTTTCAGAAACTGTGGCCCCCCCGAGCAGTTTTATTGAAAAGCCCTGCTCTAAACCCTCTACAGAAACAAAGGCTTCAGGTGCAGAGATGTGTGCTGTTGCTGATCCTGATGGCTGAGGATCCAACGGGTCAAAGTAGAGGGGGACACAGGTATTCTCACTAAAACTGAGCTCACCTGTTCCAGTAGTTTCCACTTTATAATATTTTCAAAATAAACTTCATTCAGACGCTGGTGGTTTGCTAAAGGACTCTGGAATAAAGGATTCTGCTGGTTGCTCACACTCTTCTGTTCTTAGATAAAAAAAAAAATTAAATACTGTAATTTATAATTTTCTGTTTGCTTCAGTGTTTTTTTTTTTTTTACGTTGCAGGACAGTTTCAGGAAATATTGAAGCCTCTTCATTGTTTGGAGATCTGACGGTGCTCCTGCTATGGACGGCTTTTTCTTTTAGTTGCATGAGTAAAAGTAGACTGTTTGACTTTATCTAAGCTCCAT
Organism: Hypsolebias antenori; assembly: GCA_031762315.1. Classification (NCBI taxonomy): domain Eukaryota; kingdom Metazoa; phylum Chordata; class Actinopteri; order Cyprinodontiformes; family Rivulidae; genus Hypsolebias; species Hypsolebias antenori. The sequence continues at coordinate 37,785,265 of JARVGS010001636.1, read as the reverse complement.
TGTGGTGTAAAATGACAGCTATGAACTCCAACCTTCATGTGAAGCTGTAATTTCAGAGCAAAAACATTGTTTTATTTAAAAAAGCCAAATTTTAATTCTTCAGCCTTTTCTTTCTTCGTGATCTGCAGTCCGTTAGCTACATTTTAGAATTACAAAGACACATTTCCAAACATCTGTGATTGTATTTGTTTAGAGTTCCACCAAACAACCTCGGGCCGAGCCTCGGTCCGACCCGAACCTGTCGACGTCAAACGGCAGCTGAGCAGCAACGCGACGGTTGGAGCCGATTTCTGTCCTGAAACGCTGCAGATGTGCAGCCGGTTGCCTGGAAATGTTCGTCCAACTGCTCTGCGTCTTCTGTCTTCTTCAGTCTCTTCTGGCTGCAGTTTAAAAAAAATAATTCAGCTTTATTAAAACTAAAGTTTTGTTTTGTAGAAGTACTGGTGAACGAACAGTCCAGGCTTTGGGTAAAACTTAAAGTTGAAGCAGCAAACGGTGAAAAATGCCATTGCTGTGTCACACTGCTGGTTTTATTTACTGACGTTAAATTAAAATTGATTTCAGTTTATGTGTTCCAGTTTATATATAAATTACATCTTCAATCCGTCAGTTTAATTAACTGACTCAGGAGAAGCACTAAACATCCTCAACAACACAAACCTGTTAGACTATTAAAGAAAATTATTCACCAACTGGAATAAAACGGGTTTTAATTCTGAGCATCATTAACAGTCCATTGTTTTCGCAACAATCGAACGCTGCTGGATTATGTCCCCAAGCAGGTTCAACCCTTTCTGTCCAGGATCTTCAGATCCCGATCAGCTCGTTGGTCTTGCTACGGATTTTCTGAACCAAACAAGCACCTCCGAGCCCTTTCAGCTCCACAGTGAACTCTAAACCAATATTTAGTTTGGATGAAGTCTCACTCGGTCAGTTTGGAATCAGTTTGAGTCCCAGCGGTGACGATCCTGGACCCCTGTGGTCAACCCCTCGTCTCTTTGCAACTCTACGGTCAAAGCTGAGGACTGGAAGCGTTCCTTTCCAGGTTAATCAGATGTTTGGGGTTCGGACGATCACTCGAGGGACCTGCTTGCAGCCTCAGGACGTTGTAGAACAAAACTGATTCCCAAACAGTCGGGGATGGGGAGGGGGGCTCAGCTGCTACTGACGCCTGTGATACATTATAAGGTTTTTAATATACAGTAGAATAATAGAGCATGGTGCTTGCATGTATACATACTCCCTCGACAATATATCCAGCTCCATTTCTTGTTTGAAGACACAATACGGCAAAAATAAATCGGTCAATCATTCAGTCAAGTTGGGGAGGCGTCTGTTTCAGGACATGAGACCCTCTCCAGCTCCTCCTGGGGTTCCAAAGTTGTTCTGAAGAGGATTTAAAATCCCTGTTCTGGGTCTCCTCCAAGTGAAATGTGTCTGGAAGACTTTACAGGGAGGCATTCAGGAGACATCCTGATCATGTGCTTGAAGCACCTCAGCTGACTCCTTTCAATGAGGAGGAGCAGCAGCTTCATGCTGAACTCCTCCAGATGATGGAGCTCCTCACCCCATCTCTAAGGCTGAGCTCCCCACCCCCACCACCACCATACAGAGGAAGCTCATTTCAGCCGCTCGCATCCAGGATGGAGTTCTGTCAGTTCTTCTCAGTTCTGATCCAAACCTTGTGGCAAAATGTGAGGGCTGGAACGTAGACATACCAAGAAATGGAGAACTTTACTTTTCAGCTCGGCTCCTTCGTCACCACAACAGGCTGGAGCAACACCCTCATTACTTTAGAACATGCCACGCTCCATTGGTCCATCTCCTGCTCCGTCTTGTACAAAGATGGAAATTATTTTCATTTATTTACTAGAATTGTTGAAAAACAGGCTTTTAACTTTTATATAGATAGTTTTTGTCAAAATTTGATCCAGAATTTTTTTTTTTTAATGAAATAGAAATTTGTTTCTTTGCGTTTGTTTTTTGCTCAGAGTCCCTGAGCAGGAGAGGGTTCAGTCCTCCAGTTTACTGTAGAAATGAGTTATTTTCCTTCTGCTGAGTCTTGGTTCAAATTCTGGCAATCAGTCTTGGAATTTGGTCCCGTAGGACGTCCTGATGGCTAAAACAGAACGACTGCCTCCTGAAGGAGACCACCACTTTAGTTTTACAAACAGCAAGGTTAGGCTTGAATGTCTGGAATGTTTTTGTCTTTTCCTGGTAACTCAGAGGTTAAAAAGGAGGACTTCAGAGGTTTTTTTTTCCATCTTATATGCTCATTAGATGAATCTTTAAAAGAAATCACTTGATTTTTGTGGTTTATACTTCGACATATTGTTTGCTTGGTTTGCGATTTTGTTAAGTTAGTTTAAAGACTTGTAGAGATGCAGCAGGATTCCTGCTGTTGCAACCAAATGCAGAGCAGATGTTTGGATACATGAGGAGGAAGGAAAGATTTAAGCTTTGTCTTTGCTTAGTTTAAATGCTGCAAATGCATGCTACACGAGTTTTCTTTGTGTAAGGATCAGATTAGGTGTTGGAACTGATGTTTGTCTGAAACAGATCATGGCTTCACTTACTTTGCAGTAGTTTGATATGACACTGAGTTCATGGAAGATGGTTGTACATGTTGTAAATTAGTCAAACAAACAGCAGCAAAGTATCTCCACACCTCTTCAAGATGGTCAAAGGTGCCAGTTCATAATCATCTGAGGAGCATTTTTACTTTGCTGTTGGTTTCTTCCTGCTGTTCTCTTTCATCACAAATTTTAACTACTGTATTTTCTGGCCTATAAGTTGAAGTTTTTTTTTTGTTGCATAATTTACATGCCCTGCGACTTATACACCAAAGCGGCTTATTTATGGATTTTTTTCCTATATTTATAAACCATTTTTTGGCTGAGATATGACCGTTTTCATTCATTCTGACATTGAAAATATTGAACACTACCATTTTCAGCCGCTAGATGGCACTCAAGTAGTATGGCATGCCGTTATGTCATGTAATAAGGTAAAAGTGGCTATTAATAACACAATCAGCTTGCCATAGTAAGCCACCTTCATCTAGCTCTGGGATCATGCCTGGAGCAACTGTCAAATCAGCTTCATTTCACTGCACCGCCTCGGCAAAATCGAGCTAATTTGACCATTAAAGTGCATTTATTAAGTAAAAGTTCAACTGAGACACATATTTACTATACAGGTGGTCCCCGAGTTACGAACGGGTTCCGTTCCTACGGCTCCCGTACCGAGCACCGAGGCAGCAAATACTTTTGAAATGCAGCTGATTTCACCATTAAAGCACATTCATTAAGTAAAAGTTCAACTGAGACACACACCTCTGCTATAATTTTGAGCAAACAATTGTGTTTAAGTGTTCATCTTGCTAAATTCTTGTTAAAAGTTCTCCCGTGCACGCTCCCGCGACCACCATTTGGCAGCCAATCGACTTTTGGCACAACACCGGCCCACATTTCCGGGTTGTCAGCGGTGATGCATAATAGATGCAACATATACGGCAAAGCAACATACGTTTTTTTTTTCCCCACTTTATCAGACATTTTTGGACTGATGTGACTTATATGGTGGAAAATACGGTAGATTAATATTCTGTGTTTTATAATTGCCTGCGTTCAAAAGATGAATGGTAGATTTGAATGTTTTTGCTTATGTCTGTGTGTAAGGACAGATTTGGGCGCATAAAACTACAGGTGACCCCCGGTTTCCGGCGTTCCCGGTAACTGGCGTTTCGCGTATCCGGCCCGCCTCCCCAGTGACGTCATCGGCCGAAACGGCAGTATTTTTCAGAAATTTTCATTA
>JARVGS010001636.1:37707485-37719504 GCA_031762315.1 Hypsolebias antenori | reverse complement strand
GGACTTACGTTCGCCACGTGTAATGAGTTCCGACTTAAGTTCAATTCGAGTTAAGTTCAGCTCGTAGGAACGGAACTCGAATGTAAGTCGAGGACTACCTGTACTGTGCTTAAACCAATGGGGGGGTCCCACTCTGACTTCAACTTCCTTGTTCCTGCTGGATGTCTAGTTTTCTTTCTTTATTTATTTATTTCCCTTTTCAATGGCCTCCCTTCTCACCTTACAGCCATCCTCTTCACACCATTATTATGAATTTTTTTTTTTCGGGGGGGGGGTGGTCCCCACTCTAACTTCAACTTCCTTATTCCTGTTGGATGTCTAGTTTTCTATAAATAATATAAGATAAGCAGACCTGTTGTTTCTGTGTTCAGACGTGTTATTAACGTGGACGTTCTCCCCACTTGAGTCTCAACAGGAGCATTTTAGCAGTTTTATTCAAATGTGTGGACAGAAAAACATACATTAAAGATATTAAGCTCTGTTTTAGAAAGTATCTGCTGTAGTGTAGACAGGAAACTGTTTTTGTCTGTCCAGGTGTAAGTCCAACGTTTAGGTGTGAGTCAACAGAAACTAGTTGCAAACATGTTTGTACAGACATGTTTTACACGTTCACAACATGTGCGGCGGCGGCTGACCCAAAATGTGCTGAACACATTTTATGACGTCACGATGGAAACGGGCAGCAGCATGCTGAGGCCTCAGAGATGACAACTGGAACCAACAGAAATGTGTTAACATCTGGATTATTTAATCTCAGTCATATTTGTCCCGTTTGGTGTTGGATGAAAGCAGATTCTCAGAACCGGTTCTCATCTCTGTTTCCTCAGGATGTTGCACCATCACGCTCTCACATGTTGCGTTTCTACCTGGGTCCATGCAGACGGGGCAGCACGCCCCCGCGGGGGTGACGGGGGACAGGCAGTGCATTGTGGGACAGGAGATCTCATCGCACACCACCCGTCCCTCAGCGCACAAACACGTCACGCAGGGCGACGGGGACCAGACGGCCAGGTCGAACATGGTCAGACCCCGGTACACGCAGCGGTCCGGCTTACCTGCAGCACACACACACACACACACACACACACGAGGCCGATCAACACTTTGATGTTAAATCACTGCCGACATCATCAGTTATTTAAATCAGCGATCATTTCAGCGTGCACAGTTTCTGATGCAGTTTGTACGTTTGGTCAGGTTGTCCCTCAGCGGCAGCTGGACCCTCCTCAGCGACTGTCACGTATTCTTCAGCCTGTGTTTTAGCACCAGGAGCAGCCGGAGCTGCGTTCGTTTGAAGTTCAGAGCCGGACCCTGACGAGGCTGTGAGTCAGGAGGAAGGGGTGTAAAACACAAAGCAGGAAGAGGCTCTGAGTGTCTGCTCTGACTGAGTCCTGTCTCTCATCTGGCCTTTCTAATACCATGCTCTATAGGAGGACAGGTAGTTAAAGGGGCTCAGCTAGTTTCTCCTAAACACCTCCTCTCTATTATCCGTCCTGTTTATTGTGAGCAGACTGTCATCTCTGCTGGGGCACATACTTTAGAGCTTTTCTTTTCTCTTTAAAATTATCATCGCACTGTCACACAGGCTCTTTAATTACAGGCCTGGGGGTAAATAACACAGTAGCCATCTGATTCTCCTCAGGGACCATTATGTTCAGCTCAGGGCATTTTTTCATTTACTGTCTTTAAATCGAATAATTGGCGACCATCAGAACAGATGGCGCTTCATTTCTTCAGTCACAAACATTCAGGCTTCTGGGTTTCCCCTGGTTTTATTTTGCAGATGTGTTAAAAGAGAAAGATGCACTAATAAAATCTAAGTTAAGTGTTCAAGCTCAAAGATTGTGCTCCGAGTTCCTCTCATTTCCCCACCTGAGCGCAGCCTGACCCGCTCCAAGTCTTCAAGAGGTGAGGGAGCAGCTTGATACTGTGACAACAGTTCATGTCACAACTATCTGAAAATAGTGACGATTAGCTTTGTTTGAAAAGAAAAGCAGCGTTAAAGGTTGATGCACAGAAATGTTCCAGAGTGGAGTGTTCGTAGCGCGAACGTTGAGTCGGCGTCGTAGTTTCTACTGTACGGTGTTTACAATCGAACTCCTGCGTATTGTGCGCTGCTTTAGCTGTTTGTGTATCAAAACATTCGGCTCATTCAGCAAACGGGTGCAGTGACTTTTGTTTCTTGTAACTTTTATACATTTTGAAATACCTAACTTTATTGTAAATAAAAATAATCAGAAATTTACAACAATATCTTCAAGTGCTTTAGAAACTTTATCTGCCTTATGCTGCTTTTAGCTACCGTTTTGTTTATTTTAAGCACAGTTTTGATACTTTTAGCTGTTTTACTTATTTTAGCTTTGGTCATGGTTATGTTACCTTTAGCTACTGTTGTTCTACTTTTAGTTGAAGTGGTTGTTTGTCACTTTGCTTGTTTTATCTTTATAACTGTTCAGTTTTAGCGTCGTCAGCAGGCCTCAGCTGTCATTCAGAGCCCAGCGTTCGTTTTTCCTGTGGCTCTAACATAAAAATGGTTTTTCAGAATGAATCTGGGGAGTTTGAGGTGTTTAAGGGGAGCAAGTTTCCTCGAGGGATTTTGTGCTGCAGGAGGACTACATGGTCCCTGTAGAACCAAAACTAGAGCTGTGAATGGAGTCTTGTTCCTGAGCGTTTGGATGGAGCAGGAGATTGACCGACGATGGATCAGGACCCTGCAGTAATGAGGACGTTGCACCGGTTTGCCATGGTGTAGAAAGAGCTGATTTACTGGTCCATCTATGTTCTAGCCCTCACATGCGGTCATGAGGTTTGGATCAGAACTGAAAAAAAACAGATCCTGGATCCAAGCAGCTGAAACTGGCTCCATTGTCCAGGGGGAGCTCAGAGTATTGCTGCTGCTCCTCAGAGAAAGGAGTCAGCTGAGGAGGTTCAAACATCTGATTTGGATGCCTCCTGGAAATCTCTATCAGAAGGAGGAGATGGGTCGGATCCAGAACGCTGGAGGGTTTCTATATCCTCTCTGGTCTGGGACCATCTTGAGATCCTCCAGGTGGAGCCACAGACTGTCTCTGGGGAGGTAGAGGTCTAAGTTTCACTCCTGGACCTGTGGCCTTCATGACCCAACAAAATGGCAGAGCTGAAGATCAGTCATGTAATCAATGCATTGGTCGGTGTATTAAATGCCATTTAGAAGTTGAACAGAAGTGGAACTAAAACATAACCCTGTGGCACTCCATCACTGAACTGCTGTTCAGACTCCCTTTCAGAGTTTAGACGTGTGACTGATCACTTGTCTTTAAAATGAGTCTGAAACCAGCCTGTCTCTGTGGAGGAACCTCCTCCTTCTGCAGAGGAACTGAGACGTTCTTCAGACTTTAATCCTGACAGACTGAACCTGTGAGAAGTCTCACATAAAAGTAAATAAGGTCTGATACGGACAAAGCTGCTTTTACTGAAGTCCGGTTTGTTTGAGGTCAGAAACAAATCCCTGCAGCGGCTCTAACGACACCGTCCTTGTTACAAAACGTTGACTTCTCTGTGTCGCCTGAAGGATTCCCTCGTCTTTAAAGCCCAGATTCAGAGCCAGCAGAGGTTTTCTCTCCTCTCTTTGTTTGGAATGTGGAGATTTGTCATCACATTACTGAGCTGTAACAAGCTGTTTGTTTTTATTCTCCGAGCAGCCCGACCTTACTGTGTGAGGTTTTAACGAGCTCTAAGTGTTTAAAGCTCTAATTGCAGATACGTTTGAAGTGGGTTGAAAACAAACGAGTTGAGCTGTTATGATGCCGCCTCCAAATGCCTCAACCCTCAAACCTTCATTTACGCAACAGTCGACTGTTCAAACAGCTGCAAAGCATGCTGGGATGTTTTTATTGTGGCTGCTGACGCTGCATTTATCCTCGAGTTTTCCTGTTTTTATTCTCCTGGACGGAAAGATGGATCGTGCTGTTTTAGCTGTTCATACATCAAAACATTCGGCTCATTCTGGAGATGGGAGCTGTGACGTGGTTTCTGTAACTTTAGAAATAACTTTATTTACTAATGTTTGTTCTATATAAATAAATGCAGACCTCTAATTTCTTCAGAAACATTGTTGGCTAAAATCTGTCATTTTCTGCTACTTTTAGCTGTAGCCAGCTTTTGTTACATTTAGCTTTTATCATTTTGGTACATTTAGCTTTTATCAAACATTTTGTTACTTGGGGCAGCTGTGGCTGAATGATTAGAGCAGCCGTCCTCCAATGGGAGAGTTGGGGGTTCGATTTCACAAGCAGTCACATGCTGAAGCACCCTTGGGCAAGACACTGAACCCCTCGATGCCTCCGATGTGTCCCATGAGTGCATGAATGTGATAAATCTCTGATTATTCTTCGTACTGGTCTAGTAGAGTGATGTATGAACGGGCAGATGAGGCACAGATTGTTGTAAAGAGCTTTGAGTGTCTTGATAAGATAGAAAGTTATGTAAGTACTGTCCATTTACATTTAGCTTTTAGCTAAAATGTTGCATGCAGCTTTTAGTTAGAATTTTGTTACATTTAGCTTTTAGCTAACATTTTGTTACATTTAGCCTTTAGCTAACATTTTGTTGCATTTAGCCTTTAGCTAACATTTTGTTGCATGTACATTTAGCTTTTAGTTAGAATTTTGTTACATGTCACATGTAGTAGTATTTTGATACATGTTGCTTTTAGCTAGTCTTTTGCTACATTTAGCATTTAGGTAGCATTTTGTTACATTAACTTATAGCTAGCATTTTGGTACATTTAGCATTTAGTTAGCATTTTGGTACATTTAGCATTTAGTTAGCATTTTGTTACATGTAGCATGTAGATAGTATTTTGATACATGAAGCTTTTAGCTAGTCTTTTGCTACATTCAGCATTTAGGTAGCATTTTGTTACATTTAGCTTTAGCATTTTGTTACATTTAACTTTTAGCTAAAAATTGTTGCATGCAATATTTAGTTAGAATTTTGGTACATTTAGCATGTAGCTAACATTTTGTTGTATGTAGCTTTACTTAGCATTTTGGTACATTTAGCTTATAGCTAGCGTTTTGGTACATTCAGATTTTAGTTAGCATTTTGATACTGTACATTAGCTTATAGCTAGCATTTTGGTACATTTAGCTTTTAGTTAGCATTTTGTTACATGTAGCATGTAGATAGTATTTTGATACATGAAGCTTTTAGCTAGTCTTTGGCTACATTTAGCATTTAGGTAGCATTTTGTTATTTTTAACTTTTAGTCTTTTGCTTCTTTTGACCTAAACATGTTGGGTTTAACCTCTTCAGCTGTCATTCAGCTGTCAATGTGGTTCTGTAGTTACGTTAGTTATTTATCGATTTAAAGACTGTCAGCGTTTCCTGTGAGACGTCCAGCTGTTAAATGTCAAAGGAATGCATATCGCCCGCCACCTTCCAGGTTTCAAAGATGTCACATCCCCTGTTAGAGCTCAGAGTGCGTCTCAGGGACGATGCTCCACAACCTCCACTTCAGTTTATTAGCTGTGGCGGCCATCTTGATGAAGATTATCAGTTCTAGATGTTTTTGTACATCCAAATATTATTTTCTGAAAGTTTAATTAAAATCAGCTCAGTGGTTCATGAGATATTTTACTAACAGACAGACGAACACACATAGTTACATGATCGCCCATCTTTCATGGCAGTGAGTAATAATGAAAGACAAAGCATCAAACGGCTTCAGGTGAGTTGATAAAGAGTTTAAATCAATTAATTTTATAAAACTGCTGAAACTAGTTTCAGATCGGTTCTGAATCCGCTTCCTGTTCACACTGACCTGGAATGACGCTGTAGCTGGACTGCTGTTCCTGGACGTTCCTGTAAAGGTTCAGGAACCCGGTGTTCCCAAAGTTTGGACCTGGTTTCTCTGAGATAATTGGACCAGGAACCAGACGGATCTTCAGAGGTCTGGAGCGCCCCTCTCTGGTCCGTCCGAGACCTGCAGACCAGGGTCAGACCAGGATCATCTCTTGTGTTTTTTGGTGAGCAAACGTGTAAATTACAAACTTTAGTGCAGTCCTTTCAGTTCAATGAAGACACGAAGAGTCTCACCCCTCCCGTCCCTCTTCCTCTTCCCTCGGTGTCTCCCCCCCTCGTGGTCCCGTGGTCTCCTCCCGGCCTGGACATCAGGGACGATCAGAACCAGCAGCAGCCCCAGCGCGGCCCCCAGCAGCCACCACCTCATCCCAGCAGAGCTTCAGGTTCAGGCTGTGGTCCAAACACACGCAGCTGCACTTAGAAACATTTAAAACAGGAAGTTTCACATCACGGAGTCAAACTAGAGAAGATCAGAACCAGACAGAAGATCCAGTCTCCTCCTGCACAAAGTTCAGATGTTTTACCTGCAGCAGCGTCTCACAAACAGAGCCGGGCTCCAGCTTCAGACCCTCATATAGCTCGGCTCCTCGGTCCTAATGGCCGGTTCCCTGACACGGCGTGCGGTAATGAGTAGCCTGCCGCTGCAGTCCTGTCATTATTAAAGCAGGAGATGTGCGGCTGACAGACACCGAGTGTTTGTCTTCTGTCTGATTCCTCCCTCTGAGCGCAGCAGCTCTGCCCGGAGCTGGAATTAATCTGCAACGCTTCTCGGTGATAAATCACCGGTGGAGACACGTCTTGTTCACTGCTGACTCCTCGCTTCTGGAGTCAAGTGCAAATCTGAAGAAATCACGTTTAAAGTCAGCTTTTATTCTTTAGGCCGATCGATCCTCAGAAATAAAACAAAATATTCAAAGTTTGGAAAAGTTTCTGCAGAAATATTGAAGAGTATCAATAAAACATCATCAACTCTTCTCTAAACCCCAACAGGAGTTTAGGAGCCACTTCTGGAATCAGCTAAAATAAATAATAAAACCTACGAGACGTCTGGGAGGACCTGGACTTGTTGGGTCCATGACCCATCCATGATGGATGGACGGATGGATGATGATGAATATTGGATGATGGATGGATGAATGATTAATGTTTGGATGATGGATTGATGGATGATGGTTGGATTGATGGATGATTGTGTGATCAATATGGTTGGATGATGGATGGATGGATGATGAATGATGGGGATGATGGTTGGATGGATGTTGTTGATGGATGGGTGGATGATGGATTTTGAATGATGGAAGGATAATTGAGGGATGATGGTTGGATAGTGGATGGATGATGGTTTGATGGATGGATGGTTAGATGATGGGTTGATGGATGATGGTTGGATGGATGATAAATGTTGGATGGCTGATTGATGGTTGGATGGATGATGAATGTTGGATGGATGATTGATAGTTGTATGGATGGATGGTTGGATGATTGTTGGATGGTGGATGATTGATATTTAGATGGATGTGGAATGGCAGTTGGATGTGGGTGAATGTTGTATGGATGGATGGTTGGATGATGGATGGATGAGGTTGGTTGGATGGTGGTTGAATGTTGTATGGATGATGGTTTGATGGATGGATGTTGGTTGGATGGTGGACGTTCTGCTCTCATTAATCTGCAGGTTTCTCTCTTCAGCTGATAATCTCCAAACTTTGTTTTGTTGTTTTTTGTTCCAGATCAGTTTGTTTGGAGTTTATTTTTGTGCCTCGTGTGTTTTTAAAAATTTGATTTAAATTTTTCTGATTAATAAAAAATAAATAAATAAAATATAGAGATCCAGAATAAAATAAATAAATAAATAAAAATGTGTGACTGTGGAGTGAAAGAGTTAAAAGAATCAGCCTTCAGTTCTTCAGATTGGACTGAAGACAGGATCTGGTTGTTCAGCTCCACAGGTTCTGAGGTTCTGCTCGTGGACCCGCCTCCTCCTCTCAGCCAACAGAAAGCCACACATCGATGGGAGACAAAGAGAAAATCTGAGCAACACTGAAGGGAGGGGGTGGAAAATATTCATCTTCTGGATGAGCGGGCTCAGACGGAGAACCGTCCAGCATGAAGAACAGATGGTTCTGGTTCTGCTCTGATTTGAAGCTCAAACGACCCCAGAATGACCCTTAATTTGTGTTTGATCTCCTATTTCATTTTTATTTTATTAAACTTTTCTTTAAAAAATCTGATTCAGATTCAGGAATCGTCCTGAACAAAGTCCAGAACCTCCGACTAAAGTGGTTCCAGCCGCGCTGCTGGTGAGTCCAGCTCTTAAAGGTTCTGTAAAGAACTGGTTTGATCCACTCGATGACATCACTGGTGCTGCTGCAGGTCCAGTGTTTGGTGCCTGAAGGTCCCGTGACTTTTGCACGATGCAGAAAACTGTCGTGATCAGAGCTGGACGCTAAAAATGGTCCAAGTCAGACTGACAGAATGGGAGGGGCTACTGGAGGAAATAGGAGGGACTGTGGGCAGAAGGGGAGGAGCTGATGATTAAGGGGTGGGGCTAAATTTGAAGGGTTAATTATGACCAAAAGGGGTGTGGCTGATGACAGAAGTCGAAGGGGAGGAGCTAAAGCAAAGTGACAGATTGAGGAGCTAAGGACAGACAAACATGAGAATAGGACAAACAAACAAAAGGGGAGGGGCTTATGACAGACATGAGGACAAACAAACAAAAGGGGAGAAGCTTATGACAGACAAACATGAGAGGACAAACAAAGGGGAGGGGCTTAAAACAGACAGACAATGGGGAGGAGCTAAGGACGAACAGACATGAACTTTGTTACCGTCAGTTTGACGCAGCTGCAGCTCCTCTTCTTCTCGATGTCCTCCTGAGGAGTGTGTGAGTGAGGTGGTGTGTGTGTGTGTTTTAGAGCTTGGCTCGGAGGAGGAGGAGGGGGAGGTGGGTGAGACAGGTCCAACATGTGTCTTCCTGCCCAGGTGAAGACTCTGCCAACAGGCTGCAGGATATCTGAGCAGAGCTCACCTGCAGGTCAGAGGTCAGGAAGCAGTTTTTATTTGAATCACCTGGTTCTGATGGATCAAAGTTCGGTTCTGAGGAGTCGGGACTCTGAACGTTTTTATTTCTTCACCTTGATGAAAAGTTCGTCACAGAATCTCATAAAAGTCCCGAAAACCAGCAACGAGCCTCGGAGCTGAGAGGTTCAACACCGACTCCACCGAGCCGTCAGCCCTCAGGGAAGCTGTGGGGGACGACTCTCGGCTACTACCACGCTCGAGATCTGTCGGTTAGCTGCAGCGGCCATTTTGAATCAGGTAATCAGTTGTGAACAAACATCCACTTTGAGTTTTATTAAAACCTGTCCGGAGTTCAAGGAATATTTTGCTAACAGACCGACAATTACACGATCACCCGCCTTTCACAGCAGCAGGATAAAATCAGGTCACCTGTTGCGATGACAGGTGGGCGATCATGTAACTGTTTCTGTTAGCAAAATACCTGATGAACCAGTGCAGATTTTAATTAAACTCTCAGGAAGTCTTTATAACTTATTCAAGATGGCCGCCACAGCTAATTAACCTCCGCTAACACAACCTGAGGGCTGACATGTTTGAAAAGGTGCAGGTGATGAGCATTCTCTCTTCAGGTTTAGTTTCGTTTTTGATTTATGGTTTCACCCTCGGACCAGGTTCTGACATGAATGTAAACGGGTCGGAATGATCACCAGCAGGTTCTGGTTCTGATCAGAAACTACTGAACTCTGCCACAAAATGTTAGAAACACACTTTAAACTGGACATCTTGGTGGGCCGTGAGGGCACAACCAGAAGAGTCCGCTCTAAAACCAAAGGACCAGGACCTGAGCCATCCCTCAGCTGATCCTGGACCAGCTAAAATGATCCTCCCAAAGATCTGGTTCTGGTCTGGTCCAGTTCAGATGAAACAGATGTGAAGCCCCAGGTGAGTCACCTGGACACACCCCCTCCTCCTGCTGCACACACACATCTGCAGGATCATCAGAACCTCAACGGAGTGAAGCAGGTGCTGCAGCGCCTCCTGCAGGACACAACGAGTCCTGCAGCTGGTTTCAGGAACATCTGCAAAGTCCAGCTGCAGACGTCAGAATAAAAGAGGACTGCATATCGCCCGCCGTGTTTACTGGCAGACTTTAGACTCGGTTGTGTTTTGGAGAAAAACAGAAAACCCAGTGATCCACATCTAAAAAAGCTAAGTCTGGTCCTCTGGATGTTCAAAAAAACATCCAGAGGACCAGACTTAGCTTTTTTAAATTCTTCTACCTGGATTATTGAGCAGCGTCAGGGCCATTGAGCCACAGTTACTAGAGACAGGACTGGAAGCAGGAAGTTGAAGCCTGAAGAGACGAGCGCCCTCTGGTGTCTGGTTCCAAACCGTTGCTTAGGCCCCGCCCACATGAAAACACAACACCTCAGATAATTGTTTACAGTTGGCTTTTTTGTGCGTCAGATTGTTCAAAAATACATTTTTAAAAACGCTCAGTCTTAAAATGTCACATAGCACTGTGATTAACAGCCTGTTCGCAAGTGGGGTTGTGTGGGCGGGGCCATCGAGGGTACCACCCACAATGGCTTCTTTCGAAGAAACTGCCTTTTTGAACAACATGGAGGAGACGCGTCGCCCATCGGGTCAAAACCTCAAAATATTCTTTGGAAACGTTGAGGACTGTGTTGGGGATGACTCTCAGCTACTACCACCCCAAAGTTTAGCTCGCCCAGCTTTGAGCGGCGGACGATACTGATCCATTAAATGTGGACTCCCCTCCTGAAGGTCTTTGAGTAACTGATCCTGGATCTGTTGCTGTGGTTTGTTCCTGCAGGAGAAGTTTCCGTCTGTCGTCTCTCTTCCCGGCGGCTGCAGGTCAGAGGTCATGAGCCTGAAGCACCCCGAGCTTCCTGGGTAAAAACTCCCATCCTGACAGAACCTAACTGGAACCGAGCCGACCGCCTCTGAACCCTCTGCTTGTGTCCGCAGCTGCGTGGTCTTCGTTCTTTGGTCCGTGGAGGTTTCCGGTGAAGGAAGCGTCGCTCCGAACCTCCAGCTGCTGCCGAAGATCCCAGAAGAAGGTGAGACCAAACTGAACACAACACCGCTGACCGATGGATCCGCCCGGTCAGGCTCGTCGTTGCTTCGCTTCGTTCATCGTTTCTGATTGGCTGGTCCTGAGGCTCACGCCCGCTCTGATTGGACGGTTTGTGAATAAACTGTGAAACGTCCCTTATGGTTCTTCTCCGGAGCCCAACAGGAATTTTTATTTTAATAATCTGAACTGATCAAACGTCGACACTTTGATGTTTCAGCCAGAGAATCAAAAGCATTAAAACTGCAGCCTGTGGCTCGTTAGGGCCACCGTAACAGCACTCCTAACACGACAGGCAGACAAAAACACAAAGTGCAGCTCACGTCTCATGAGACCTAAAATTATGAGAAATATTTGGATCCACATTTACAACCGAACGCACCTAAATAATCACGATCTTCACCGCACAGAAAGTAAACGAGCTCCTGACAAAATTTTTATTAAAATGTTGTTTTTATTTACAAAAACAATTTATTCTTTCTTGATTTTAAAAGATATTTGCTTCAGATGCAGAACATTTGAAAACGTTTAAATGTTGACACTTTAACCCAACGCTGCTCTCACCGGCTCCAAAAGTAAATAAAAATAAAAATAGCAATTAATTATAGATTTGTTACCGTAGGAACCAGAATCGAATCATTAATTAAAAAAGCCCACAGGCCGAGACTTCAGAACCAGATGAATTTATTCTAATTTTTGTAACCGGGTTCAATCAGGTCCTCTGGACAGATTCTTCTTGTTGAAACATTTCATCTTTTATCCAAAGGACTTCTTCAGTCTGAGGAGCTGCAACAAACTCAGTCTTATAAATAGCACCTCCTCATAGTGGATCAACCAGTTTCCAGAACTTTTTATGTATGTGAATGTTTCAGTGCCTTGTGACGACTTGTGACTTGGCGCTGTATAAATAAAATTAATTTAACTATCTGTTCACATGATCAAGGAGGACCATCAGCCTAACGATGGATCGTTAGCACCTGATGGTTGTTTGCTATTCGCAGAGGGCTGAGTGATACTAGCAATAACAGCATTGTAAGAGGGGGACAGTTGAAC
>JARVGS010001636.1:37623205-37635734 GCA_031762315.1 Hypsolebias antenori | reverse complement strand
GGTGTCCTTCTCTCCAACCTTAGGGGTGTAGTTAGATATGCTGTGGAAACAAACAAACAAACAAACAAACAAACAGTTAGCGGTCTGTTTGTTTGGACATGCGCAGAGTTTAAGCGTTATAAATACAAAGGTTCCCGTCTCTTTGCCCGGAGCGGCCGCCCTCAGCGAGCGTTACAGCGATGACTCTCAGCTACTACCACACCGAGCTTTAGCTCCACCTCCGTTGACTCGTTAGCTGTGGCAGCCATCTTGAATCCAGTTGACACCAAACGTGACCAGCTGTTCAATTTCCAAGCGTTTTATTCCAACTGCTTCATGAGATATTTTGCTAACACACACACAGAGGTTAAACAAAACAAACAGTTCAAAGTTAGATCCTGAACTCAAAGTTCTTGTTGTCGCAGCAGAACGAGGCAGAAAGGTGTTACCAGAACCGGAGCGGGTCAGGAGACGTGTGGTCCAGCTTCATCCATCTGTCGCCGTGGAAACCTTTTCACACGGTTCCCGGTTTGAAACCTTTAGTGTCCCGAGCCGAGGAAGACAAAGGAGCAAACGAAAACATCTGCTCCTCAGGTTCAGGAAATAAATCATGGAAGTGAAAACCAACACAGGAGAGCTGACCAGAACCGTCTGCAGAGGTTCTAATGGATCTCAGCTGGCTCACGAAACAAACCGGGCTGGAGCCGTCCAGTCCAAATGAGACGCTAATGATGACAAGGAGCTAATTTTAGCTTGTTGAATATGTCAGCTGCAGGATGAGAAAAATAAAAACAGCAGCCGAATCCTTCATCATCAGCAGGAGGAAGGCTGCAGCTCTGTGTCTTTACGCCCACAAACATCTGTCTCTGCAGCTGGACGTCCACAGACTGCAGACAGACAGCTGGCACCTCCAGGATAAACAGATCATATACAACACGTGTGCCTGCTGAACATATAACCCTAATAACTGAGTTACATTATCACCCAGAGCAAATCGCCGCCCACAGGTTCGCCCTTCTCAGGAAAACGTTTAACTGAGTCTAAAAGTTTCAGACTCGCTCCAGAACGCCATCAAAACGTGTGACAACAGTTTTCAGGAAGGATAAAAACTCACAGTTCCATTCAAACCCGTCCAGAGCCTCAAGAGATATTTTGCTAACAAACATGTTTGACAGCAGCAGGTGATACTTGTTCACCTGTTTCCTTTCAGGTGGAGTTTCACATCAAAAACCTGGAGATTTCACCATCACCCTCCACCTTAACCAAAACAGCTTCACGTTAGCCAGTTTGACAGATGTGACCTGTGGTGGTAGTAGCTGAGAGTCATTCCCACCACACACTCTGAGGGCTACTGAGCACACATAATCTTTGTGTTGAACTGTAAAGTCAAGCTGGCGGGCGATATGCATTCCTTCTGGGCTCAGTATTTTCAGGCCCAACATGTTGGTGATGCATTCACAGGTTCTGCTGCAGCGGAGCCTGAGCGGTCCAGATGGTTCTCCTCCAGAGGAACCATCACTTACAAGACCAGACGGAACAAACCTCCTGATGTTACTGTCATTGTAAAAAGAAACAATAAAGTTTGTGTTTTGTTTTTAATAAACAACTTTTGTGTCTTTATTCTGACGCACGCACACACACACACACACACACACATTTGCTAAGGAGCACTCAGGCCTGATGCATTCAAGGTCCTGTGGGAAATCTCTAATCTGCATTAGTGCTACATTACAGAACCGAGCTGAGAGTCTTATTGTCTGCATGACGGAGACAACCAGGAGGGCGGGGCTAATGCACCAGATGCATTCAGGTGCCCTGGGACACTGCTAATTTTCATCAGACCAAATTCAGGCGAGGAGGAGGAGGAGGAAGATGGAGGCAGGGTGGAGTACCTGTAGGAGATCTTTTTGTCTCTCCACTTCTGCCCCGTCAGGGTGTAGCGTTTGTTCCTCAGCCGGCGGCTGGTGTGAGGCTGATCCGGGACGCCGCAGCGGGGTCTCCTCATCCACCTAAACACAACACGCGTCAAAAATCCAGAAAAAAGACTGGAGCTTGAATGCACCACCACACAGGTTTCTATGTTTGTTTATCATTAAAATAAACAAAAACAAAACCAACAGAATCTTTATTCCAGGAGCTTTTTACACATTTATCACGATAACAAAATACAAACGGATTTAAAGTGAAGGATTTTATTTTCCAAACTGAAGTTTTGTAGATTTATTTTTGATAAAACTCTGTTGTTAACCAGTCGGGTTTAGAGTTAGAAAATATGCTTGGATCATAAAGAACACGATGTCCTTCACCACAACAGACTGGAGCAATACCCTCATTACTACAGACGAAGCTCCGATCTGTTGGTCCATCTCCTTCTCCATCAGGACCAAGACTGTTTTTGTTTATTGTTTAAAAAAAAAAGCCAACGACTCACTCTAACGTCTTCTCGTCCAGGATCCCCGTCACTGGAATCCCGTAGAAGCGCTGCATGGCGACGACGGCCGACTGCATGGCCTTGTCCTGTCGCAGGTCTGACGTTTGGACGTCCTGAGGCAGCAGGTAGCCGTAGTTCTTCAGCCACGTCTGCAAACAGAAGCATGGGGACAAACGAAGGAAAGATCAGCTTCCAGCTCCTTTGAGCCTCAGGGTTTCAAACCGACGACAGATCCCTTCAGAACAACCAGTCGATCCAGAGCTTCATGTAGAGAAACACTAAATCTGAAACTTTCAGTAAAACTGCAATCAGGGTTCTGAGGCTTGTGGTACCAGAACCAGACTGAAGACCAATCTGGACTAAGATTCAAGCTTCTTTTTAAGGTCACCATCCATCCATCCATCCATCCATCCATCCATCCATCAATCAATCAGTGGGACGTGCCCAGAAAACCTCTAAAGGGAGGCATCCTCCTAATCAGATGCCTGAACCACCTCATGTGACTCCTTTCAGTGCGGAGGAGCAGCGGCGCTCCTCTGAACTCCCTGCAGATGACGGAGCTCCTCGCCCCCTCTAGGCTGAGCCCTGCCATCCTGCAAAGGAATCTCGTTTCGGCCACTTGTATCTGGGATCTCTTCTTTCGGTCATGATCCAAACCTCATGAGAATAGCTGAGGGTCAGAACGTAGACAGACCAAGTAAATTCAGAGCTTTGCCGTTGGACTCAGCTCTTTCATCACGACTGATGAAAGCAACGCAGTCATTACTGAGGTTGAAGCCCATCGATCCGTATCCTGCTCCATCCTACCATCACTCATGAACAAGATGCCCAGATACCTGAACTCATCCACCTGAGGCAAGGTCTCCTCCCCACCACCGGAGTGTCTCGTCTGAGAACCGTGGCCTCAGACTTTGAGGAACTGACTCTCGCTCCAGCTGCTCCCCACTCGGCTGTGAACTGCCTCAGTGCACGCTGAAGGTCTTAACCTGAAGACACCAACAGAACCACATCATCTTCATGAAGCAGACATGACACCCTGAGGTTCCCAAATCAGAGCCCCTCCTCTCCACGACTGCGCCTTGAGATCCTGTCCATGTGAACCACAAACAGGATCAGAGACGAGGGACAGCCCTGGAGTCCAATCAGCACTGAGAACGAGCTCCACCACACGTCTCCTCCTGAATCTGAGGTTCAACAATCGGTCAGAGCTTCTCTTCCAACATCCTGGAGGAAACCTTCCCGGGGAGGGTGAGAAGTTTGACCCCCTGATAGTTGGAACATACGCTCTGGACCTCCTTTTAAAAATGGGAACCACCGCCCCAGGCTCTGACTCCACAGGTGTTGTCTTCTAGACACTGAAGAGACGTGTCAACCATGACAGCCCCACAACATCCAGGGCCTTCAGAACATCTGGGTGAATCTCGTCCACCACCACCAAGGAGCGTTTTGACGACCTCTGCCATGGAAATGGACTCATCTTCCCCCCAAGTCTTGCCTCATCAAAGGTGGGCATGGTGGGTGGATTAAGGAGATCTGTAAAGTCAGGTGTGTCCAAAGTCCGGCCTGGGGGCCATTTACGGCCCATGTTAAAATTTCTACTGGTCCGCAGCCTTTGTCATAAAATCAGTGCAACCCGCCAGCACCGTTGACTTAAAATACACACGTTGAAAAACAGTTTTATGTTTCACCAGAAGATAACAGTGTGATTCTTTCCAGCCCGTTTCGAACATGCTGACTAACTAAAAAACGAAAAGCCGGCCGCAGGGCCGCCGCTTCCAAGACGAGAGGAAAGTTGAGTTTTTTCACTGGAATACGAAACGACAGCGTCTGCCTAGTTCCCCAAGAGACTGTGGCTGTTTTCAAGGACCTCAATGTGAAGAGGCACCACCAGACAAAACACGCTAACCACGACAAGCTAACACACGCTGCGAAAAGTGAAGCGTCAGCTCAGCTGAGGCGGTCCGCAGCAGACACCTCATCTCTGGATGAGGAGTTTCAGCAGCACTTTCTGTTTTCCTCTTGTTTCTCCTGGACCCTGGTGACGCTCAGACCTCCTCCTGCAGCTGGAGCTCTTTGAGCTGCAGTTTGACGCCGAGCGTCGCGGCGGCACCAGCAGCTCCATGAAGGCAGGTTACCAGAGATTCAAACGTTTGAGCTTGTTTGGCTCCATCGTGTGAGAAAACATTCTCTGTTATGATCATCAACCAGAACGGTGTGAGGACGTGACATCTGGAGCATCAGAACCAGTTTCTGAGCCAGACCTGGTCCACTGACTGCAGGCAAGATCTCACATCGCCCTTCATTAGTGCACCTTTAGTCTTCTGACGTGAAATTCTAAAATTTCAGTGAATAAAATATTTGTGATGATCAAAACTGCAGGTTTGAGTCTTTTCAGTCTGTGTAATGTTTTTGTTTTTCAACTGATAATCAAACCTCGTCTTGTAAATCCAACATAAATATTAAAATCAAATTTGGTCTGGCAGCTCATTTTATATTTTTTAATTGAGAAGTCTACAGTGAGCATCTGGACCTGTTAGATTGATCTACCTGGATTATTGATCAGCACCAGGACAATGCTTCAAATGAACCTGGATATGTTTAATTTTCCCAAAAGATTTTTTTTTCCAGACAAGACTTCTTCTTCATTTTATGTGGTCTTCAAATATGAAAGTGTACGTGGTTAAAAACTGGTTTAGATTTATGTGTTCTGTGTGAAGAAAGGAAAAGTATGCCATTTGCAATAAAAAAAAAGTTAATTTGCATTTAATGTTAATGGTTCAAAGAATGTCAGGCTAACTGGTCAGCCCACACACATTTTTACTAAACCTGACCCTGTTTGCAAAAGTGTGGACACCCCTGCTCAAAGTGTTCTTCTCTTACTCCACATCATCATCAGTTCAGGTCAGTTCCTAATAAAAACCAAGCACAGCCTGGAACAGGGTCCACTTTCTTTTCCTAAGTCACCAAATCATTTTCCAGAACTTCCTCGAGACCGACTGAAAGTCCCTCTCCATGGCTTCTCTGAATTCATCCCATGTCAGAGTTTTCGCTTCCACAAACACTGAAGCTTGACACCACCACGCACAACGATGTCCTCCAGGCCACAGCTCCAGGAAGCCACATCTGCAACAGAGGTCCTGAACATGGACCATTCACATTCCATGTTCCCAACCTCCCCTGGGCCGGGACACACGAAAAACTCTCTCAGAGGTGAGACGTGAAAGCTGCATGGATCGAGATGTTCCCAGTTCACCCTCACTATGCGTTTGGGTTTACCAGGTCTGTCCGACAGCCTCCGCCACCTTCAGATCCAACTCACCACCAGGTGAGGATCAGTGGACCGCTCTGCCCCTCTAACCTCCAGAGCGTCCAAGACATAGGACCGCAGCTCCGATGATATCATTATAAAACTGATCATCGACCTGTGGCCTAAGGTGGTCTGGTACCAAGTGAAAAGTTTCTGAAAGATCCAGTGGCCCCTCCCCCTGACCAATCAGTGACTGACAGTGCCGACGTCACAACTGGACACAACAAGAACCAGATCTGGGACCCCAGAGGAGCAGGTCCCAAAAATCAGGTGGGTTCTACTGCTGAAGGCACTGTGGATAAACTACAGGAGCCCGAAAAGGTCCTGTGGATAAGGAGCATATGCTGCCAAGCCTCCCTCGCCTCCCACCCAACCTGGACGGACCTCCCTGCAGGTCCAGAAGGCCTCCTGTTAGTTTTTCGGGCTTGGCCCGGCTGAATCCCCGGCCTGGCGTCAGGGAGGAGCCCCGCTTTCTCTTTTCCAGGCAAGATTTCCTGATGTCACTGTTGTTTTCTCCTTTCTTTTTTTAAGGACACGACTCTTCATAAACTCTGAACTCACATTTGTTCCTCTCAAACCTCCAAGTCTAACTAAAATCAGTCCACCTGCATAAACTGGAAATATGAAACTTATTTCTACTTAAAATTCTTTTTTAATATCCCCCTTTAAAGCCTTAAACAACCGTACGGTAGAAGAGTGAAACATGCTCTGGATGAGATTTAACTGAATCTGACAGTTTTTCCTCATGAATCCCACAAAATCTGATTCACCTGGACCCAAAACCTGATTCCAAATCCACAGATGTTTCATTTTAAAGTCGTTATGAAAGGACCAGAACCACCTCAGGACCCTCTGAAAGCTGAAAAACACGAAGAAGCAGCAGAGGTGAGATGAAGCGATGAAGAGGAGGAGGAAGACTGAGCTCGTCTCATCAGTGGCTCATCAATAATTCAGAGCCGGGCCCAGAAACCAGAAACGAGCCAAACGTTTGCTTCAAACGGGCTGGACCCGAACCCAGAGGGAGACCCAGGCTCATCAGCAGATCAAAAGCTGAAATATTTACATTTAAAGCAAAATGGTGAAATAAAACTAATTTATTAACTAACTTAGTTGGAATAAATGATCCAGATTAATCCAAATATGGACGACCAGGACCGGAGTGGGATTCATTTTCAGAACTGGATTTTCAGACCTCAGACTGGTCCACTTTAGATCCAGACCTATTATCATTAAATGCATGTGATTATTAAAAGATACGCACTTAAGAACAAATTTAACTAAATGTCTTACTGTGAATTATTTCACTCAAAATATTCTACAAGGTTCGACTCAACAAACGTGTTCAGAAACTCCAACAGAACCCAGCCTGTTCGACCTCTTGCTGGAACCATCGTCCTGCAGCAGAGACTCTGGATCCAACTTTAGTTTCTGAGTGATCTGTTCTGTTTACAGACACACACCTCATCGTAAGCCTTCCAAACAACAACAACAACAACAACAACAGCAGGTCGTGATGAAAAGCTTCCTCTCAGTGAGTGATGGTTGTTTGGAAGCTGCTCTTGATGCTGGTTTTATTTTTGGCCTCTCCTGAGCCTCAGCTACTGCGATGCCATAAAAACAAACGTCCATGAAATTAAGTTTGACGTTGTGTAAAATAAAACCTGTCACGTGCACGCCCTCGCTCAGAGGGACCTCTCCTCATCGCAGCAGAACAACGTCCTTCAAGGTTTCAGGAGACAAATCAAACAAGCAGCGCTGATTCAATGAAAACCTTGAAATTCATCTTAGATCTGCAGAAGACGGAGACAGAAGTGGCACGATGATAAAAAAAAAGAACATTAATTTGACTAAACATGAGAACAGAGGAGCTGACCGCTGCGTTTGCACATGGACTCATGATCCAGATGTTCTGAACCGGACCTGTTTTCTGTCAGCTGTGAGGCTGGAGATGAAACGAAGAGTCCTGTGTGTCGTTTCTCTGCAGGCAGACGGTAAAAACCAGTCAGGCCTCCACCTGAACCTTCCTGGCAGAACGTCTGAATCCTTCTTCTCATGTTTCAGCTAAATCCCTCCAGCTGCCGTTATTTAATCAAGTCCCGCCACTTCACACCCGGCCGGACCTCTGCAGTCCAGATTTGAACATCTCTCCTAACATCTCTTCATCCCAAGGAACTGATCGTGTAAAAAGAGTTAAAGATGTGGAAACAGCAGCTCAGTGAAGGAAAGTCCACCTTCCTGTGGCCCATTCAGGCTCTGAAGGATGGTTCTGCTGAAGGATGGTTCTGCTGAAGGATGGTTCTGCTGGGAGGTCTGAGCTGGAGGTCTTCTTCTGAACGCCACTATGGGCGGATATTTTTACTCATTTAGTTCTGATGTTTCTTCAAGTCAGAGCTCACTTCTCCTGATCGAGGCGCTCGTCGTTGTTTTCCAAAGCTGTGGGCCCGACGGGTCCAAACAGAGTTCAGTTCTGCAGGTCACACCTGCAGGTCCGAAGTCCTGAAATACCTGACTTTTAAAACATGTCTGCTGTGGGAAACAAGTAACCCTTCACTGCTTGTGCAGCTGCATCTCCTTCTTCTACAGGGAACATGAACATCATGTGTGGCAGCCGGAACACGACCCGCTCAGAGGAACACCTGGTGGGACTGAACCAGGTGAGCTCAGGTGTGAGGTTAAAGCTCGTCTATCATCAGCCCGATCGAGGCCAGGATGTATCTGCAGCTCAAACACAGTTCATCTCCACAAACCATCTTCTCTGATCAAACTACAAGTCTTCCCGTCCCGTTAAAGGTCCGCTCCTCCTTTCTTTAGCTTCGACTTCCAAGCAGCTGGACTGTTGGATGATCTTTAATAAAAGTGTCCTCAGCTGAAACGCTTCACTCATCTAGAAGAACATTGGTTCTGAGTTCAGGATCTGCTCCAAACTGCAGCGAAGACACCATGAACCTTGAAGACCACAGTCAAACGTTCTGGTTGCTCATTCGGAGCGACCGTCCGTCATCGTCGTGCGCTTCGTGAGTCACAGTCACATCTTGTGCTGCACATTTCTGCCGGCAGGTGATTTAATCCAGTTTAAAGTTTTAATCCAGTTTCAGGGCCTAATCTGAACGGGTGCAAAGACGTCGCCAAAACACAACAGCAGAGTTGCAGAAACTGAATTGAGACGAGTTCGAGACGTGCGGGACTATTTCCAGACTTTTTTTAAAAACATGAAAATAAAAAACGTCTCACAAGAGTAAAATGAACGAACAATAATTTCAGCCTTTCGTTTCTTTGATGAGACTCTGAATAAAATGCAGGAGTTTCCTTCAGTGCAAGAACAAACATCTGTTTTTAAATCGACGTCAGAGATGAACCCACAGACCAAACGCCTGCAGAGATGTCAAACTTCATGCTGGACACATGCGACTGTTTTCATCTTCAACATGTTTCACGTCTCCAAGAGGCAGTGGACCAGAGCGAGTCGCTGCAGGACGATGTGCACCAGCTGCAGGCTCACCTGAAACATCTGGGTGTGAAATGGGTTCTTCTTCCTGCTCAGATCAAATGTGAACCTCAGCCCCAAGTTCATCATTAGAACTTCGCTCACATCCTGGTCCAGCAACTGCTGCAAAACCCAACTCTGAGCTACAGAGGGACCTGAGATCCTGAACTCTGGGGGGAGATGAAAGAACCAGATCCTGGATCCAGGAGGTCTAAAGGAGTTCTCTCTGCAGGGTGGATGAACTCTTCTTAGAGATCGGGTGAGAAGTTCAGTTCTCCAGGAGATACTTGGAGTAGAACCGCTGCTCCTCCACATCCAGAGGAGACAACTGAGGAGGTTCAGACATCTGGTCAGGATGGACCTGGACACCTCCTTAGGGAGATGTTCTGGACATGTCCAACTAGGAGAAAACCCCAGGAAAGAGCCAGGACACTCTGGAGAGACTATCTCTCAGCTGAACTGGGAACACTTTGGAGACATCCTCAAAGAGCTGGAAGAGGTGGCTGGACCTCCATGAGCAAGATGCTGCCCCCACCCTGAGATCTGGGTCCAGAACCAGATGGATGATGATTGATTTGATGTTAGATGGAAGGATGGATGATTGATGATAGATGGATGGATGAAGATGGATGATGGATGGATAATGGATGGATGATGATGGATGGATGGATGATCGATGATAGATGGATTTATAAAGATGGATGATGGATGGATGATGGATAATGGATGGATGATGATTGATTGATGTTAGATGGAAGGATGGATGATTGATGATAGATAGATGGATGAAGATGGATGATGGATGGATAATGGATGGATGCTGGATGATGATGATGGATGGAAGGACAAGGATGAGACAAGTTCTTTGTCACAAAGAACGACTGAAGGCCACACCTTCGTCGTGTCTGCAGCTCACTGAAGACACTTTGTTGTTGCTGCTCTCAGACGAACCATCTCGTCCTCAGCTGTTCAGGGACGACTCTCGAAGCTGCAGCTTCTCAGAGCGGGAGCTGAAACGTGCGTGGGCGTTTGAAGAAGACAACAGCTGAAGACAGGACGAGAGGAGGAGAAGCTGTCGATCAGGAGGCTGAATCATCAGCAGACCGTCGAGAACCACAGAAGAGAGTCGTGTTTAACTGCAACAGGAAGTGACGTCATAGCTGACAGGAAGCAGAGGTGACTTCACTCCTCTCCGGCGCCTCCTGTGACCCGTTCCCCCGGAGTCTTTCAGACTTCACAGCCCTCCAGAGACGGGACGTCAGGGTCACGTGAGGTCAAACCAACGCCCAGGTCTCTTCAGGGTTCTGTCCTGATCTGAAGGTAAACCCAGAACCAGGACCACACGGAGCTCAGGAACAACCACCAAGCGTCAGGGACAAGAAGGAGTTCATGAAACGACCACGAACGTGTTTGACGCTTCACTCCACACACAGCTGGCCCCGCCCAGTGACACCTGCTCCCTGTGGCACCTGTCGCAGCTGCAGCCTCTCTTCTCATCAGTCCTGTTCAGCCCTCAGCTTCAGTGGAGCATCGTGGAGCTTCAAGCCAGGTCCTGTGCTCCCGGTGGTTTCTGCTCAGTCATTTCTGTTGGAAGTTTGATTTTCAGCCACTTTTTTAAAATAAATCTGACGGTTTCACTCCAGCTGCTCCTGGTTTTTCTGTCTGTCTGCACAGAAACCCGCTCCTGACGAGAGGCGCTGATCGGACCCAAAGAACCCGTCTCGAACAGAACCTGGTGCCATCAGAGAACGTGCCGACGGGTTCTGCTTGGAGCAAAGAATCACAGCTCAAACAAAACCAGCACACGGCAGCAGATCAGAAGATATCTGGGAGGAAATTAGTAAAATGAAATATACATTTAAAATTAAATGATTTCTATTTTCTCTTAATAACATCAAATCTGTCTAACGTTAAACTCAAGCGTGAAAAAGCTGCAGTATCCGGTCATTTTATCAGTTTTTACTGTCTGTAGTTGGTTCACCCTCCTGCTGCCCTGAGGTCAAAGCAAGGAGGCCTCAGTCTTAACATGAGGCCCTGTGGGTCGATTTGAGCCAAGGGCAGCAGGAGGTTCACGTCCAGACAAGTTGTCCTACAACAAGCTGTAAGTTTCAGAGCAGTCTTATTTGAATTAATTAATTAATTAATTAATTAATTAATTAATTAATTAAACTTTAAATCTCAGCCAAGAAGAAAACAGAAAATAACCTGAGAAATGGCATAAAGATGGAATTTTAAGGAGCAGAGGAAACATGCAGCTTGAACCGACGAGAAAACAACCGGATGAACCAGGAAGTGAAACAAGGAAACAACTGGATGAAGCAGGAAGTGAAACAAGGAAACAACCGGATGAAGCAGGAAGCGAAACAAGGAAACAACTGGATGAAGCAGGAAGCGAAACAAGGAAACAACTGGATGAAGCAGGAAGTGAAACAAGGAAGCAACTGTATGAAGCAGAAAGTGAAACAAGGAAACAACCGGATGAACCAGGAAGTGAAACAAGAAAACAACTGGATGAACCAGGAAGTGAAACAAGAAAACAACCGGATGAAGCAGGAAGTGAAACAAGGAAACAACTGGATGAACCAAAAAGTGAAACAAGGAAACAACCGGATGAACCAGGAAGTGAAACAAGGAAACAACCGGACGAACCGGGAAGTGAAACAAGGAAACAAACGGATGAACCAGGAAGTGAAACAAGGAAACAACCGGACGAAGCAGGAAGCGAAACAAGAAAACAACCGGATGAAGCAGGAAGCGAAACAAGGAAACAACTGGATTAACCAGGAAGTGAAACAAGGAAACAACTGGATGAACTAGAAAGTGAAACAAGGAAACAACCGGATGAAGCAGGAAGCGAAACAAGGAAACAACTGGATGAACCAGGAAGTGAAACAAGAAAACAACCGGATGAAGCAGGAAGCGAAACAAGGAAACAATTGGATGAACCAGGAAGCGAGGAAGCGAAACAAGGAAACAACCGGATGAAGCAGGAAGTGAAACAAGGAAACAACCGGATGAAGCAGGAAGTGAAACAAAGAAACAACTGAATGAAGCAGGAAGTGAAACAAAGAAACAACTGGATGAAGCAGGAAGTGAAACTACATCGAGCAGGAAAACAAACAAATGGAGCAAATCACCCATAAACTTCATCAGAAGAATCTGCAGAGCATGCATCATCAGAAGAACGTTCTCCAACCAGCAGGAAACAACAAATAGAACCTTTGATGTTCACGTGTCTCACACACACACACACACACACACACACACACACACACACACACACACACACACACACACACACTAAAAATAATAATAAAAAAAAAAAAAC
>JARVGS010001636.1:37582908-37599088 GCA_031762315.1 Hypsolebias antenori | reverse complement strand
AAAAAAAAAAAAAAAAAAAAAAAAAACAAAACTTTAAACTGATAAAACTGAAAAAAAAAAAGTCACCTTTAAACTGATAACAAATGAGAGAACACTTTTAGTTACGTAAACTAAGACTTTTGCAAAGACAATTACAATCATAAAACAATTAGTCCTGAGTTGTGAACGCTGCACTGTTTTAGCTGTTCTTATATCAACACCTTCAGCTGATTTAGGAAAAGGCTTTTGGTTTCTGCAGTTTTTACACTCATATTTAAAATGTTGCTGCTTTATGAAACTTTTGCTACTTTTAGTTATTTGGCTGTTTTAATATTTGGTTACATGTAACTGACTTTTGTATTTTTTTGGTCAGTGTTGTTATGCCAGTTTCAGCTTCTAGCTGGTTTCAGCTTCTTTAACTGGTTTCAGCTTCTTTAGCTGGTTTCAGCTTCTTTAACTGGTTTCAGCTTCTTTAGCTGGTTTCAGCTTCTTTAGCTGGTTTCAGCTTCTTTAGATGCTTTCTAGCTGGTTTCAGCTGCAGTTGGGTCTTCTGTAAACAACAAACTTCTTTAGCTATTTGAACTAAACTTCTGCTCCCTGCAGATAAAAACGGTTCTTCAGCTTAACAACTCTGGTCTCTCCTCCAGAACCAGACCCGGTCCGGTTCTGTGGGGACCTCGGGTGGGTCCAGACCTCACCTTCTTGGCCTTGTTGATCATGGACCTGATCAGGTCTTTGATGTTGTGTGTCTTGTCCCTCTGGAAGTAGATCTGGGTCTCTGACGGGCCGAACCTCAGGGGCGGTTCGGGCCAGCCCAGCTCCAGCATCGGCGGCTCCTCGTCGGACATCATGGGGAAGTAAGTCCCGGAGGTGAGCTCCGACACGGCGTCCCCGTCCCCGAAGTCCCGCTCGGTGCCGGTGCCGGTGTCCGAGCCGCAGGTTCTGCTGGAGCCGTGCTGGGTGATGTAGCGGACCTCCAGCGGGGACAGGAAGTTGAGCTCGCGCTCCTCGGCCAGCACGCGCCGGTACTCGGCCTCTCCGAGCTCGAGCAGCGCGTCCGTGGCCAGGCGCGCCGCCTCGTTGTGGCTCAGCTCCAGCGCGGAGCCCTGGCGCCACGGGTTCTTCACCTCCTCCAGCCGGGAGGCCAGCTTCCCCAGCGGCTTCCTGCCGGAGGAGCTCGGCCTCAAACCCTCGGAGCTCATCATGACTCGACCTCTGCTCGAAGGAACTACAACCGGAAACTACTCGGCGTCTGGAAACATCGATCAATCCGATTAATAATAATCCGGCTGCAGGTGAAAACTCCTCCTCGCGTCAAGCTGCTCGTGCGCGAGGCTCCGCGTTAACGCGACAGTTCGTCTGCGGAGACGGTCCCGTGGTCTCCGGTTCGGTTCCGGATCCTCGGTGTTGTGTTGCAGGTGTGGAGCTCCTGCTCACCTGTTGCTCCTCTGCCCTCTCATTGGTCGCAGCGCGCAGACGCGCCACTCCGCCTCCTGCCGTTGTCAGGGGCAACCGGCTCACAACCGGAAGACATATCCGGTCGGGAGTTTCAAAATAAAGCTAGCATGGCTAGAAATCATCTGAACACATTCCAGCTGGACAGTGTGGAGGGGGAAGTGCTTTTACTCTGAAAGTAACTTTCCTGTCTTTCATTTGAAAAATGAGTTTCTCTGATAAAATTTGTTTATGCAAATGTTGACTTTAGGAGGCGTGACAGAGGCTCCACATGTTCATATGTTTCATTTTGAAATTTGAGATGGACATTCGTTCTTTTTGTTTTGTTCAAAAGTGTTTTTTTTTTTAAGTTTCTCTGATAAAACTGAAGTTTCTGTGGAAGTGGGACCTGTTCAGGTCCTCAGACCTCTGGAAACAGGACCCAGCTCCCCAAGACCCCAAATTAAAAGTTTTCTTGTCTGGTCTCACCTGATGGGGGCCAGGTGGCGCAGGGTCAGAGGTCAGCTGCAGGCCCACTCTGTCAGGATTCACATCACTTTGGGAATATTAACGAGTCCCGTCCACTGAACATGTTAAAGTTTAATGTGACACTTTAACTGTTTTAAATGTTTTTGAATATTTTCTGCAGCTGATATTTTTCTCTTGAATCAGTCTTTGAACATTTTGTGTATTTTTGTGGCTAATTAACTTCAGGAAACTGAGAAATGTTCCCAACTCGCTGAAATGTACAGAAAACGAGCTAAATGTGCGAGTAGAGTTTAAATGGATCCTGTTTTTTAGTTCAGTTTTTTCTTCGCATGAACTGAATCATTTTGATCTCGTTATGAATGAACTCGTCCACGAGCAGCACATGAGTTTGTCTTTATCGTTTTGCATCACTGTCACGTTATTTGACATCATTTGTCAAATATTTCAGGATGTGTAATGTTGTTCTCTGAGGTTATTTAATTGTTGTCCTGGTTGATTCTCTCTCTGGGTTTATTTTATCGACTTTAGACCGTCTGGGACTTTGTGGCATCTTACAAAAAGCAAACATCATAAAATGTGATTTTTCTCTTTGGTCTCTTCTGTAAAATAACAGCTGCTTCACAGGGAACACACATTTTTTATATTTTAGTTTCTGTGTTGATTAGTGTGTAAAATGCAGTTGTTGGGAGTCAAAGAGCTCCGGCTTTGCTCTTGTGGTTTTTCTACATATCAGAACAACAAACATTTGCATTTCATAAATTAGTTTGAGTCTTATTTCTGTAAATAAGACAACATTTAGAGTATTTTATTTTTCAGTACGGATGTTTGAATTAAACAAAGTTTGGGCCAACAAGCACTTGTTCCCTTTGAAACGACACCAGGAGTTGGATCTCTCTCCAGGAAGTCATTTTTATCATAAATGAGGTTCTTGTTGCCGTCAGATGATCAGGTTGCTCAGTGTGGACATCAAATACCTCGTGATCGTCTTCTTCGTGGCTCCATGACAGTAAAAGCTGCAGAATGAATTTGTTTGATTTGTGTGTGTCAGCAGGACAGGTGGGGTGAGCTAAAACATAAAACTGAACTTTTACCACCAATAAAAGTGGAAACTGCCGGGATGACTCGGCGCTCCGAGTCCCTAATCCGTGGAGAACATCCGGGAAGAGGCGAAGCTGACGTGAGTCAGTGTTTACCCAACAGGGAGGTGCAGGGGGTCAAACCAAACACCTCGGAGCTGCAGGCGCTTCACGCTCGCCTTTGTTTGAATACGTGTCTGTGCTCGGGTCAGACTTTTCTGATTTGCATGCAGTCGGGGTCACGAGGCCTGTGGAGAGGAACAGGAGGTTAACTGTTCAAACTGCAGCACGACGAGGCCCGGTTCTGAACATGAAACCAAACCGGTTGCTGGCGCTCTGCCTTCCAGCTGTAAATGTAGGCTAGAGCCAGATTTAATGACACAGGAGGCGTTGACACGGAGAAACGCTGCTTTTAACCCTCGACGGGGACCAAGCGTGAACGTCCTGCTCGTTCGCTCTTTTTAATTCTCAATAAATCAGTTTAAAGACTGAGTCGTGAAACTTGGCCAGGACTTGCTTTTTGATATTTTTTTAAATGTAATGACCCTCTATTGCAAAGAAAGAAAGAAAGTGCCATGTGTCGTCATCTTTGTATGTTCCTATCCACATGCTTGAATGACTCCTCTTGCGTGAATTATGGGCACGACTTCCGGCGGACCGGAACCGACGATGATGAACCTGAAAAGCTCTGAGGTGCATCAATAATGAGGTTGGTGTGTTTTGTTAAAAGAGACGGGAAACAATCTTCTTGACCTTAAATCAGACACAGAGTCAGACAAAGATTTAAAGTCTCCATCACTGAGTTTGGGTTCATCACAGAGAAAATCACAAAACTGAAGATGAACAAATATAAAGCTGTGACCTCCATACACCTGAAATCAGACCTGATGTTCTCGTCACTGTTTTCAATCCTCCTGAGGACCCGGCGTCTCTTCTCCGGTGGTTTATTGTAGTCCAGACACAAAGTAGGACGCAGGTTTTCCTCCGTCGGCCGTTTGTTAAATAAATGTGAACAAAACAGAAACATGAGTTTTATCTGATAAACTGAATGTAAATTACTTTAAAATAAACTGCGGTCCGTGCTCCTCCACCATGTTAACCAATGCTGACTGCTACTTCCTGTGTGACAGGAAGTTGTCCCCAGAATCATTTCCACAGCAGAAGCTCCCAGGAGGTTGAAACAACGATGAAATTAGTCTCAGCATTTAACCCCTCACAGGTGAGATACATCCAGGTGGAGCAGTGCCATGTAAAAGCCCAGGGAGCAATTAGGGATTGGGTGTCTTGCTCAAGGACACCACAACATGTGGGCATGACGGGGAGTTGAACCTGTGACCTTCTGGTCCCAAGTCCACTGCTCTACCTCTATCCCAGTTAGACCCCAAGGTGTGTTTGTGTCCTGGATGTGGGTTCAGGTCTTGGTTTGGTTCTTTAGACAGTGACCCACTCCTCAGAGCCCAAGTTGGGTCAAAATGAAGTCAATCAATCAATAAAATAGAATAAACGGATCAATAGGTCGATCTTACAGTGATCTGGTCCAGACCAGCAGCTCATCAGTTCTGCTTCTTTCTAAAAGGACAAAGATATTTTTTTATTTTTCCATCAGTTCTTTTCATCCAAAGAGCTGCTGGTTCAAAAAAAGGTCAAGCATGAAAAGAACAGAGCAGGAACCAGTCGGACTTCTTGAGTTCTGGTTCAGTCACATGTTTGACCCGCGTCACCAAGTCTGTCCAGGTTTCTGTACATTAACGTTTGTCAGAAACCTCTGAGTCACAGAACGTCTCCAACACGGTGAGAAACAACGAAACCGGAAACTCCTGAGGCTGAAGGAGATAAAAATACCTGCAGAAGATTTTCTGCTCCGGGCAGAGACGGAGGCGAGGAAGTGGATCGACTGGATCCAGCAGCTCCGACACCAGCGTGTTCCCTGAACAAGTCAGACACCTGGAGTTTCACTGACTGTAAGAACAACCAGAGCAGCACTTACAGGTGATCTGCAAGTGATCCACAGGTAATCTATAGGTGATCTACATGTGATCTGCAAGTAATCAACATGTGATCTGCAAGTAATCTACATGTGATCTGCAAGTAATCTACAGATGATCTGCATGTGATCCACAGGTAATCTATAGGTGATCTACATGTGATCTGCAAGTAATCAACATGTGATCTGCAAGTAATCTACAGGTGATCCACATGTGATCTGCAAGTAATCTACATGTGATCTGCAAGTAATCTACATGTGATCTGCAAGTAATCAACATGTGATCTGCAAGTAATCTACATGTGATCTGCAAGTAATCTACAGGTGATCTGCATGTGATCCACATGTAATCTATAGGTGATCTACATGTGATCTGCAAGTAATCAACATGTGATCTGCAAGTAATCTACAGGTGATCTGCAAGTAATCTACATGTGATCTGCAAGTAATCTACAGGTGATCTACATGTGATCTGCAAATCTACATGTGATCTACAAGTACATGTGATTTGCAAGTAATCAACAGGTGATCTGCAAGTAATCTGCAAACAATCTACAGGTGATCTTCAGTAAATCTGCAAAAAATATACAGGTGATTTGCAGGTGATCTACAAGTGATCTGCAAGAAATCTGTAAACACTCTACAAGTGATGTGTGAGTGATCATCGAGTGATATACAGGTGATTTGCAAGAAATCTATAGGCGATCTGCATGTAATCAACAGGTGATCTACATGTGATCTTCAATAAATCTACAAGTGATCTGCAAGTAATCATGAGGTGATCTGCAAGACATTTATAGGTGATCTGCATGTGATCAGCAGGTCATCTGCAGGTGATCTACAAGAAATCTGTTTAAAAAAATCTACAGCTGATCTACAGATGATACAGCTTGGCAGCACGACGGCTCAGTGGTTAGCACTGTTGCCTCACAGCAAGAAGGTCCTGGGTTCAATTCCCAGTTGGACCTGGGGTCTTTCTGTGTGGAGTTTGCATGATCTTCTCGTGCTGCGTGGGTTTTCTCCAGTTTCCTCCCACAGACCAAAAACACGCATGTTTGTCTGCCTTCAGGCCCAGGACTCCCTTGTAAGAGATCTGTGATCTCGTGGGATCTGCCTGCTTAAATAAAAAAATTAAAACAACTGTTCTACAGTTGATCTGCATGTGATCTACAGATTATGTGATCTGCAGGCGCGCGTCTGTCAGGATCATGAACCCGATGATGGACGTGCTCGTGCGCTGCAGCCCGTCAGTCTGACAGCTTCTTGTAATTCTGAGAGTCGTCAGACGGGTCCTTGAGAGCACGTCAGTGAACTTGTTCTGCCAGGTGGAGGAGAAAACACGACTCCTTCACTTTGAGGAGTTTACACGGCAACAAAAGCCTCTCAGGGAGTTGAAAACTAACACGCCAGTTACATAAACTCCATTTCAATGGATTATAATCCTGACACATGCAGATTATCTCAGAAACATCGTGTGCAGGAGGCCAGCAGCGAGCTCGTGCAGACGTGACCTTCAGCAGGACCACACATCAAACCACAACGTGGGGCTGGTCCGTCAGTATCTTACCTGCAGCAGAAAGCAGTCGGAATGATCTCAGTCTTGGAGACTCTGGGACAAATTCTGAGGTAGACGTCAAACAGTTTCTAAATGTAGGCCTTCGTCTGAGTTTCAACAAAGTTCTGCTGGACGTTTGGAGCAGAAAGGTTCTGGTTCTGTGGACTTTGAACGCTCGCGGTCCTGAACCCAGACGTGCTCAGAGCTGGTTCTGCACCGGTACCAACTGTTCAAGCCCAAACACAAACGTGCTGAGGTCACAGAAGGTCCAGATCTTTAGCTCACGCAGAACCGTGCAAAAAAAAAATCTTCATCCATCGTTAGTTTCTGTTTCCTTCCAAGCAGACGGACGTGACGTCCTCCGTTGGTAGTTTGAGCTTTTTCATCTGTTTCTGTCAAACGAAGGTTTTACTTCACGTTGGTCTCCAGCAGACAGTTCAGAACCTTCAGCAGGCCCTGATCCACGTAGCTCCTGACGGTTCCAGGAAACATAAGACAGAACTTTATTGGTCCCACAAGAAATTGTTGTACCAGATAACAGAAATTAAAAATACCAACAGTTAAGATCTAATCAGGTGCAGACAGGAACATTAAAGAGCTTGTTGTGGTGCAGGATCAATTTTATTGTCTTATGTGCAGAAAGGGGGAGGAGTTGAAAAGTCTGAAGGACTTCCTGTGTTGTTCTGTGGAGCCCCTTGGTGGTCTCAGTCTACGACTGAAGGTGTTGTGGTCAGAGTCCAGGGTGTCATGGAGGGGTGGGGGGTACGTGTTGTTCAGGATCTGGAGCAGGTTCCTCAGCATCCTCTGTCAGAGACTGCAGGTCCACTCCCAGAACTGAACCAGCTCTCCTCATGAGCTTATCAAGTCTGTTGGCATCAGCTGTCTTCACCCTGCTGCCCCATCACACCACAACATCGAAGACGATGCTGGAGACCACCGAGTGGTAAAACATCTGCAGCGTGGTCCTGCAGATGTTAAAGGACCTGAGTCTCCTCAGAAGAAAAAGTTGACTCTGTCCTTTCTTGTAGAGGCGTTGGTGTTAGCTGTCCAGTCCAGTTTATTGTCGGTGGACCTCCAGGTACTT
The DNA here is from genome assembly GCA_031762315.1 of Hypsolebias antenori. Lineage (NCBI taxonomy): Eukaryota > Metazoa > Chordata > Actinopteri > Cyprinodontiformes > Rivulidae > Hypsolebias > Hypsolebias antenori. The sequence goes on along the minus strand of JARVGS010001636.1, from coordinate 37,591,487 downwards.
GTAGCAGTCCACAGTGTCCACCTTAGTACCCTTGATGATATTAGGGCTGGGGAGCTGATCTTCTTCCTGTAGTCTTTGTCAGGTCGTGTAAGAAGCACGTGGGTCAGAGAAGACAAAGTCCACACACTCACAGAAGCTCAGGACACCCAGAAAGAATTTGTCTTGGCAGATGATGACACGCTTGGAGAAGACATCAACTCCACCAAGAAGGTCACTTTCCTCTAGACGTCCACCTGAGGAAGCTGATTCTCTGGTGGGGAATCAAATGTCCTTCCATTCAACGAAGACCACCTCGAGTGCCGGCTTAGTTTAGACTTTAGTCCACTCAGAATCTCGGACAAAGTCTTACAAAACTTTATTTTTAAGCTTAGTTTAAATTTAGATAGCATTTCTTCAAATTCTAACGTTATTTTACACGAGACTGAAGAAGCTTTCAGATTCAGACGAAACGTTTCTATAACTTTTTGAACCCGTCCAGACGAAGAGATGTAACTTTTTAGATGTTTCTACCTGGATTATTGAGCATCAGGATATTTGACATCACCTTTTTCTGTCAGTGTTATCAGTCTTATTTCATGTACTATCAGTTTTAATATATTTATATCCAAGAAATGTCACAGGCATGGAGGTTTTTTTTTTTTACATGAACACGTGTTTTAATATAAAGAAGACATTATAGCACAAAATAATTAGATTTTTAATTTTTCGAGATTTGATTTTAACCAAAGATTTCAATTCCCTGAAAGGGTGGTGCCCCTGTAACTTTAATAAATTATTAACATAAATAATAACCCTATCGTCTACATACATTATATTTGGTTGTCTGCCACTGAACCTTTATTAAAAGAAAAAGGTAAAAAGTGCAGTTTATGACGGGATGTGGTCATTTAAAGCATTTCGCTGGTAAAGCCCCAAAAAGGTCAACTCAGGTCATCTGGACTGTTTCTTTTCAGGAGAAACGTTTCGTCTTTCATCTGAAAGACTTCATGAGTCCGAGGCCTGCACCCAGACCGCTCGCACAAACAGCTCCTCACTGACCGTACATCCAGCCTGACGTGGAAGTCACAGAAACCGACGGTTCTGGTCTGACAGTCTCATGAAACCAAACAGTTTCACCGTTTTTTTAAACTTTCCGTCAAACCTGAAAAGTTTTTTTTAGCTGAACGATGCCTCTAACGCTTCAGAGGAAAGTTTTGTCAGAGGAAGATTCCTTTAAAGATGTAAACGTTTAAATCGGACGCTGCTCTCACACACGACAGAGCTGAGCTCCTGTGCTGACAGCTGGGAGGAGCTTTTTGCTGCAGTGCATTCTGGGTAAACACCTGTCCTCTGGTCTGGTTCTGGTCCAGAAGTCTCGTGGTTTCTTTCAGAAGAAACTTTCCAAATCTAAGTGGTGCTGTCATGTTGTTTTTTGAGAGAACAAGCCATGACCTTTGACCTGCTGACTGAAGCCTGTAGTCACTGCATGGTCTGACCTTTAGGGTGAATCAGCCGTCTGAAATGTGAAGAATCTCTCGGTAGAACGATGGACTCTACATGACCTTTGACCCTTCTCAGATTGACGACAGCAGCAGCAGCTCCTCTGAGGTCATTGCTGATGTCTTTCCATCCTGGTGTTGTGGTAATTCACACCGAACGCTGCAGATCAGCGGCGGTCAGTCGGTGGAGGGAAGCTAAAGAAAGTCATCTCGTCAAACTCCTCAAGCTCCTCTAACTGTGACGAGCCTGAATGTCTCCGTCAGACGAGGACGAGGACGTGTCCACGGCAGCAGACAGACTTTCACAGCGTTGTCCACCCACGGACTCAACACTCAGAGCAGCGTTGATGGCGCGACGCTCGTTGGCGAGGAGTCAGAACCAGAACAAAGTGCTGGAATGAAAGGATCCTCCACAAACGTGCACTGTTGTGGCTGCGCTCGGCATGTTCAGGGACAGGACGTGACTTTAACATTTGACGAGCTGGACTTGAGCTCCTCTGCATGAACCTGACACATGAAGAACAGACACAGATACAAAAACGAAATAAAACTTAAGATTCACTGACAGAATGAGTCAGAGCTGCAGCCAGAACTGAAACAAGCCGCTTTGATTTCAGCTGAAATCATCTGAAGGTGAGAAACCACGGAGCTGTGGCTGGAAACTGAGACGTCAACACTTCATCTGTCAGCAAAATATCTTACGAAACACTGGACTGATTTTAACTTGGCCTCACATTCAACTGGTTGAGCTTTGGATTCCATCTGAATCAAAGCCACCATGGAGAAGCAACGTCAGAAACTCATACAAGGTTTAAGTGAAGTCAGACAGATCTCCACTGAGCTCAGGACAGAGTGGTAGTAGCTGAGAGTCATCCCCAACACTAACAGACTGAGTAAACAAACAAACAAACTGACTGAACACGTTCAGAAAAACTACAAACAGTTGATGACTCGAACTTTTCTCACAAAACCTTTTGGATTTTTCTGCACCTCCGACTCTTAAGACCCGAGACTCTTCAGACCTGAAAAGGAGACACTTCGTACCCGAGGAGGAGACTCTTCAGACCCGAGAAGACTCTTTAGACCCACGAAGACTCTTCAGACCCCAGGAGGAGACTCTTCAGTCTTGAGGAGACTCTTCAGTCTTCAGGAGACTCTTCAGACCCGAGGCTGGATGTTGCTCTGACACGTCTCATCAGAACCAACCGGTTCTGTTATTTGATCCAGTTCTGATTTATGATCAGCGGTGCTCGTTCAGCTGTTCACATGTTAGATAATGTTCTTGGCGAATAAAGAATTAAAGTGTTCATCGCCCGCTGCCTCTTTCATTAAAACCATCAGAAACTAAATAAAACGTCTCTTTGGGCCTCAGGAGTGAAGAAACTGAGCGTTTTAATCATCTACAAGAGAAAAAAAAGATTTTATTAAGATAATTTGACCTGACCCGCTCCGTCTCTGGAGGTCTCGGTGACCCAGATGTCAGAGTGCGACTCTGGTACCAGGATCCAGTTAATCAGGCCCAGTTTTGACCCAGTTCAGGTCCCAGGGTGGACCCGAGCTCATTTAGGTCGTTTTGATTCCACAAAGCAGGAAGTTACAAAAGATCTGATGCATCTCCACTACAGCTGGTTCTGGTCTGGTTTAAACTGGACCAGAACTAATGGTCCAGATTTTATTTTAACGCGGTTCTGATCCACAGTTCTCCAAGCTTTCTGAGGGTTTGTGCAGATTCGACCCTCCTGCTGCCCTGGGGTCAAAAGGACCCACAAGGCCTGTTTTAAAACCGAGGCCTCGTGGGTCCTTTTGACCCCAGGGCAGCAGGAGGGTCGATCACCTCAGAATGAACGACGCCACGGAAATTTACCAAGTTAAAACAAGAACAGCAGCTACAAGGAGCCAAATGCTAGACGCACCAAAATGTAAGCTAAAAGAAGCAGACATGGCTAAAAGCAGCTAAACACAAGCTAGAAGCTGCTTGTACTGAAACACTAGCTACAAGTAGCTAAATGCTAGATAAGAACTACAAAAACAGCACCTTAAAACGAAAACGCTAAATAAATATCAATCACATCTAAAGGAGTAAAACCCAACTCTGGCATAAAGATAAAATATTAGCTAAAAGTAGCAAAAGGCGTCAAACGCTGATATTACTGAGTCACTGAGCTTAAACATTTCATCACAACAAATAAATATTACATATAACAAAATATATGTATATAATTCAAAAAATTATATACATATATATATATATATATATATATATATATATATACAGGCAGTCCTTGAGTTATGTTCGAGTTCCGTTCCTACGGGCCGAACTTAACTCGATTTAAACGTAACTCGGAATTGATTGCACGTGGTGATCGTTAGTCCGGATTTTGACCGTAAGTCGCGAAAATGCATGTAAATGTATGCTAACGCTGCGCCGCACAGTGGGCAGTGATGTAGTGGAATATATTGTATTGGACTTACTTACTCATAGTTAAATCGCAATTCTATGACTCTTTCTGAATTGTTCAAATGGCACCCTGTAGACCTGCTTCATCCTCACATTATTTCTATGTCAGATACGGTCCAGCGTTGATAAGCTTACCATATCGATATTTTGATACATTTCATTGTTTTCCATTTCTTTGTATTTGCCCTAATGTTATGACATTATTTTCTAGGACTGCGTTCACAATTTCAGTTTCCTGTTGAGGAGACAGAAGATGATCCCATCCGCATTCTGTTGGTAATCTTTCAGTTCTGCAATACAAATAGTAAAATACTGTAAACCCTGAGTAGGAATACAAAGTAGGAAACCTTTTCATAAATACCTGAAATATACTTCATTTTTACAGTCCTACAGAACTGTTCAAAGGCAATACCATACTACTGTACTCAGTGAGTAACGTATTGATATGGCGTGCTACAGTTTTCTATCAAAAGTATTTCTTACCCATTCTCATTTTGGAAAGCCCAGATGATGGATGATACAGTGTATCTGCTCAAATTTGGCTGTGCTTTTTGTCCAGCATCCCTCATTGTGGTATCTCTATATCATGACTGAGCACATGGTCAACCAAAGTGGCTCGGATCTCATCAGAGATTACGATCCTTGGCCTTTCTTTTCCTCGTCCTCCCTGTTCTACTCCTCATATTCCCAGTCCTTTGGCTCTGGCTCCATTTCCAATATTGGCATCCATTGCTCCAAAACAGAAGACCTCATCTGTGGCCCTTTTGTGCTAAAGCTCTGATAGCTAATTGTAAAACTGTGTGAACATGTTTGCCGATGTGATGAATCAGTGTGCATATGTTACGGTGTAGACAATGAAAAGAGATTTGGTTGTTGATGCCGCAATATTTAATTAAAGATCTGCAACAAAAATAGTTCAGTTTAGTGGTACAGTCGCTATACAGCACTCATATATGTCATCCATCTTACAAACGTCATCTCTCTGTCTGATATCGCAATATTTCCCTGAGAACGCCATTTCTCCCACATCTCTTTGTCAATGGTGGAGCGACACTGATCCCTACAGGCAAATTATTGACAGTTGCCAAACAGTGGCTAGTGAAAACATATTCTATATTCTTTTAATCAAAATCAACTAATCTTTGTGCTCTAACCCCAAAACACAACTAATAAAGAGCACAGAAAACACAAAACAAAATAAATTTACATAAACTATTATGTTCACATGTCCTATGTGCCAAACTCTCCCCCTCATTTGTTTAAATGTCTTGTGACATTTAACAGAGAATTTACTTTCATATAATGAATTTTTCCCTCAATGAAAGTACAGTAATGTTATAAGGTACTTAACATGACATTAATTACCCAAATATTTTCCTAATAATGTTCACTACTAATGGAGGTTATTATAGTCCCTTCAGATTACGTTTTTATTCTAGATCTGTCCAGATTAACTCTCTCATCTAGTGTAACAGAAACTTCATTTCAGCCACAGTTCTTCTGTTCTGATACCAGTCTTCGGTCATAAAACCATAGTCAATATGTCTTCTTTGGAGAGTTAATCTAATCACCTTTTCTTTTGGATGCAGTTATTAACTGTATATACAGTGTGTCTTTAATTCTATGCTTCAACACTTGGGACTAACCAGGGTCGCCAAAGTTCTTTGCAGGTTGGAGTCATACTCACGTGTAAAATGATAAATGGTAAATCGAGCTTACTTATATAGCGCTTTCCAGCCCCCTATGAGGGGCCCCAAAGCACTTCACAGTACCAGCCATACACACATTCATACACCGGTAGCGGTAGGCTGCCATGCAAGTGTAGTTCTTTAGCACCTACTTCCACCATGATCGACTCACCCAAAACACCATAGGTCAGCATTCTCGGACAGCGACACTCTCTCGTTGGGCAGCTGGATGCAGGTGGGACAGTTGGATCTTCTTCTTCCTCCAAAGCAGTTTCTGCAGATGGTTCATGAAGATCCAGGTTCAGCTCTATATCTTGGCCTCCGTCCTCTTACTCTTGTATGTTGTTCATCCAGTCACCTTGGGGCTCATTCACTTTCAGCGCCTCCTCTTGGTCATGCAGGTCTGGTGTAAATGGTTCAGCATCTGGGTTTAAGTTGAGAGCTCTGTGACCACGGTGCTGAGCAGGAGGAAATCGGCACACTAGCTCCATGTCTTCACCACTTTCACTGTCTGAGGTTTCCTCTCGTCAACAAGGATGACTTGGAGGTGTATTCATCTTTGTATTTTTAATCCTTTTTCCCAGTTTTGGGTCTATTACTGAGTTGTCGATTGGCAGTTTGTCACGGGAGCAAGAGGTTCCTATGTAACACACGACTTTTGCCACCTCCCTCTGTTACTACTTCATGCAATGCACTGATATCACTCCTTCTCTTTGTGATGATGTGCACTTTATCCTCCCAAAAGGATCTGAGCTTACTCATGTTACCTCCTCTCTCTGACAAGTTTTGTACAAGCACAGGCTTCAGGTCAGCTCCATAAACTCTTCTGTCATATCCTAATTTTTCCTCTGATTGCTTCACGGGTGGCGGCTTTGGATGCGATTTTGTAGGCCTGCTGCATTCTGCTTTGCCACTCTTTAACATACTCAGCATGGCTTTGCTGTGCTTCATTCAGCTGTATGTTAAACAGGAGATCTATAGGCAGGCATGGGGATCACCTGTAGAGCAGATAATAAGTAGAAAAGCCTGTGGTTTCACTACGGGTGCAGTTATATGTGGTCACCATCTTGCATAATGACTTTTTCCAGTCAGTCTTTTGTGTGTTTTTGAGTGTACAGAGTATAGACAGCAGAGTTCTGTTAAATCACTCCACTTGTCCATTACCCTGTGGGTGGTAACAGGTAGTGTGGGACCTTCGCACGTGGCAACACTTCTGTAACTGAGCCATCAACTGATTTTCATATTCCATGCCCATGTCATGGTGGATTTTCTCAGGGAATCCAAAACGAACAGCAAAGTCATCAAAGACTTTTTCCACAACTGTTTTTGCTGATTTGTTTTTTGTGGGGTAGGCCTGTGCAAAGCGGGTATAATGATCCATTACAATCAAAATATACTCATAACCTTGCGTACAGGCCTCTAAATCCAGAAAATCAACTGAAACCAATTCAAATGGACAGGTTGTAACAGTGGGCATCAGTGGTGCTCTGGCTGCTCCCTGTGGTCGTTTTGACTTTAGACACTCATGCACTTAGGTCACAAAATGGTCTGTATCCTACTGCATTCTGACCCAATAAAATCTGTCTCAAATCAGATTCAAAGCTCTTTCGACGCCCAGATGGCCCATCTCTTTGTGTAGTTCTTGAAACACTAACAGATGATGTTCTTTTGGCAAAACTAGCTGAGACTTATTTCCTGCTTTTCTGTATAAGAGCCCATCATTGCTGGTATACAGTTTTTGCCACTGTCTCAAGAGCATTCTGACATCTGCAGGTTAGGTTTTAACAACTCTTCTGGAGGGGAATTGACCTTTGATTTTATCATACATAACTCGACTGCTGAAAGGATCTTTCTTTTGACTATCTCTTATCTGCTCTGGTGTTAGTGGAGCAGGCAATGTAGGTAAAGATGTATCACTTACTAAGTCCAGTGCATTTATGTGAGCTGTGGTTATTCAGGCAGATGAAGCATCTCTACGCAGTCACTCCCTGAATTGGGGCACTAATCACATCTTGAGTTACTTCCTCTGTACACTGCAGCAATAAGTCATTTATGTCCAGGGTCATGCGAGAGAGGCCATCTGCATCTGCACTGTATCTGCCTGGTCAATATTTAATGGTGAAATTGAAGTCTGCAAGTTGGGCAACCCACCTGTGACCTGTGGCATTTAATTTGGCAGTGGTGACAATGTAGGTCAGGGGGTTATTATCTGTATATACTGTGAACTGAGGTGCATGATGTAGATAATCTCAGAATCTTTCACATATTGCCCACTTCAGTGCTACAACTTCCAACTTTCCTGAGTGTATGTGGGAGTTTTTCTCGGGTGGGGTCAGTGTTCGAGATCCATACCCAACAACAACCATTTTATTATTTTGGCTCTGATAGAAAACCACTCCCAACCCTTCCTGAGAAGTGTCAGCATGCAGAATAAATGGATGGGTGAGGATCTAAAACGCAACATCAGCGCACTGTCGGTCACTGATTGGTCTGGGGAGGAGTCAATGGATCTCTCAGAAACTTTTCACACAGATCTGCCATTTGCAATTTCTCAGAAACTGGAGCAGCAGCTGAACCTATTTTAAAGATTTTAAAAACAATGATGACAACACCGTGGTCTAATGCTGAAGTGCTGGCATTTTTTTGTGCTTGCTGGCTGACTGCAAAATTCAGAGTGAGGTAGATGGAGCTCTGCCGGTCTCCCCGGTCCTCTCCACCAGAGCCTTGGAGCCAGGCCGGGCAGGGCATCATCTCCTTGGCCCTCGAGCTCTGCTGGTCTTCGCTAAAGATCCTCCGTGGTGCTGATTCGGGGCTTGAGCTCTGGATCCCGGCCTTGCATGCTCTGCACAGGGCTTAATTTGTAAACTAATTGATGCTGGAACACAAACAGCAGGCGGTCCGGGATGTGTGTGTGTGTGTGTGTGTGTGTGTGTGTGTGTGTGTGTGTGTGTGTGT
>JARVGS010001636.1:37531335-37541659 GCA_031762315.1 Hypsolebias antenori | reverse complement strand
CCTCTTCTTTCAAGTGCATACCTCCACCTCTCCAAGTTCTCTTCCACCTGTTCCCACCACAGATCACAATGTCATCTACAAGCAACATAGTCCATGGGGATTCCTGCCTGACCTCATCTGATCTGGAAGGCATTTAGACTCTGAATGAAGCTGAAAACACAGATTTGAATCAGGAAGTCGGTTTTTGATACTTGAGGATTCATCGTTCAGCAGCACGTTCAGATCCATCTCGTGGTTCGGGGTTTGTCCACTTATAGGTCTGATCTGTTTGGTGAGGTCTGTTTTGGCTCATCGTCATCATGACATGTTTTGTGTTGAGGAAAAGTTACTGATGGTTCCTGTGACTTTAAAATTCAAAAAGAGAACAGCTTAGGTGGTCAAGTTTCATCTGAACCAAAGGACTTCTGGAACAATGTCCGTTGAACACAAGAGACAGAGGTGGAAGGTTTTTACCAGTAAATGCACAGCAGGGTGTTTGGAGAATACAGTAAATCAGCACAAAAGTGGAAATTGGCAGCACCTGAGTGACTGACCATGGGGCGCAGGTGAACTGAGCTGAATGAGGAGCGATGTGGAGGATGACTGAGGGTGAGAAGTGACACAGGGAACATGGGGGTCTGAATCAAAACACCATAAAAATAAAAACATAAAAAACAAGGAGAAATAAGATTAAAATAAACTAATTAACCCCAAAAACACAGACTATCACAATAACTCAATAGGCTTTAAATAAAAGCTAGAATTTGCTGCAGGGTTGTCTTGTTGGAGCAAAAACCAAACAATTAACTTTTGAGTAATTTTTGCACATTAATCTTTTTAAATTAGGGTTTTAAGTACCAAAGGCTGAAAGGATTCTCCAGAGACCAGGTAACAAGTTACGTAGCAGATTTTATTTATATGTGGGGAAGGAGCTTCTGGGAAAAATAAGTATGTGTGTGAAATTACTGATCAAAAAATGAGGATTGGGAAATTCTTACTGGTGTACACGTGAGGTGTCCAAAGTGAGGTCACCAAGATTACAGGTTTGCAGAAGGAGAGAAGTGTCTCCAGGTCAGGGGAGTGGAGACAAGGTGAAACAGTGGAGAGCAGACAGGCAGCAGGCTGAGTTGATTTTGAAGATAGGGTTCTTCCAGGTTGGATAGACGATCTCACCAAAGCTGGGTCTGATGAGGAACAGAGGAGCAATAATTCAGGAAGCTCACAAAGAAACTGCGAGGGCTCAGGTAAACGTAAAAGATAAAGCACAAAGAATTTTAGCAAGGTTTTCTCAGAGGTTGTATGTTGTTGTCACCATGTGGTAAGTAACAGTCCAACAAAGACTCATGGCCCATCTCAGCCTTAAGTAGTCAGTAAGCTGTCATCACAAACATCTGCTCAGGAACTGTCACAGGTGCTGCAGATGTTAGTGGAACAACAAAGAACAAATCACAGGAACGTTTTGCTTGTTCCCCGATGATTAACTGTAAACAACAAACTGAGTCTTCGTTAGTTATACGTTAAATTAATAATATTCTAAATATCCCACTTTGAATGAAAAAGCAAGCACCTCCATCCTAATAAATTATTACAGCCATCAACATAAAAAGTGTCCTTTGATGACTGTAACAGTATTTTATGTGCAAAGCTGCACTTTCTGTTTGTGTGTAAAAAGCTTTCTGGTGAATTTCAGAGAAACGTCTGTGTGGCTGGAAGCTAACAGGCTAACAAACACTACAAGCTAAAAAAAGATCAGACTCTCCTCTTACTATCATTCTGACACAACAGAAAACTGCTGTTTCAGACCTTTCTTTTGCGTTTATGAAAATAAATTATTAATTTTCATGTTTTTTATGTCAAAGCTACAAAGAGCCGCAGTCCTTCGTTTTAAGATCAGCCATGCGAGGAGGTCCGGTACAAGGCCCAAGGACAGGTACTACGTGCTAACGCTATGCTAAATAACTGTCCATCACACGCGGCAGTCTGTCTCCATCATCATGGAGGAATAAACAATCCTCATGATGCCTCCAAACTAAAGCCTTCTGTCCTGCAGCTGAAGCTCGGACCAGGCCGACGGCCCCAAACACAACCCAACATGTTTGGACTCTTTTGACCGAAACGGCAGATTTCTTTTGAAATCGGACGCTCTTGTTTCTGCCGATCCACATCTGCACGACTCAGATAAGTCAAACGCTGGCACAGCTGGATGTGTGTTTCTGATTCGACAACAAAAACACAAACAGCAGGATGAAGAGGACTGTGGTTCGAGCTTGATGCTCCAGTTACTTTACACAACGAGGACAGATGGAACTCTGAAACACGCATCACATGTTGTGGACGAGGACACGGTGGAAACTCTGTTTCTGGTCCAGAAAACAAAAAAGATCTAATGAAAACCAACAGTGGACGTTTCATTGGATCCTTGAGAGTTTCTGCTGAGGTTTCATCCACTGTTACAGAATAAAGGTACAAAAACTCAGATTAAGTGGTGCTTTGTCACAAATCTGAAATCTCTGCAGTATGAAAGATGTTACTTCAGGTTAGAGAGGAGTTTTGAGTTTCCCAGTCCAAATATTCAAACACGTCATGGCTGACTAAATGAACTCCATTCATTTAGGATTAGTCACAGTTAATATTTGCTGCAGTTTGAACCTGTTTTTTTTTAATACCAAGAAGCCAAATTACTCATTCCTGCTTCATGTTGTGCTTGATGCCAAAAACTAGGCCTGAGTGGAACGAAGTGAAAACACAGGATGTGAAGGCTCAGAGAAGAACGGCATGTGGCCAGAGTGGCAGGTTGGAGAAACAAGCGTGGAAACGTTCGCAGGATGGAAACGCAACTCAAGAGAAGAGAAACAAATGCTAACAAGCGGTGCGTTGATGTCCCCCGTCGCTCAGGGATCTGAACAGTGAATGTTTGTAGTTTTCATGATGAGTGTTTTTCTGGAATGGAACTGAACAGAGAACGAAGTAAAACTAAATAAGATATTCAAGTGGAGGAGTTGCATTGTGAAGAAGAGCAGAGATTTTTTTTTGTGCGAGGCAGCACAGTGATGGATCCTGTGTGTGTGTGTGTGGGGGGATCAATGGTGGCCTTGGTCCCCTGTAGAATAATCTTCAGCCATCCCATTAATTTAAGAACATTATACTTTTAAGCAATATAAAACCTAGAACACAGTTTCCTTAAATGATTGAGATGGTTAGTTTAGATGTGTGTATGGTGGTGGCTAGGGCTGGGCAATATGGATCAAAAGGAATACAGTAGTTCCTCGCTACTCCATGGTTCGTTTTCCGTGGACTTGCTCTATCGTGGTTTTTCAAAGTAAGATTGGACATGACATAAAACTGGCTGATTTATGGATGAGCCGCATGATCGGCATGAAATTTTTATTCAAAATAAACAATTTTAAATTATTTTGCACCTGTGTGCAGCCCATTCTGCAGGAGAAGCTTCCTCCTGCTTCATGTCATGATCTCCGGCCTGCAGCGGAGGAGTGGGCGTGGCCAAGAGATCTGGCAGCGTTCATGACATTCTGTGTCTTTTAGAGCGTTTAAGAGTTTAGAAACATTGTTTAGAATATTGCAAGACTGTGGGAAGGGTTTAATAAGCCTTATACTAAAATAAACTGCTACTTACAACTATTCCTTCTTGGCGGTTTTTCACTTATTGTAGGGCTTCAGGGTACAGATCCTCCACGATAAACGAGGTATTACTGTATCTCAATATTTTTAAGATAAATCACGATATATATATTTTTCTTTCCATAAAGTAATAACAAAAATATAATTCTGAATCAAAGCTTTGTCCCAATTGTCACAAAGGCACATTTATAAACAAACAGCTGTAACTCTACAAAATAAACTATTTACATATATTAGTTTATTTGTATACATTTATTTACATATATTAAATAATAATCCTCTTCAGCTGCACAACCTTCAGGACGTTAGTAAGCGTGTGTGAAGCAGCACGTGAGGGGCTGTTTGTATTCAGTGAGGGAGAAGGAGGAGCCACGTGCAGTTGGCGGTGCAGACGGGAGAAAAAGAACCACTGATTTTCAAGTCTAATAATACTCGATGGTTGCAATAGAGCCAGTTTAATCACGATAAATTGAAAAAGTTGTGATACATCGAGTATACAGTATTTGATACATTGCCCAGCTCTAGTGGTGGCCATCTTGGATTTTGATGCAGCAGCCCAACTTTCAATAGGGACTTTTCTTACTCCTGCATGCAGTCACACACCAAAACAGAGGTCGGTCCCTCATTATTTTTCACATCATCATGCTCACAGCGTGCACGGATGGGTGGACAGAGGATATTTCCAATTCTCACTCTTTACTCCGCAAAATGGGACAAAAATTTTGGTAAGACTTAAATAATGAAGTTTTAAAAAGGCACTAAAACAGAGAGGACCTGATAAGAACGGAGAGAAAAATGGTCAAACTCTTTAAATATCCTCTACAATTGGTTGAAAATATTTTGGTATTTTAAGTAAAATGATGGAGGAGGTTCATCTAATTTGATGATTACTGGAAAAATAAAAATCCTCCAGAATTAAATAAATTAAATAAAAACTGTGTGTCAAAAGGTCAGTTGCATGTATAAGATGTTTGAGATCCATTTTGTTCCACTTTGTTTCGGCTGCTTTCAGCCGGTAAGTTGCCTAATTTAAAAGACACTGGGTCACGTAGAGAAAGCGGTCGTTAAAAGGTGAAGAACGGTTTTGTCGATGGGCCTAAAAACAGTTTGGAGTCGTGTTTTTCCTCAACTACGTGAGCGCAGCATTTCAAGCAAACAGCAACTTGAATTCTGCCGTAGCGAGAAAGAAAAGCGCAGCTTCGAGCACAAAGTGGACTCTGTGAGGGAAACACATGGAACGACTTGAGCAAAATCAGATCTGAGTATCAAAAAATCCACTTCAGAAAAGTGCTGAGTGGGAGCAGGTGCAACAGCAAATTCACCTTTTCTCTGAATTCCTAAAAAGCTGAGCAAGATGTTCGAGGTCTGGGCAGAACAACACGACTTTATGCTGCAGAAGGCAACAGAACCTACGAGACGGGACAAAGTGGTCTTTGTTGGACAGAACCCTGAGGAGCAGCGGCTGCAGCCAACGTTCAGATGAACAGATAAAAAAACTTTACCAAACCCCCTGAAGAGTGGAGCAGGAGCTGCAGTTAGACTTCAGAGTTTCTGGGTCGCAGCAGAACTCTAAATGTTGAGGTTCGTCACAAACAGAACAAGCAGAGCGGGTCGGAGGCTGAAAGATTCCCGTTAGGAAACTTTTGTGTTTGGAGTCCGACAGAAGCTCAAGCTCTGACTTTTCTTTTGGTGACAGAAAAGATAAAACTTTAGGTGTTTGCTTTCAGCTGTGCATGAATCAAATCTGTTCTTCGGCTGCTGGTTCCTGAGTTGTTGAAATGTGTTTTATATTAAAACGACGTGCATTTTTTGCAGAAAACAGCCGAGAGAACTTTGAACTTTGCTGCAATTAGCTGAAAAAACTTAAATTAAGCTGTTAAAGCTAAAAAAGAGCACAACATTAGGTAAAATACCTACCGGTAATAGCTAAACACTGCCATTAAGCCAAAAACAGAAAAACCATAGCTAAAAGTTAAAAGTAAAAATGGCTAACTAAAAGCAGCAAAAAAAAGCTATAAGCTAACAATAGCAAAAAGCTAAAAGTATTAAAGCTGACACTGACTGCAGGTTTCGTCGAGCGAAGACGGGAATTGGATGTTTTGAGCATGATAACTTGAAAAGTAAATGAGGTACCGACTTCCATTTTGGTATGTGGCTGCATGGAGGTGTAAAAAGGTCACTGTGGAATATTGGGTTGCCATGTTAAAATCCAAGATGGCTGCCACATACATACTGTATATGTATACATACATATGTAAAATAGCCACCTTGATCTTTTGAGGAAACTGTTTTCTAGTTTTAATTTTGCACAAAAGTAGATTTCCCTCAAATGTGGGTGTGGCTGAAGATTAATGGGGGGCCAAGGCCACCAGTGCCCAACAACCCCCGACCCTGACCCCCCTCCTTCATTGCTCCTGGTGGTGGATAAAACTGCTCCCTCAACTCTCCAGGATGTGTCACTCTGCGCCTCCTCGGACAAGAAAAACCACCTCCCTCTGTTCTCCTCCTCAGTGCACCTCCTCCAATTGAATATCTTGAAACAAAAACATTTAGATTTACTTTATTCTCTGTTCTGTTCCAGTCCAGAAAAACACTCATCATGAAAACTACAAACATTCCAGACCCCTCAGAGACGAGGACATGGGAGTAACGCTAGTTATCTGTAACTCTCCTAACATGAGCCTGTCGATGTCTGGCTGATGAACGTTCGGCTGTCATTAACAGCTAAAGTCTCAAAGGTAAAAAGCATCAAAACTAAACGTCCTCTCTCCCTCTGCGGCGCCGGCCCACTCAGAGTTTCTGTGTTCAGTTTGTGGGTCATCAGATGTTGTGTTTGTGCGTCCGCACACGTTAGCTCTTCGTTCTCCCTGAAGTTACACGAGTTTCTCGTTTCGTTTCACTCCGTTACCGAGGTCGTGAATCATGTTCGCCAACGTCGCCGTAAACATCAGGACGCAGCCGTTGTGGTCATTTGAGACAAGCTGAGGGTTTCTCCTCACACAAGCTCATTCATGCCCGGCAGGAAAAAGGGTTTCCTCCTTTTCTCCTGCGGATTTGGGTTCATACGGTTGAAAAAGCGGAGTTATTGTGTGCACGGAGCCGCAGAAACAGAACCTTCTGCTGCTGCACTCTTCACCCTGCCCCGCTTCTCGACTCCACAGCACCAGAACCTGATCCGTGGCATCGTTTCCAAACAGACGTTCATCAATGTTGCGTTGGCCGAGTCGAGCGCCGAGGCTCTTGGGGCACGCGCTCAGTTTACGCAGGAAGTGACATAACCATGTACGTGAACTTTGGGCCTGTGCTGGGCCGGTAACGGCCCTGCGTTGTTGAACATGGCACTGCTCCGTGTTTACCGCCCGGCTCAGGTTTCATCCCATAAAAGCGAACAGAACCTTCCTGTATTCTGCTGGGGTCCCTGCAAGAGCGACACCAGAGTTCATTGGACAGCGGATACCGCCGCAGACGCTCGGACACGTCGCCGTTCGCTCTCGTTTTTCTCTCCTCACCTGAAACACAGGAAGTTGTTGCACCGGTGCCTAGGCGGCCTCGTGTTTAACACAGCTCCTGGCGCTGGCACCGACCCGAATCCCTAATGACACCTTAAAGAGGTGAGAAGGGACTTCAGACCCGTTAAAATCTAATAAATGACATAAATCCACCGCAAGTTCTTTGTTTCTAAGCAAACGCACCGTGGGAACGACAAATTCAGCCGAACGTGTTCGACATCAGCAGCTACGGTTCTCGTTCCCCCAGGCCGAAAGTCTGACTCATTTATCTGCACCAAACTTATCACAAGACGTCCAAACGATCTAAACTGAGATGTCTAAAAAGAATCATCATCATCAGTTAGGTTTTAATATCCAGGCAGCAAAAATAACTACAATCACGTGTTTGTTTTTAAACAGGAGTAAACAAATCGTTTAGTTTTATGTTTTCATGCTATGAAGCCGTGCTGAAGGTTATCTTCTGGTCAGAACCACAGACGGGCCTGGGCCGACCGGGGGGAGGGAGGTCCTGGAGGACCGGATCACATGATAAGAGGACAGATGCTCTTGTTCTATAACGTTAGAATTGTTGAGTTCTTTAAAAGTTCTTCTTGATGCAACTTCTCACAGCTGGCCTTTATCAGCTGCTTTGCAGTACATCTGGAACAACATCTGCGCCTGTCTCTGTTTGTTTGTCAGATTGTTCTGATCTTCTCTAACGTGGTTCTGCTGTTCTCCACACACAAACGATTTAACAGACTCCTTATGACTCCGACTCGCCGGTCCAAGTTGGTACCAAATGTCCTCTGATGTTGAACAACGTTCCTCACGGTGGTTTTGGGGGGATTAGGGGTTCGAGAAATGAGGGAAACAAGATCCATAAAATAAAAAGCTGGCGAGGTTTATTATTAAATTACATGATCAGGAAATGGTTGTGTTTCTGCTGAGGGGGACAAAAGAGCCACAGTGACATGAAGCAGAGATGGAATCCCTTAATGAGGTCAAAGGTCATCTAGCAGGGAGTGCATGTGGGAGGAACCAGAACCAGAACACTGGGTTTCAGTTTATTCAGCGTCGTTACACAACCAGGACACGAGAGGAGTTTGCAAATAAAATGTGTTTCTGCACGAAGTATGACGGGAGTCATTTAGGACAAAATAAGCTAAACACGAGAAGAATGAAGAAGGTGAGGTTCTGACGGTACTGGTTCTGGATAGGAGCATCAGCGCAGCCACCTAAAGGTGAGACGTCACTCTGACCCGGTCCAGGGGGAGGCTGAGCGTCAACGTGCACACGTCACGGCCCGTCTGTGTGTCAGCAGAGTTCAGAGGCTTCACTTTGTTGACACCAGCTAATTAAACCCACTTCGGTTCTCCATGTGAAGTTCTGCTGCTGGAACCCAGACCTTCAGCTGGTTCCATCAGAACAAAAGAACTGGATGTCTGTGAACGCAGCAAGAGTGCCGAGCAACTGAAGTTAAAACTATCACAACATGAGCTAAAACTAGCAGAACTGTAGCTATAAGCTCTGGGCCAATCTGGGCCCCTGAGCAAGGCCCTGAACCCCCACCACCTGCTCCCTAACAGGTCTCTCTTGAAAATGAGTTCTCGTGGCTCAATGAGACTACCTGGATAAATAAAGGGTAAACGAAAAAATAATGTCTAATAATAATAAAGTGGAAAAAAGTGGAAAAATCCATAAATAAGTCACTGCCCTGTATACGTTGCATCTATTATGCGTCACCGCTGATGCATTGCGTTTGTTACGCTTCACCACTGACATCCCGGAAATGTGGGCTGGTGTTGAGCCAAAAATCGACTGCCTACTAAATGGCGGCTGCGGGAGCGTGCACGTGAGGGTATTAACGAGAATTTAACAAGATTAACATTTAAAAGCAATTATTTGTTTGCTCGACATTATAGTAAAGGTGTGTCTTTGTTGAACTTTTACTTAATAAATGCACTTTAATGATCAAATCAGCTGCATTCCACTGGGGCGGTGAAATGCAGCTGTTGCTCCAGGCGAGCTGGAAGAAGGTGGAAGACAATGGCAAGCCGATTGTGTCATCAATAGCCACTTTGTTTTTACCTGTTACATGATACAACGGCATGCCATACTACTCGACTGCCATCTAGCGGCTGAAAATGTTAGTGTTCAATATTTTCAGTCAAATGAATGAAAACAGTCATATCTCAGCCAAACATTGGTTTATAAATATGGGAAAAAAATTCTATAAATATGTTGCTTTGGTGTATAAGTTGCAGGGCATGAAAATTGTGCAAAAACTGTGACTTATAGGCTGAAAAATATGGTAAATTGATATTCCATTCTGAAATGTGGGTTTGCACATACGTAAATGAGCGCTCAGCTGGGTCTGCCAAAAACTAAGTGGTCTTGTGCTTGACCTAGTTTGGCCATAGTCTGTGTAGGTAAACACATATCGGACAAGCATCGAAGGTGTTTAGATGGGAATATAGAGTGAGTCCTGCTAAATGCAAAAGAGTGAGTAAGAAAACTCAAGAATACATAGAGAGGGGATCAAGAAGGGAGGTGGAGTGCCTCAAAGACTGAGCTCAGCATTCAAACACGTGGCTTTTGTAGATCGTCTTCTTGACTGATTGATTAAACTGTAAACTTCTTTATTCAACAAATATGAGTTTGAGACACCATCACTGATGTGTTCAGTCACTTTGGCTGTTGCTGTAAGTAAACAAACACATGATGTCCCTCGCTACTTTGCAGGTCGTTTATCACGGGCTCGCACTATCGCGGTTTTTCAAACTAAGATTGGGCATGACACAGAATTAGCTGATTGATGGATGAGCCACACGATCGGCATGGACTTTTTTTAATTTAAAATAAATTATTTTAAATTATTTAGCACCTCTTGCACCTGTGTGCAGCCCACACTGCAGGATAAACTTCATGCTGCAGCTGATCAGCTGTTCTCTGTGCAGAGTGGAGAAGTGGGCGTGGCCAAGAGCGCTTGCAGGCGGCAAAGAGCAGAGGAGGCAGAGAGCTGAAATGACTACATTCTCTTTTAGAGCGTTTAGAGTTTAGAAACATTGTCTAGAATATTGCAAGAGTGTGGGAAGAGTTTTAGTCATTCATCCTTTATTTAGGCAGGTTACTCTCATTGATCCTCGAGGACTCATTTACAAGAGAGACCTGGCTACAAACTAAGAATGATGACAACAGCAACAGTAGATTTTCCTTGG
>JARVGS010001636.1:37507974-37525953 GCA_031762315.1 Hypsolebias antenori | reverse complement strand
CATTTTATAGGCATTTTATGTTTATGTTTTTTCCTTTGAAATTGTATTGTTCTTTTAACTGAAATGAAATGAATAAAATAAACAAACAAAAAAAAAAAACAAGGCGAAACAGAGGCGCTAAATTAAGCTAGCTGCTAACGGTTACTGTGACGCAAGCTAGCCTTAGCTTACATTTCAAATAAGTTCTATTTCGGCTCAAATAGGCCAGAAAACGTTCTGTGGGCAAAGAAACAACATTCCTGTCCCACACAAGTGCATATATTCAACTTCTAAACATGAATCAAGCGAGAAAAATGTATTAAATCAGGACGATGGGCATCTTACCTCTGGTAGCCGAACGCAGCACTTAGCCATCTCTGAGCCTGGCGCGTGCGCTGCGTTCAAGTGCCATAGGACATACTCCCTGCTCTGCTCAAACAGGAAGCTACTACTACAACAACAAAAAAATCTGATTTGATTAACAAATCATGACCGATATGGTGAAATTCGAAGCATCACTTAGAATAATACAGCATTATTAACCCTTTGCACTAGGCTTTGCACCCCCTCAGGGAGCGCGCCCCACACCTTGGGAACCACAGGAGCAGACTTTATGAAGACAGTGAAAGGTTGAGACAGTTCTGTCCAAAACGAACTGGGAACAGGTCTGATCAGAGACGACATGAAACAGTTCTACAGAATCCGAGGGGGCGGCCATGATGTGGAAGGTAGAGCATGCTGGGTAATATGGAGGACCCAGAACCTGCTGAGCCACGATGATTCCTGCAAGGCAGAACACAGCAGCACTTCAGGCAGAAACGCAGAGTAAAAAGTAAGCCTCAGACTAACCGTCTCTGTGTGAAAACTATAAGTTGGATCAAAGAACTTCTTGACCCGGCAGGAGCAGGACATTCTGATGGTACCACAGGTTCTGTTTAATGGTTCTGCAGGGTTTGATGGAGCATGAAGACTTCACTTCCTGGGCGGCTGTGGCTGTGTGGTTAGAGCAGTCGCCCTCCAATGCAAGAGTTGGGGGTTCAAATCCACCAGCAGTCACGTGCTGAAGTGTCCCTGGGCAAGACACTGAATCCCTCATAGCCTCAGATGTGTGTCCCATCGGTGTATGAATGTGATCTAAAGCATGATTTGTTCAATTAGCTTTGTGGAGATCTAGTAGAATGCTGTATGAATGGGTAAATGAGGACACAGATTGTAATGTAAAGAGCTTTGATCTTGAAATAAGATAGAAAGGCACCATATAAGTCCATTTACCATTCCTGTCTGGAAGAGAAAACTGAAGACCAATGATTGGATAAAGAAACAGTAAAAGATATAAAATCAGCTCTAAATGTAACATTTTGTGATTAATTTTTAAAAAAATCTCCATGTTAAGTGTGATTTTGTAACACTCAATAAAACTAAACACAGTTAAAGTCTCGAGGGGGAT
Source organism: Hypsolebias antenori (assembly GCA_031762315.1). Taxonomy (NCBI): domain Eukaryota; kingdom Metazoa; phylum Chordata; class Actinopteri; order Cyprinodontiformes; family Rivulidae; genus Hypsolebias; species Hypsolebias antenori. The sequence continues at coordinate 37,524,527 of JARVGS010001636.1, read as the reverse complement.
TTTTCACCGTTTTTATGAGTTTTGTCTCATTTAAAAGATGTTTGTAAAGGTCAGAGGTCACGGTTCCTGATCGAGTCGTACTTTTCTCTTCTTGCGTTTCCTCCCTTTAAAGAATGTAAAGTTTAAAACCGTCCATGCAGAGCGTGAGTCTTTAGGCTTTTTGTGAATCTGCTCAGTGTCTGCATGTGTTGGCCACATGAGGAAGAGAAGAGAGAGGAAGAGCGGGTGAGGTGACAGGTACTTGGCAGCTCTCGAGCCAGTAATTCTGCCTAAATCACCCTTTTCTCCCTCACACACGATGCTCGAGAAACCACGATGAGCCTGAGACGCTTCCTGGCATAAAGGTGCACGCATGGAAACATGTAAAAATGAAAAGGTGTAGGAAGAAAACACAAAAACGCACAGATAGTGTATTTGAACATGTCCCAAATCCTTCCTGTCTTGGGTCACTTTTTACTGTCCTGTGGAGGTTCTGGGAAATGAGGAGCAGATCAGGAAATAAAATCCCACGCTCCCTGCAGCTCCACAAAACACCTCATCTCTTCACGAACCATTTTGAACGTTTGTTTTCAGTCTAACAGGGAGGAAGCAGGAATAAACCACCTGGAACAGGCGTCGTTGTGCATTAGGATCTCCTTGTGGGGATAGTCGCAGGCTGACCCTCTCGGTGTTTAAACAAAGATGGAAACACCCGAGGATGTGCAACTCCTGCGCCTAATTTACATCACGAGGCCTGTTTTAAACTGCAGCAGGTCTGCCGACAGTTAGAGACAGTTAGAGACCTCAGAGACGTGAATGTTGTCTCAGACAGACAGCGACAGTTCAGCTGCACTTCAGAGGAAACAGACAAATTATCAGCAGGAATGTCTTGATGGAGACAAACCAACGGCTGAGGCTGGATGCAGTTAAACCACCAGTGTTTTCTCTCTGGTGGGGGGGCTCGACATGCTAACTTCAAGAACAAAAACAACTTCTGTGGACGTGCAGGCAGCTCCATCGTGCTGTTTTTCTGTAATATATATTTTCAGACTGTGATAAATCGAGCGATTAGCTGGAGAGTGGCAGAGTTAAGCATCAGTTGGAGCAGTGTTTCCATGATTTACGGCCCACTGAGTGATTAACAGGAACACCGGCAGCAGGAAGGCCAAAGCACCGAAGGAGTGACCAAGAAAATCCTGCAGGAAGGAACTTCTGAGCTGGACAAATACACAGAATGGAGCAGAAAGACTTCAGGTTCTCTGCTTCACTCGTTCAGCTCTAAAATGAATAAATTCAACATCTCAGAGGTTCTGATATCTGTAGGTAGAACACTGGAAACGTAAAATGTTTAATTAAATTAAGTTGGTTTAAAATACACAGAAACTTAAGTTTAATTAATTTTATTTAAATGATTAGAATTTCATGTCTTTTTTTATTCATTTAGTCTCTAAACTGTGTCAGAGGAAACATCTGTTTCAATCAACGAATAATTATTTACCAGTCAGCCATAGAAATACTGACCAGACCTCTGAAGTACTCCTGTTGAACTCTGAAAGACTTGTGTAGACCTCTGAAGGACTCTTGTTGAACTCTGAGATATTTCTGTGGAGAACTGGAGGTTTCTGTAAACCTCTGATGGACTCTTAATGAACTCTGAATGACTTCTGTGGAGTACTGAAGGTCCCTGTCTGAAGGTCTCCTATTGACCTCTAGACTAATGTAGTCCTCTGAAGGTACATCTGTTGACATTTGAAGGAGTCCTGTTGACCTCTAAATAACTTCTGTGGACATGTGAAGGTCCATGTAGACCTCTGAGGAACTCCTGTGGAGTACTGAAGCTTCCTCCTCTGAAGGTTCCTGTTGACCTCTAAAGAACTTCTGTTTACTTCAAAGCCTTTTAAATTCTGTTTAAGATCCAAACTGTTCTGTGACAAAAAAAAAAATAAGTAAAAATTGTCAAATCCACGTTTCCTCTCACGGAAAGTGAAGAATTAGTTCTGGCTCAGTGAAGCTAAACTCCCACAGGCGGTGAAAATGTTTTACATCTCCAGAAAAAAACTGGACCTTCTGCAGCTGGAGGTGTGTTCTGGATGAAGGAAGTTGTTTTGAACGATGAATCACCAGCCAAGTTATCTCCTCTTTTCAACACCTGGGAATGATATTTGTTCTCAGCAGGCAGGACAATGTGTGGAACTACTCCGTGTGTGGCCCGGAAAGGTTCTGTGAAGTCCAATCACCACAGGTTCAGTCAAAGAAAAAACGATCTAAGTGATTCAGTTTATTAAATGAAAAAGGCAGAAAACATTGAAACACTGAGGATCATCGTTTTATCGTCTCGACTGAGGACAGTTGAAAAAAGAAAAGAAAAGACAGACAGAAAGAAGAACAGTAAGACAGAACGACAGAAAGAAGAACGTAAGACATAAAGAAGAACAGAATGACAGAAAGAAGGACAGTAAGACAGAAAGAAGAACAGTAAGACAGAAAGAAGAACAGTAAGACAGAAAGAAGAACAGAATGACAGAAAGGACAGTAAGACAGAAATAATGACAGTAAGTCAGAGAGAAGAACAGAACGACAGAAAGAAGGACAGAATGACATTAAGACAGAAAGAAGAACAGTAAGACAGAACGACAGAAAGAAGAACGGTAAGTCAGAAAGAAGAACAGAACGACAAAAAGAAGGACAGAATGACATTAAGACAGAAAGAAGAACAGTAAGACAGAACGACAGAAAGAAGAACAGTAAGACAGAACGACAGAAAGAAGAACGGTAAGACAGAAAGAAGAACAGAATGACAGAAAGAAGGACAGTGAGACAGAAAGAAGGACATTAAGACAGAAAGAACAGCAAGACAAAAAGAAAGACAGAATGACATTAAGACAGAAAGAACAGTAAGCTAGAAAGGACAGAACGGCAGAAAGGACAGTAAGACAGAAAGAAGAACAGTGAGACAGAAAGAAGGACTGTAAGACAAAAAAGAACAGAACAACAGAAAGAAGGACAGAATGACATTAAGACAGAAAGAAGAACAGTGAGACAGAAATAAGGACTTTAAGATAGAAAGAACAGTAAGATAGACAGAAGGATAGAATGGCAGAAAGGACATTAAGACAGAAAGAAGAACAGTAAGACAGAACAAACAGCAAGACAAAAAGAAGGACAGAACAACAGAAAGCAGGACAGTAAGACCGAAAGAAGGACAGACAGATGGAAAGAAGGACAGTAAGGCAGAAAAAGGACAAAAAAAGACAGAAAGAAGGACAGTAAGACAGAAAAAGGACAGAAAAAAGACAGAAAGGAGGACTGTAAGACAGAAAGAAGGACAGAAAGACAGAAAGAAGGACAGTAAGACAGAAAGAATGAAAGAAATTATGACGTATTGCACGGTTTGAAATCCAACATTGACAAAATTCAATAATTTAATAGGAAAACTCAATAAATTCTCTAATGTAGTTACATTTTTTTAATACAGTTAAAATATTTGTACACAAAAACAAAAACACTTTACAGCTTACCAATACATAAAGTTAAAAATTAAGTAAAAAAGCATCCTCCCTCAAAGAACATAAAACATGTGTGATGCCCCAAAGGTCTTTAAACGATCTAAGGTTGGTGGTGAACTCCAAGCAACTCCTTAAAGCTCTCAACCACATCAGTCCAGCCCCGGTCTAGCATCTGGTTCTTTCTTGTCATCCATAGTTTTGCTACCCAAAAGAGAAACTGTATTAAATTTTTCTTGCATACAGTGTATTTAGGACCAAAAACATTGGTAAAGAAAACTTCTAAATAGACACTAACCTTTGGCATGACAGGACAAGATCAGAGGTCGCAGTCTGGTAACAAAAAGAGCACCCCCTCCCTGGTGCTTGAGTCAAAGTGGGCTCTGTGTCTTTTCGTGTCTATAGGTCCATGTATTATCCTCCCTTGAAGATCAACCATCCCTATTTCAACACTTGTACAGGGCCCTCTATCTTCCTTTAGGCATGCAATTGGAAGCAAAATATGGGTCCACTATTTGACTCCCTAGTTCCAGCCAAAGAGCACATACGTATTAAGTACCTTCACGCAGTCGATGTAGAGCTGCTTTTTTCCCCACAGAAACTTAAAACACCCATCTTTGGTGTTTCCAGTTTCCACAGATAGCAACTGTCCCCTTCCTTCCTGCAGTCCTCAGTAGCAGGACTTACTGTCAATGACAGAAAAACAAAATCACTGTCATCATCCCATTGGTCAGCATGACCACAGTTCCCAACAAAGGCTCTCAATGGTGCAGACAAGGATTGCTGAACTTCTTTCGTGATTTTCCTCAGCATTCTGGAAGACTTGATGTTTGTAATGTTCCCAAGCCTGGCCACAGGGGTCTTCATCAGATGACCAAGTTTAATAACACTGGCTTCAACAAACTTGGTCCTAATTGTAACTGAGGAAAGTATTCAAACGGTGATGGCTTTGTTATAAAACAAAGGCTCCTCAAAAAGCTATATTCCTAGTCTCAGGTCAGGGGCTCCAGTGGCCTCCAGTGTATGCCAGGCATTAAGCGCTGAACAGTAGAAGGATTTAAGTCTTTTTTGGTCTATTTGAGGCAATTTCATTATGAAAAGCTGTTTATCTTACTCAAGCCAGCCAGCCTTTCTTTGTAGCAGTGGAGTCAGACCTAATCAGGAGCCTACAGGAGTCTCTGTGCAGTTTGTAGTCTGAAGGCTGCTGTTCTGAAGAGAAGGTCCACAAGACCTTTTTCTCCTTCTACCACCAGGCGGAACAAAATTGGTGCCCTCAGCCAATGATTACCAGACCAGAAAAATGTCACTAGAAGCCTTTGAATTTTTTCCATAAGATTTGAAGGTGGAACCAATACAGCAAATTTGTGCCATAAAGTCGAAGCAACCTGATTATTGGCTATCAGAACCCTTCTGATACCCTTCTATAAATAAAGTTTGATTGATTGATTGATTGATTCCCCTGTAGGACAGCTGGCGTAGCAACAATTTCCAATCCCAACTTGACTTCCTCCAGCACTTCCTCCAAGTTCTGTTTTTGATAATCCACTTCCAAGATAAAGCTTATATATATATATACTGTACTTTCATGCCTCTCCTCTCCCAGCTCAGACTGCTAGAAAGGATGGGAATTATTCCTGGTTCTCAGTTACCTACCAAGCATCCAGTATGTTTTCCCAAGTTTACCTTAGCTGGAGAGACCTTCTCATTTAGAGTAAGACACTCTCTTATCTCTTGTATGTCTCCCTGGTCTTGGACAAATACATTGATATCATCAGCATATGCTGACACCACAATAGGAGAAGCTGAGGTCAAGTTTGTTAAAGAAAAACCTTTCAGTCTACTCCTCATGCTATAAAAAAGAGGCTCAATGACTAGAATGTAAAGCTGGCCTGAAATAGGTTTCTTTTAGCTAATTTTCTGCTCCTTTTAGCTAGTCTTCTGTTCAGTTTTTGCAAGGGGCTGAGATGGGGTAGAGATAGGGCAGCCGACCTGGGACCAGAAAGTCACAGTTCAATTCCCCACCATTCTCACTGTGGTGTCTCTGAGCAAGACATCTAATCCCTAATGCTCCACAGGCACTTACATAATGCTGCCACTGCTCCACTTGGGTGTATCTCACATGTGATGGGTTACATGCAGAGAACTAATTTCATAACTGCATGGGAACATACAATGATGACGAGCTCAAACTTTCCCTTTCCTTCCTCTTTTAGCTTGTGTTCTCTTTCTTTTAGCTAATGATATTTTCTTTTAGCTAGTGTCTTTTAGCTAGTGTCCTGTTCTTTTAGCCGCTGTTCTGTTTCTTATAACTAGTCTTCTACTCCTTTTAGCTAGTGTTCTGGTTCTTTTAGCTAGTGTTCTGGTTCTTTTAGCTATTCTTCTGCTCCTGATGCATGCTCAATAATGCAGGTAGAAAAATCTAACGAAGTTAAGTTAGGTCCTCTGGACAAATAAAAAAATAAATTAAAAAAACAACAAAAGATTTTAACAATTAAAAAAGAACATTTTTATTCATCCAGAGGACCTGACAAACTTTGTTAGATATTCTTCTGCTCCTTTTAATTACCGGTAGTGTTCAGCTCATTTTAGCCAGTGTTCTATTTCTTTTAGCATCACCAGCTTCTTGAGCTTCTTTTAGCTTCTGTTTTGTTTCTTTTCAAGTTTCAGCTTCTTCAGCGGCGTACAGTGAAATCTTCCGGTTTCAGAGAAACTTCTTGCAGAGCTTCAATTCCTCCTCTCAGCCGAGCAGAAGTCTTCTGCAGCTTCAGGAAAACGCTCAGATCAACCTGTTTGCATTAAAATGGGCGGCCATGTTTTTCTCAGCAGAACAGAGACTTTTATTCTGGAGGAGGAGGAGGATGAAACATCTCATGACGTAAAGGTCATTTAGGGGTCTCAGAGTTCAACTTTCTGAGCAGCTTCAGGCCTGATTCCAGGTCAGCTCCAGTCCAGTTCACACCTTCATGCAGCAGGTGACCCAAACATTCAATCCAAAGAAACAAACGAGCTTCCACTGTGAGGGCGAGTAGTTCCTGACCTGCGGCTGCTCTAAGAACAAACCTCTCAACGCTGGAGGTCCACACACTGCAGACATTTAAGACCCGATGAAAACGAACATCTTCACAACACGAGTCCAGCTGTTTCAGTTTGTTAACGTATTTTTTGGATTGATCATGACCTGCATGAATATTCACCAGCCCTCTGAAAGACCTTCAGCCTGGAGAACTGTTGGTCCGGATCACTTCAACAGATAACAGGAACGTTTGGGTCATTGGAAAATAAAGAAATACGAGTTTGTTCTGTTTACTCCAACAATATAACCAAAATAAAGATGGGATTAAAACTTATTCATGTTTTTCAAATGAGCTTCATCATAATCCTGAATTTTTATGAAGATTTAATAACATTTATTATTATTATTATTATTATTTATTTATTGTTTTCATGAAGGTACGGGTGAGAAAAATAATGTTTCTTCTTGCAGGGAGTTCTGGTCCAGATGGTGACGTCAACACAAGAACCATCATGTAATAGAAATTACATGGAGTGATTTTGTAAACGCACGTCTGTTCTGGAAGTCCAGTCGTGGACCAGTGACCCTGGCCCGGCCTGTTCAGGTCCGAGGCTCAGAACAGAACCTCTGGGTGTGTGTTCGCCGTCCTCTCAGGGGAAACCAGCCTTCCCGAAACATTGTTGTTCAATCCAGTAATGGGGTGACCATTAAAGCTGCGTTGGACGGAGTTAAGTCGTGTTAAACGAGCCTGCATTTCAGCGTCTCTGATGGAGGGCATCTGGTTCTGATTACATCCGAGCGAGGAAACACAATGGGCCTCTTCAGCCCGGTTCTTGGTTCTGTTCGCTGCGATTTGGCTTGACACGTTGCCACAATTCACGGCCACAAACAGAAACACAGAAACCTGAGAGCCCTAAACACGCCGTGTTTCTGCTTAACGACTGATTCTGGGCCGGACGAGGCAAACCGCAGAGTTCACGACGGTGTAATCTGATTACAGGCTCCATGGGAGGAAGGGGCGGGGCTTCAGGTCCTTCATGTTCAGTCCAACGTGAGATTCCGCTGATGTAAGCCCATTAAGAATCACAATGAAATCAGTGTAACCACTGAAACAGAAGCTGCTCATTTTGATTTCGGATCACTTGTAGAACCTCCTTCAGCTGCAGAACTCGCACTGGGTTTCTTGTGGTTCTGTAGAAGTTCTGGTCCACTCTTCTTTCCAGCGTTGCTTCAGTTCATTGAGGGTTTTGCGCAGCTCTCTTAAGGTCCACCACAGCGTTTCGGTCCGGTTGAGGTTCTGGATTCTGACTGGACCATTGCAGCAACTTGGTTCTGTTCTTTCTGACCCGTTCTGTTGTAGGTCAGCTACTGTGTTTGGGATTATAGTTCTGTTGGACCCAGTTTGGTCCAAGCTTCAGTTGTTGGACTCCAGAACCCTTTGGTCTCCAGAGGAGTTCCACTCCACTCAGTGACTGCAGGGAGCCCAAACTATCAGCCCTCCACCGCCGTGCTGATGTTGTTTGCCATGTTGTTTTTAGAGAGAAGAGGTCATGACCTTTGATCTGCTGACTGAGGCTTGTAGAGTAATTGCACAGTCTGACCTTCAGGATGAATCAGCTGTCTGACATGTTTTCCACGTGTGAAGAATCTTTCTGTGTAGAACAATGGACTCTAAATGACCTTTGACCCTTCACAGATTGACGGCTGGGGTCATTGCTAGTGTCTTTCCACCTTGGTGTCGTGTTAACACACCTGTATGGTTCAGATCAGCCGAACCTGCTGCTTTTCTAGTTTTTATTTTTATTTAATAAATAACTACTCGGTGGAACCTGTTGTGTGTTTCTGCCGTTAGTTCTCTACAGTTTTAGAACCTGTTAAAAACCAGATCAGTATGTTCTGAGACTCTAAAAGTGAAGGGCTGGGGGGGGGGGGGCGGGGGGGTGTTCCCACGGCTGCTGAGTGGGAACCAAGTCAAACCAAAAATAAGAGAACATTAATAATAAATCCCACGAAGCTCAGCCTCTCAGCCGTCGTGTTTCTCTTCATTCCATCTCAGGAGGAAGAAAACGAAAAATCTACCATGAAGTCAATTTACCAATTACGCCTCATTTCCTGTGGAGCCAACACGCTTCCACGCCGCCGTAAATCACGAGACATATCTGCCTCCGTAAATCAAACGTGCAGATTTAAATAATCTGTTTGCATAATCCAGCGTGTGCTAATTGAAACCAGCTGCTGTGTGTGTGCAGCGTTTGTTGGTTGGACGGCGCTCGGCTCCTGCAGTGACGTTAACTCGGGTCTGAGGCCTCGCCTGGTCTTCGTCTGTGACTCTCTCTGAAGAGGTTACACTGCAAAACCACGCTGGAACTAACTTCAAGGGTTATCTTTTTACTGAGGCGGTTGAAAGAGTGGAGCATTTGTTTCGTCCTGTGCGTCTGAAGCAGCGTGAGCTGATCCAGGCTCAGGTTGGAGCTCCGGCAGCATTTTCACATGAATCACTTCAGCTTGAAGGAGGCTCACTGATTGGACACTTTGTGTTGTTCAAGAGGAGAAACTCTTGGGAGAAGAGTTAAGGATTATTGTTGCTGCATAACTTTATATCACCTAACACTTTTCCACCATCTTTCTGTCAGAATTTTGCAACCTTTGCATTTATAAGAAGTCACCCTTGTGCTGTTTGATTTGGATGCATGTGCCTCAACTTTAAGTAGCCTTAGATCATATCGTCTGAACGAAACATTAAAATTCAATCCACTTCAGTTTATTTCTGTAGCTCCAAGTCCCAACAGAAGTCGTCTCAGGCCACTGCACACAAACATTCACACACATTATAAAAGACAATTAATAAAAGTTCAAAAGCAAAAGATTTTGTTGAATCTGCACTTTGTCACAGTCTCCCATCCTGAGCAAGCACAAAGGAGACAGTGGAAAGGAAAAACTCCCTTTAACAGGAAGAAACCTCCAGCAGAACCAGGCTCAGGATGAAAGAGAATCTTCATGAGACAGTAACAGTCAGGTGACGATCGTGAGTGCTAGTAGTACATAAGGGTCAGAATCACTTAGGCTCATGATTTGTCTAATTCTTAGAGTAAAATTTATTCCCTTCTATTTTATGTTCTCAATCTTACTGTCTCTTTTGCCAACTTCTTTCTGAGCAGACACACGTTGACAATATAGAAGACTTGACTAAAGTATCATGTAAACCATGAAATCTACCATTTCAACTTGGTCATGATTTAGATGCACAAACAAGTCAATATTATCAAAAACAATGCTAACATTGCCAATTTATTTCCATTCAAGTCAGCATGCCAACTCTTGATCAATAGACACAGCAGAGACTAATGTGAATGAAGGACTTAAAGCCTATGTGGCATAGTTGATTCTGCGTTGTGTCTTGTGGGAATAACAGCTGATTTGAAGGCACTTTTAATGTTAAAGTAACAAAATAGAAGTCAGAAACTGGTCTTTTCTCATCAGAGTTCCACAGTGCCTGTTTAACAACAACAATGCCATTTTCAGTACTTAGACGTATAGTAACTTTCATGTAGCATGAGAACTGCTAAATGTCTGCTAATCCAGTCCTACCATTCTTTAACAAAGCTTAACTCCTCCATAACACAGAATTTTACGATAACAGTGATTGAACTATCACTTAATATGCTTAAAATACACTTATTAAGCACAACAAAAAGAACTTCATACCTTCTCCCACGTAATCCAAAAGAAAAGAGACCAACTGGTAGTGGAAAAACCAATTTACCCACTGTAATGGTATGATCCTTAATCTGTATAAACACCAAACTGAAACCCAATAACAATTAGCTTAATATGCTCCATAGTAAAAATAATAATTCACAAATAAGAGCACATTAAATGCAAATAAAATCATCATTTCAAAACCGGAAGCTACCAGCTGATTTGCAGTGGTTCTGCTGTCTTTTCAAAATGAAAGCTGCCGGTGCTCATTGTTTCCTACCACAATAAACTTCCCGTTTTACAATCTAGTGTAATAACATCACACTGCTGCACCTGTCAGACAGTTTTAAAGGAGAACTTGACCATGTAGCCAAACAAAACATTAGAAATCACCAAAGCTGGATCTTCGGGGATGGTATTGGGTGCAAGAGTTGTTTTTAAGGACTATCCAGTGCTTTTATAACCAAACCAAGAGCTGTGTCCATATTCTCAGCACTAATTTAAGCTCACTCCAGGTGAGGTTGGACTTTGCCATGGCTGCCTCTTGTCTCTAATCGTGTGGTGTTCATACACCAAACCCCATGCATTGGTTTACAAAAGAAGGCAAGAAGTCATCAAAGTTCATGAGCGATAATCCAGTTCAAAAAATCCTGCAAAGATAAATCAGGTCCTCTGGACGGTTTCTTTGTGTTGAAACGTTTCGTCTTCATCCAAAAGACTTCATCAGTCTGAGAAGAATCCAATGATTGCTTTACCTGGGTTATTGAGCATGAACTTTGATGTTTTGAACCACTTTGGCCATGGCTACATCAGAGAGGGGGATAAGGCTGACTCCAGAAACCCTTTTATTACCATCAAACCGGTTGGCTCACCACGTGAGTGTACTGCTTGTGGGACTGAGTTTGTTGTGGCTCCTCGGACTGATGGATGAAAGACAAAACATTTCAACACAAAGAAACCATCCAGAGGCCCTGACTTAACTTGGATGGAAGTCAAGAAGTCACTAGAATTTATTGTTTGGGGAACATAAATGCATGAACATAAAACTACACCTCATGAACAAACCCAGCAGATGTTAAAACCATTTAGGTCAGGAGCTCTTAGGGTACATGGTGTAATCTTTATAAATGTTCACCAGACTCTTGCTGACTGATGCAGCTCTGATCACAAAACATCATGGATGACCAGCATAGCGTCTTCAGTGTAGAGACTAAAATCAAAGGGATTTCAAACTTTGAGGCGCTCTTACCATAAACCAGTTTGTTTGCAATGGCATCATCACTTTTAATCATCAGCCATGATCATATGTTACAAATGAATCCTTTCTTTAGCTTCAAAACACACGAACATCACATTTTGACATCTACTGCAGCAACAAGAAAGATGAGACAGACTTTGTGTTTTACTCCAGCTGCCATTCTCTTCAAATTCATTTAATCTGACTGTCAGGAAACAACGCAATATTCAGTAACATTTTGTTTTTCCTTTTATTTCATTTTGTAGCTTTTATCCAGACAATTAGGCCCAGGTAACTTTTGCATGGGCAGAACAGGTTAAACCCCAGTGACCCCCGCCCTTGACCTCTGACCCGACCCCTCCATCTTATCCATGAATCGGTGCAAAAGGAGACCACTGAAAAGAAGTGGATGCTCTCCGCGTGCCTCGGAGCAAGCTAGAGTTACTGAAGCATGTGCATTCATTAACAAATATCTGTCCGTTTGTTGCAGTGACGAGGAAGGCAGCAATTTAAAAGTTGAGAGCAGTCGCCCGGGAGCCCAGCATGCAGGACGGGCTGCTGGTGTCAGTCAAACAGCTGAGGTTCACCAGCAGGGCATCCTCAGAATACCTGCCTCCATCATTACTGACAAGTGTCCTTTTAGAGACATAAAGACAAAAACACAAGTCCTGCATATGAGCAGGAGGCGCAGAGGAGTCGCATGGGGCTGTTGCACCCCCTTCTGGTCAGGAATGACAGTACCTTCACTTTCAAACTACAACATCACTACGTCAACCATATTATTGTAAATAAATTAATTTAATCACTATACAATTCACTAAACTAGTTGCCTCTGATTGAATTATATACAGGTGTCTGCTGGGACCTTAAAGTCTAATTTGTACATTATTGCTTGAAACAGCAGGGACATTTTTTAATCTTGACTTGTAACATCTTTACTATCTGAAAAACAGACACTTTAAAATACAAGCAGAGTATATTTACCAAAGGATAGAATATAAATTGTCCAATACTGACAAATAAAAAGCTATAACAATGGGATAGTATGGACATGTCTTTGTTTTGTGTTGATTTCCATGTCTATTAGAGTCCATAAAGCAAGCTGATTATCCTACTGTTTGTTTTCAACTCTCACAACTTTTCACAAGTTCTCACAAGTTGCAGATTTTCATCCAAAACTTTGGATTTTTGAAACTATTATGAGACAATATTTATTATTCTCCTTTGTTGTTGTTCTGTTTTTTTTTTTTTTTAGTTCAGTATTCTTTTGAACTAAAAACAATCTGTCTGACAAAATGCACTTGTTGCACAGAATGAATAGCAGCTGTGGTCAAGGTTTACGGGCATGCAGATAATAAGTCAAATACACAATAACAGTGCATTACTGCACTCGTTGTTCATCCAGCTGCAGCATCAGGACGATGCTGAGATTCACTCAGACCTCAGTGAGTGTCTTCAACTTACATGTCACGGGGTTCTGGTCAAGGTTTATGGATGTTTTATCTCTACTAACGCATGTGTTTGAGTTGCCAGAGAGTTCTTTTCTCTCTCAGAGAGGGCTGAAACCGAGGAGCTGATTTGATCCTGCATGTGCAGCTGGATGGATGTCGAGGTCATCAGGGCCTGCCTCCGAGCTGAGAACTGACAAGTGTATTCAAGAACAAACCTCACACACTGCCCAGTGCAAATTCTCTGGACTGGGCTCCATGATGTAGAACTTTTTCATACGTCTGCGCAACCTGTGGTGAAAGTCTACCTTTGCAATTAAAACTAGTTAAAAAATCTTTTTGTGTCCTCGAGTGTGGCTTCTTTGAGTAAGTAAAATGAAAAGAGGATATGTTTATCCAACATTACACACTCAGTGCTGCTCAGAAGATTTCTTAAACCTCTGATGATTATAAAACCAGACTGGACCTCTCCTTTATACCAACTTGTTAACATACCAGGCAGCAACAATGACACAAGCAGGAACTAACAGCCTCACTGGTAGGGAGGTTGTCCTCTGATAGAAGGGTCAGAGGTTTGATTCCCAGCTCTGGCAGCATGCCGAGGTAGCCGTGGGCAAAACACTGAACCTCCTACTGCCCTCAATATGCTCAATGTGAGCTGTAAAAGTGCTACATGTTGATTATTTCTTTTGGTTGCTCCCCTGTGTGGGGGTCATCACAGCTTGCAAACTCACATGAACGATTTGTCAATTGCTTTCTGCAGAATGCACTTCCTGAGGCATCCTGGGCTTGAACCTGCAGCTTTAGGATTATGAGACTGTGGCACTGTCCACCAATCTACTGCAGCCACAAAAAGGTGCTGATATGGAGTGTAAAAACATAAACTAGAAAAAGCACTGTATATGGCCTATGGGTGTGTATGTGTGAATGGATGAGGGAGAAACATTGTAAAGCACTTTTCAAACCTGGAGAGGTTGAAAAGATCCTATTAACTTTGTCTCCTTTATGACAACATCAAAACAGTTCACCTACATGGCTATGCTGCGACAAAATAAGAAACGGTGTGGCAGCAGACTGAAATACATGTTTAGTGAGAACTTGAATGAAGTTGTAGAACAGCAACATCACATGTGGTGGTGCAACAATGTTGTTGTGCTGCAATGAAGCAAATCCTGTTCAGGTTGTCAGCTGAGAATGGGAAGCTGAGTTTTTTTTATCTCAGAACTGACGTACGGCCGAGCGGACAGATGAACAGACAATTGTCAAGCTGAAAACAGACAGAGGAGCAGACTGACGGAGGAATGGATGGAGCGCGACAACCAGTGAACCAATGAGCCAAAGTGCTCCTGTTTCCCAAGTTCACTGATGCACGACATTGCTGATTTAACCCCCCGCTAACTGTTTTCTCATTCTGTGCATGTAAATCTGTACCAGAGGCTTCAGCCATTTATATTCAGAAGCAGTTCTTCAAAGTTTATACTGCATCCAAACTCTGCACATGCACGCCACTCATTTAAATGTTCAGGCAGGAGACTCTCCTGCTCGTGTGTGTGTTGGTGTGTGTGTCTGTAAATGTGTGTGGGTCGATGTTTATTAATGTGCTATCGGATCAAGGCTCGGGGAAGTCCTGCATCCCAAACAGCTGTGGAGGTGGGGCATGAGTAAATGCAAGCAGCTAACAGCGACGTGTCCTGCAGATGTGAACAAGGACAGTGACTCATCGCTTCTTATCAGATAAACTCAATATGGAGCTAACAATGAAGACAATGAAACAAGAAGTTCCAAATTTATTTCTACACTTTACATTTGACAATTTATTTAGCTGTAGCCACTTTTACCTATTCCATGATTCAACAGCATGCCATACTACTCTGGCACCATCTAGCGGCTGAAAATGTTAGTGTTCAATATTTCAGTCAGAATGAATAAAAACAGTCATATCTCAGACAAAAATAGGTTCATAAACATGGGAGAAATCCATAAATACATCGCTTTAGCATATCTGGGTTACAGGGCATGCAAATTATGCACAAAAACACGACTTATAGCGCAAAAAATATGGTATCAAAGTCTATCAAACTATATTCATTCAACCTTTATTTAGGCAGGTTAATCTCATTGAGCCTCGAGGACTCATTTACAAGAGAGACCTGGTATGTCCTTTATACATGTGTCAATCTTTTCAAGCTATTCCCAATGCCAATCTATTTTAAATGTATAGTTAATGTTATATATTGTAGTCTTTCCCTACAGCGTTTATTACTGTTGACACATCAAGGAAGTGACAACAAAAACTGTTTGGTCTTTGAATTATTTGCATAATGATAAGAGGATTTGCTCTATTCTATTCAAAGTAATGCTCCAGTGCATTAGCTTCGTCTGTTTATGTTCTTTTATGACTGTGACCAAGTGAGTAATATCCAATCATGTTTTATCCAGAGATGACAACGTAATTCATTCACAACATTCCATAATTCACTTTAGTGGACAATACCACAGCTCCGCAGGTGTCAGAGAGGAAACAGGTGTGCATTTTTCATTTTTCAGATGCCTGCCTGAAAAATTGGATTTCAAAACAGCTGGGTTTGCTCACCAAACCAATGTAACATACAACTGCTGTTCCTTATCCTGGTCTGTAGAAGAGAACCAGTTAGTCAACAGAGACATTCATCTTTTTTAATGAGTTTTATCCCTCTTTTACTTTCATTACCAATTCCTTTCATTGCCACTTCCATGAGACACATGCAACAAGCGTCTCAGACCAATGAAGATAGTGGTTAGAATTAAGTTAGTTCTTTAGTCAAAACAAAACAAAATATAATTTCTCTAATGAATCTCCTTGTGTAAGGTTAAGCCTTTTATTGTTACTGAGAAATACTTTACCGGTACATCTGGCTGAATTACAGCAGTATAAGAACAGGCCTTAGCAGATTGTAACAGGGCAGACTGCTGAACTGGTCGTTCATCTGCTGAACTGGTCGAGTTTCTGGTGTTGCCTTGCTGCAGGTCAGAGATGAATGCTTAATGTCACAGTGGGATACACACCCTGCGTCAGCTCTGTGCTGTGACTCACTGGCCACAGCCCGGCCAAACTAAACCAAATATTTCATCTGCAATGTAAAACACGCTTGCAGCCATAAACACATTTCAAACGTGGTGGGCCGTGCCCTGAAAAATGAGCTTAAACAAAACTGTGAGCACTCCCTTTTCTCTCTCGCCTTGTGAGGGTTTATTTATGTAGATTGGATAGAGTAGCGTATAATTATTCTGCCGCTGCCAATGTCTTCTTTTATTTATTCTATACTTCTTTTCTTCTGCGGGGCCAAATATTGTCTTGGGATGAGGGGAAACAAGAAACACATCTATCTTTAGACACAGACTGGTCGCTTGAGCATGAAGCTAATTGCAGGTATTAATTATATGAAAGTTCCACGGTGGTAATAAGACCTGAGGGGTGACTTTAATACTGTTGAGTGTGCATTCTCTCTATTAATTACAGCTTTCACATCTAAATTCAGCTCATTTGGAATTTCTTTTGAAAGAGTGTGTGTTTGTGATCAGATGTTTTTCTCTCTCTCTCTGCGTGTGTGTGTGTGTGTGTGTGTGTGTGTGTGTGTGTGTGTGTGTGTGTGTGTGTGTGTGTGAGCGCGCGCTTGTGCGTGTTGTTGATTACT
>JARVGS010001636.1:37445402-37459016 GCA_031762315.1 Hypsolebias antenori | reverse complement strand
TTTACTTTTACTTAAGTAAAAACATTAATATGATACTTCTACTTTTACTAGAGTACATTTTTGTCTGTTTATTTGTAATTTTACTTAAGTACACAATTGAGTACTTTCTCCACCACTGCTTGATCACCTCACAAGTTTGTGAAACAAAATCTAAAGGCCATTTTCATTTGTTTGCTTTATAATATTTCAAATAAATTCATTTTTTAAATCAATAAAAAAAATTGTGGTGAAATAATATTCAAAGCAACAGCTTTAATTAGTTGATTTTTTTTTTTTTTTTAACAAGCGGACAAAAACAAATTTGTTTGTGTCTGCATTACTGGAAGTGATGATGGTGAAACATTATCAGAAGAGCCAAGGATAAATCAGCACAACAACAAAATAAACAGGAGACAAACTGCGTTTTTTGAACTGAAGCATTTATTGGCGGGGGTAAATCAGAGTGAATACAACAGTCATAGACCTGATGGTGGATGCAGATATGTGGCAGAGAGTTTGGATGAAACAGACAGAACATCAGCTGCAAAATAACAGCTTCACTACTTTCCAACCATCACACAATAAAAATGGATACTTGTAACAGTAGTGGAAAGAAAGACGTTGTTTCGAGAGCTCCATGCTGGATGCTGCTGAGCTTCTCAGAATCTACAGCAGATCCCACAGCCGCTCATGTTGGGGCAGCAGTTGCAGCAGAACCGACAGCCGCGAGCATCACGCTTCTGTTTGAGGGCATATGGCATCTGAGTGGAACATGATGAAGGAGTTCATGGTTAAATGTCATAAATCACATTTTTTATTTAATCTCAACATCAGGGCACACCACAGAAGAAATCTTTCAGCTTGTATTATAAATCCAACGTGGTATTAAACTGAACTTTTTCAGTGACCATAACTTACCTTCCATGAATCCGCTGGGATCACTTGATAGTCGAAAATCGGAAAGTCAGGATTCAGTGCTTCGATCAGATCCTGGTTCTATAAAACAATTTATGCTCAGTCAGAAGCAAAATTTTACCATTTGTACCATTTTAAAAAACTAAACGTGAGTTGAGAATAAGCTGTTACCTCGGTGATTGGGACGGCTGAGGCCTCCTGCAGAAAGACACATGTGAGCACGATGGCCACTGCAACTGCAACACTGAAGCTCCTCATCGTAGTACAAAGTGGAGATTTACTAAGAACTTGATGAATGTTTTGAGCTCTTTATGATCTCCAGTCTAACGATTGAATGCATGCAACGTATTTATAGTCATTTGGGGAACAGTTGGCTTATTGCAACAAACCTGAAGTGACTCAATTTGGTATTTTCCACTGCATGATGGTTGGAATGGGTGTTTCTTACAAAAGTGAAATTCAGTATATTTGACAGTTTCATTACAAATGACCTCTGTGGCCTTGCCCCATAGGTCATTTGGATCCAAAGGCAACAGGAGGGTTAAATTATTTAACTATTTTCCTCCAGATTCAAGAGCAAGTCTCAGACAGAAGTATTTAAACTTTCCAGATGACTCGACTAAGAATTATTGGATATTTAAACAAATATTTAATCTCTTTCTGTTCTGAGCTTACACTATTTAAAATGTCTTTAATCAATCAGTCTATTTCATCCCTGCCAGACCAGGTGTTTAAACCGCAAATGTTTGAATGTTACATTAATTTTTGCTGTTTATATGTCCCAGTCGCAGAGAAAAAAATGGGAAATTCAACATCTGCTCGTCACTCCATCCATGAATGTTGTGAGTGTGATAACTTATGTTTATTTTTGTTTATTTTTATTTGTTCATTTTTTTAAATACAATATCAAGCAATCCCATAAATGATAACATACAAAATATTAAAAAAAATGAAAGGTAGCAGAAAGAAGAAAAAAAATCTTATTATATCTGACCCTTTTTTCAAACAATTAGTTCAAACAATAATAATCTTCCAGTAACAGAACAAAACAAATAACTGTTTCTAATTTTTTAACTCTAATACAATACACATTAAACTACTTCATATATATATATATATATATATATATTTTAACAATTCAGTTTTACACATTGACTTGGCATTTTTAACTTCATTCTCCAAACCATTCCATAATCTAATTCCCTGGACCTTCACATTGAACTGGTTCTGTATTTTGGTTTTACAAATATCTCTGTCCCTTTAAGATTATAACAACTTTGTCTTTTAACAAAATGTTTTTGGATATTTAAAGGTAATGTGTTATTCTGAGCTCTATACATCACTGATAAAATATTATAATCTACCAAATCATGGAACTCCAATAACTTCAGTTGATAAAATAATGTGCTATTTGATGTAGAGTCAGAGCCGTGTCACAGTCTGTAGCTGGTTTTTTATTCTTCAGGCTGAATTCTTCTGTCGTTTATCTGCCAACGATTATTTTTATTATTTTTGGACTTTCTTTTACATCTGAAGCTGTTATCTTCCAACAGCTGACCTAGAAACTGGAACAAGGACAGTTTTCCCACAGATGGATTCAGATCATCTGCTGGAGGCTTCTTGTCCTCCGGGACAAAAATGAGACAGGTTCTGGTTCTGAAACTGAGAGGACAATCAGCCAAAGTCTTAAGAAAATCTCTGACAGACCTTCAGAAAGTTCAAAAGCCTGTTGATCCAGAGCTTTTAAGAAGATCATAGGAAAGGAGGAGAATTTAAGAACTTCTAGATCTGGATCAGGTTCAACTGGACTTTATTGTGACCCGTCTCCTCTGGACTCTGTCCCTCTGAACTGTGTCTCTGGTGTCCCAGCAGGCGAGGGAGACGGAGACGTGGATGCCCATGAGCACCACCCAGGCGGTCACCGTGTCGACGGACGACAACGTGGAGTCATCAGGAGACTCTTCAAACGACTTCGGCTTCACGGACGACGACGACGAGGATTACTACGAGGACGATCTGTCTGGGTCGGGCGACGCAGGTCGGTTCTGATCCAAACTGAGTGGACTGGTTTAAATCCTCGTCTCTACCAGAACTGTCTGATTTAACAGTTTGTCCCTCGTGTCTCCTCAGAAACGACAGACTCGACCGCAGGAGAGTCCACAGTGAAGGTGAGGCTCACCAGTGCAGTTCTGGTCCAGTTGGAGACCAGTGAGTTCAGTCACACTCGGTTCTGATGGTTCTGTTTCCTCTGCAGCCCGTTTTCGATAACCGCATTCCCGGGCTGGAGCACACGGTGCGACCGACCGTCAACGAGGTGGAGCTCGTCAAGAACAAGAACGAAATCGCTGTGAAGAAAGGACCCGTGGAGGACAACCCGTCCAACGTCCTCATGTCCCAGGCCACGGGGGACAGCATCTTTACCAAGACGGAGGTCCTCGCAGGTCAGTCCAGTCCTCGCCGTGGTTCTTTTGTGGTAGTTCTGTTTTTTTAGAAAGGCAGAAAATCTGATCCAGAAAACGCACCGGAGGTTTCGACCCACTCCTCTTTACAGCAACGCTCTAAATCCTTCAGGGTCCAAACTGGTTCCTCCAGGACCTGACGTTAAGGGTTGGGTCCTCGTGGACCTCTGTGTTCTGGTCGTGGGGCGGGGGGCTGTCCATTGGTGCCTCTGTGTGGTGGACTTTTAGAAAACCAGCCCAAACCATGATGGTTCTACCTCCGTGCTGTGCAGGTTCTTTGGTGTTCTGGTCTGGTTTCATCAAGTTTCCTCTTCAGTCTGTAACTTTTATTTGATGCAGGTTTTCTGGAGTTTAGTTTAAAATCTTAACTGTTAGATGTTTTTCTCTTCGTCTCTGGATCAGGTGGATATTTGTCCGGTTTGGTTCTGATGTTTGGTTCTGATGTTTGTTTGGTTCTGATGTTTGTTTGGTTCTGATGTTTGTTTGGTTCTGAAGTTTGGTTCTGATGTTTGTCTAGTTCTGATGTTTGTCTAGTTCTGATGTTTGTTTGGTTCTGATGTTTGTTTAGTTCTGATGTTTGGTTCTGATGCTTGTTTGGTTCTGAAGTTTGGTTCTGATGTTTGTTTAGTTCTGATGTTTGTTTGGTTCTCATGTTTGTTTGTTTGGTTCTGATGTTTGGTTCTGGTCTCTTCCAGCTCTGATCGCCGGCGCCGTGGGCCTGATGTTCGCTGTGTTCCTCATCCTCCTCCTCATCTACCGCATGAAGAAGAAGGACGAGGGCAGCTACGACTTGGGGAAGAAGCCCATCTATAAGAAGGCCCCCACCACGGAGATTTATGCATAGACCCTGACCTTTGACCTCCCTGACCTCACACACACACACACACACACACACACACACATCCCTTCTTTCAAGCCAATCAGGGCCGACGTGTGGCCTCGCAGTGCCTCATCACCACCGTACCTCCTCACTTCTCCTTCAGCGGAGCGACACATTTGACTCCTCCTCCCTGAACTCCCCGCCCAATCAGAGGCTGTTTCCTGGAGAAGGACTGTTTCTGCTGCGGTACGCTGTGATCACCTGTTTGTTTGTTTGTTTGTCGTCCTGTCGTTCAAAGCGGGGCTCTCCCTTCGTTGCTCCAGTCAAACACTAACGCATCGTATTTATTCTTCCTCAACCTGAAGCGTCTCGTAGCACACGACCTTTGACCTTTAAGGAGCAGCTGTGTAATCACTTTGTTTCAGCCGTTACGTGTTTGTTTGTTTTTACAGTTTGTCACGTGCTTCAGTTGAACGCCCGGGGTCTCGGCGGCGGCTCGGGCGTGTTTCTGTTCTGTAAACTGATGTTAACGAGTTCATTAAAAGGAGCTTCTGGCGCCTCCTGGCATGTTTGTGTTTCTCCTCGTGTCCAGCAGCAGATCCGCTCCGACTCATCCAGGACTTGCAGAACAAACGTCTTCAGCAGGTCCTGCCTGACCCGGGTCACAGGGCCGCGCTGCTGCTGCTGCTGCTCGCCAGGATGTGTTCTGACCTCTGCCAGCGGAGCGCAACAGGAAGTTTAAATTTGAGCTGAGCCTGATGGAAACTGCTGAGTCATCAGACGGCGGCGTTTCCACAGCATCAGCGTGTTTCCATCAAAACGGTGCAGACCTCATCTTTAAAGGAAAAAAAAACTAGCGAAACAAAATGTTTTTATTTAGTTGTTCTGTGAATCCTAACGGATAATTTGTGGAGCGTCCACAGACTGAATCCCAACTTTTGTCTCTTAAAAATGTGCAGAATGAAGTCTGTTTATTCTATAAATCCTAAATGGAAATTAAAATGGCGCGGCCCGATTCGCGGCTCGTTTCTTTCGAACACGAACACTTGAGCTAAATCTCTACCAGAAAAATAAAATGGAGTTTACTGCACGTTTCTGTTGAATTTCAAACGGTTATTCAAGCATGTATTTTATTTTTTATTTTAAAGTGCAGATATGAGCTTAAAAATCCCCAAAATGAGATTAGACTTTTTTTTTTTAATCCTGAGGGATGATTTGATTAATTCAACCCATGACGGTGGTGCTAAAATATATTTTACGTAAATGCGCTGAGCTGATCCGCTTCAGTCGAACGAGTTTCTCCGTTTCCTCCCCTCGAAACAGACGTTCAGGTTCAAGTCGTGCTGCTCAGACGCGACCCGCTCCTTCAGCTTTTCGCTCTTCGTGGAGGCGCTCTTCCCGATAAGCTACACGACTGCTCCCTCCGATCAGTCCGAGGGTCGACGAGCCGCTCCGAAGCCGGTGCAGAACTGCTTCGACGCTCACATTTCTCTGCCGGAGCGCGCCGCTCCGCCGGGCTCATGTAAATAGTTTCTCAGTAAACGATAAAGTTATACAAACGCTGGTACTTGGCCTCATCCTGGCCACGGAAATATTTACCAAATATTTAAAAACCAAATAGATGTCTGCGCAGTAACGTTCGTGGTCGACCGTGAGGTTCGGATCCTGTCGTACTAACTCGCCTCGGTTTCTGTTTTTATCACTAGATCAACTTTTTGTATTAATTTAACTGAACGATAATTTTATTGCCTTCTTTCAGGTCGGGGCGTTTGGCCCAATTTAAGCTGTTGTACATGTGAATTTAAAGTTTTACATACACTAGTTCTGAGATTTTAAGAGTCCTAGTTCGAAACTTTTTATTTTGTAAGAGTTTCTATATTCTTGTAGACTTTTTGTATTTATGTTGATTTGTTTGTGTTTGTGGAAGGATTGATTTTTGTGCTTGGTGTTCATCTCATTGTTCAGGAGATGAGTCGTGTTCACTCCAGAGCTGGAGCCCGACAGAACGCAGCCGAGCTCCTCACGCTTTTTATTTCCAACAAGCCTAAAACGGTGAAGGTAGGAGGCCGACCCGGGCCTCCAGGTTCTGACGGTCCGAATCGAGCTGCAGGTGGGCTCCAGTTCTGGTCGGGGAACACGGAGGAGAATGTTCTGCTGCTTAATGTCAAACACCACATGTGAATCAATGGAATGGAGGAGCCGGCGAGTCGCCGGTTTCTGCTGCAGGTTCTGATTTATTATTGGAAATAAAGCTATTTTTATGCACAGTACCATCTGAAAGCTCTTTGTTTGTTTGTTGTTGTTTACATTCAGAGCGTTTTGGGTTTGTTTACTGAAAACTTTTAAGTGAACTCTTTAAATTGTGATTCAACAAAAACTTAACGGATCAATTATTTTACAAACAGAATTAAATTCTGAATTAAAACAACACCAGGGTGGAAAGACATCAGCAATGACCTCAGGAGCACCTGCTGCTGCCATCAATCTGAGGGTCAAAGGTCATTCAGAGCCCATCAGAAAGATTATTCACCCTGAAGGTCAGACTGTGCAGTGACAACAGGCCTCTGTCAGCAGGTCAAAGGTCGAGACTTCTGGACCAGAACCAGACCAGAGGACAGATGTTTACCCAGAATGCACTGCAGCACACAGCTCCTCCAGCTGTCAGCACGGTGGTGGCGGGCTGATGGTTTGGTATCCTGTTTCTGAGTGGACCAGGGCTCCTCTACCAGAACCAATGGGTTCTGGAGTCCTACAGCTGAAGTTTGGACCAAACTGGGTCCAACAGGACCATGATCCAAACACAGCAGCTGATCTACAACAGAACGGGTCAGAAAGAACAGAACCGTGGTGCTGCAGTGGTCCAGTCAGAGTCCAGAACCTCAACCTGACTGAAACACTGTGGTGGACCTTCAAAGAGCTGAGCAGAACCCTCAGTGATGACAAGAAGGGTGGGTCAGAACTCCAGAACAACAAGTCCTCCAGAGACCCACTGAGAGTTTGCAGCTGAAGGTTCTGTTGGATCAGGTTCTGGAACCACTTTTTGCTGTTTTGGTTCAGTTTTTGTTCGGGTGACCCGGCGTAAATCCTCAAACTCGGACTGTTGACCTTCTTTTCACTGGGCCGGTGAATTTATCGTTCCTCTGGGCGACCCGTGAAGAGGCAGAGGAGCTGCTGGGGGTTCTGAGCTGGATGTTCCGGGTGGAGCTCCACCTGAACAAACGTCGTGGGCGTGATGTTTGAGCTGGAACGCTCCCAGAGACGCTGCATTCATGCAGCTCCCGACAGGCTGCGGCACGTCCTCCGGACCTGCTCCGGTTCCACAGTCGCCGAACAACAAAGGAGAAGCTGGAACCAGCTGGAAGGACTTGATGTGGGTGGACTTCAAACAGCTGCTTACTGAAAGCAGCCGAAATGGGCAGAGAGGCTGAAAGCATAAAAAGCTGAAATTCTTCGAAAGAATCT
Source organism: Hypsolebias antenori (assembly GCA_031762315.1). Taxonomy (NCBI): domain Eukaryota; kingdom Metazoa; phylum Chordata; class Actinopteri; order Cyprinodontiformes; family Rivulidae; genus Hypsolebias; species Hypsolebias antenori. The sequence goes on along the minus strand of JARVGS010001636.1, from coordinate 37,451,381 downwards.
CAAAAGGTGGAAAATAGCAGAAGGCTTCAAATTAGCATAAAAATACCTGAAATGTAGCTGAAGGCTGAAAAGAGCAGAAGAAGACTGAACAAACAGCTAAAGGGTTTGAAGAAGGACATGAAGTTCATTTTCTATGAGGGAAACAAGGCGGACAAAGTCAAAATGGCAGAAGTCCCAGCAGGAATGAGCCGAACGTTTTGAGACGTGAACTAAGCGTGAGGGACGAGCTGACGCATGGATCTGAACCATCAGAAGTTTTACTAACACAGTCCCGGCTGTTAATTAGACGTTCTCCTTCCAGGGTGGATGGATTCTACAACTGTCACCTGGTCGGGTCAGAATTCTGCAGACAGGTCCCACATGTCCCATCAGAGACAGACGGAGGGACACGGGCAAGTCCTCAGTGTCCAATGTCCATCCAACATCCATCCATCCATAAATACACATCCATCCAGGTCTCTCTTATAAACGAGCCCCCGAGGCTCAATGGGATTGACCTGAATAAATAAAGGTTGAATGAATGAACATCTATCCATCCATCCGTCTATCATTATCCATTATCTTTACCTGCTTCCTTTTCGGGGCACGGGGGTCACTGCTGCCCATGTCCAGCAGTCACTGTGAGAGACAGAAGACACCTGGACATGTCTTTGTCCGTCACAGAGACAGGTGAGACACTCACCCTCAGGTCAACCAACCTGACGTGTGTCTTTGGTCTGTGGGAGGAAACCATAAGGAGAACATGTAAACTCCACACAGACAGGCCGGGAAGCAAACCTGCAACCTTTGAGTTGTCTGCTCTGACCACTGCACCCCCGTGCCGCTCTCTTTCTGGTTTGGCTCCTCAACAGTTGTTCCTCTGGAAGTGTTTTTCCTCCAAACGTTTCTGCTCCTTCAGAGAGAAGATCACACAGAACCAGAGGAAGCCGAGGGTCATAAATCTGTCCACGCCCCCTCAAAGGTCAGAGGTCAGATGACTGGGGAATACAGGAAATGAGGACGTGGGCGTGTGTGTGAACACACACGGCTGGATGAGTGTTTAGGTGTGTGACGATGACGAACGTCAACCTGATCAGAACCTGAACATCTGAAACTTTCTGAGCATGTTCCCTTCGTGTGCCTCTTCCTCGCTGCCAGTCGGCTTTGTGTTCCACACACACACACACACACACACACACACACACACACACACACACACACACACACCCTGGCATTCCTTCATCCAGCAACAATGAGCTCTTTGTGTTTGCTGTTTTCATTTCATTTTTTATTGCTTTTGAACTTGTTGCGTGGAGAATTTAATCATCTCTGCTGGTTCCTGACCACAAGTATCTGAAGGAGGAGGAGACCTGATTAGGAGCTGCATCCTGCCAGACCTCTCGTCAGCGCCGGGACATCAACTACCTGACAGTAACTCATGTTCAGCAGATGATTACAGCTGGTCCTCACCGCCTGAGGTTCTCCAGGGCTTCCACGTCTTCAAGTCCTTCCATGGGCCTCATCTCTCCACAAGAACTCTCCTGTGGATCAACAGTGTCTCATCAAAGGCAGCCAACAAACAGTTTTGAGTCAACCTGCTCCTCTCTCCAACCAGCGCTCACCTCTTCACTGGATCACCTCAAAACCCAGGATCCTTGCACTCCCTCTCGGGGCAAACACCAACAGTAAGAGATGATTATTCATCAACGTTCTCATCCAGGTGTGTCTGAAGGATATAACGATGCTCACCTTGCCTCTCGCCTCCTCCAGCCCTGTAAATACCTGGCACTGCACTGTAGGTAACGATCACTTGCCTTTTTTAAAACCTGACTCTGTCGTTCCTTCTTGGTCTGCTTACACTGAGGTCGTCGTTCAATACAGTCGTGATAAAAATCCCTAGATCAGAGCGCTTTCTTGCATTAGAACGCCTTCTGCAATCATCAAATCATGTGTTGGAACTCTGATTTAGATCATGTTAGAAACGTCCACATGTCATTGCACCACACCAGGGGGATGTTGACGACATGGGCAGATGCTGAGGCTGAGTCAGGCGGCCTGAGGCTGCCAGGTCACACGCAGCTCTGGCGTCTTATTGACCTGTTGGGAGCCAGGTCACACGCCTGTAGGCGTCCCCCACCAACATGTAGCAATAGTTGACGTTCACCCAGAGGAAACTGATTAAGTGCTTGTTTATCCAACGGTATCGAACTGGGAGTTTTTATTCGAGGAAACCCTTTGGGTCCCTCGAACTGTTAGATATTTCATGTAGACTGGTCCTGGGGATTTTGATCTGCTCAGAGACGGATCACCCAGTTCTGACTGGGTTAAACTGGGCCAGCGACGCTAACATGAGTCTCCCAGGGATTCAACATCTGTCAAGGAGCAGAGTTTTATTTTTGCTTGCCACATCACGTAGAAAGGCTTTTGAAGCACCGCCTCATATTATTACATGTCATTACATGTCAATCCACGCAAGATCTGTTGAGATCCCACTTAGTCCCGCCCCCTCACACGAGTGACAGGTTGATCCCCTTCTGTGAAGGAGGAGTTGAGGCCCATATAAATTTGTAATGGCACGGAACATCAGGCCCCTCCGGCTTACGATCGCGCCGCAGAGCGGAGAGGCCAGCGCTTTTCCTGCCTGGACTTTAACACAGTTTGTGAAACTGAATCCATGTTTCCTGACTCATTTAGTGAGTTGTCACTTCTGAGGGAGGCTCGAGCTGAGGGAAGACGGCGTGGGGCTGGAGGCGGGTCTTGGGTCAGAGCGCAGCCAGCTCCTCGTCTAACAGCCTGTTTGTTTGTTTGTTTGTTTGTTTGTTTGTGTGGCCGAGGCAGAGTAACTTGTCCCTGACGCACCATCCACACACGGCAGATCATCTCCGCTCTCTCGCTTCAGATTAAATCAGAATAAAAAAACATGAACGTGCATGAAACGCATAGATCTGACTGAGCGTAATAAAAATGTCTCGGCTCAAACCTCACAGAAGAATCACGTGTCAGCGCTCAGCGTGTACGTTGGGGGTGACGCTCAGAGACTACCACACTAAACGACGGCGCTGCAGCCATGTTTGCGTTTGGTAACGTTTCATTTTGAACGCGAGCCGATCGGGGTCGAAGGCTGGCGGGCCGTGTGAAATCCTGCAGGAAGTGCTGGGCCTTTAAAAAAAGTTCCTCCGAGTTGTTTTTATTTTTTCTTTGAGGACGTGAAGACCCAGATTGAGGCGGTTCAGGGGCCACTTCTGGCCCTCGGGCCACATGTTGCTGATCAGAACTGATTTTTGTTAGAAAGGTGGTGTAAAAAGGAAAGAGACACCAACACCAGCTCTGTTCAGGTGTGTCAACGGATCGACTGGGTTCTGGTTCTGTTTTGTGTCAACCGGATCCGATCAGAACTCCAGCTGGTCTGAACACGCTGCTGCAAACGCTGACCCGCTTCGTCCTGGTGGCTGGGTCAGACCTGCTGTGTCACTGGTTGCCATGGTGATCCCGCCTTTCTGGGAGAGCAGAAAGGGGAGGGGCTAAAAAAAAAACGACCACACTAGGCAGGAACACGGAGCAAAAAGTAAGTCTTAGACGAGCGGTCTCTGTGAGAAAACGGATCAAAGAACTTCTTGACCTGCGAGCAGCAGAAGGTTCTGATGGTTCCACAGGTTCTGTTTGATGGTTCTGCAGGGTTTGATGGAGAAGATGTGACAGGTTGACTTCCTGTTTAGAAGAGAAATGTCAGCCAGAATGGAAGTCAACGAGGGTTTGGTGTGGGACCTCTGACCTCTGGGGGTCCTGCAGCAGAACCTCACTGGATGAGAGTTTGGACCAGAAACTGTAGAAGAAGAGCGAAGACCAAGGGAATGAGGAGACGCGTGACTCAACATGCTGAGGTCAAATCTGACATGTTTAATCTGTAAAAAGTTAAAGATGTGAAAACTGCAGTCCAGCCATGAAAAGTCCAACTTCCTGTGACCCGTTTGGACTCTGACTGATGGTTCTGAAGCCTGAGCGGGACGTTTTTCACAGTTTCTGTGAACATTTCTACACCAGCTTTGATCTGACTCCATAAATGACAGATATTCCTGACTGAGACACGTTCTGATGCTTTGTTCTTCTAAAAATCGAGTGGAATCCAAACGAACAGATAAATAAATAAAAGTCCAGCTGAAACGTTTTGAACCTTGTCACACGATGTGTCTCCTGACGGTCCGGCTCCAGGTGCACGTGACCTTTGACCTCTGCGTCACAGCTAAGGCCTGAAGCTCGTCTGGATCAGAGGGCCTCCGTCATCATCGCTCCTCAGGAAATTCCTCTCATTCCTCTCAGCGTTGATCTGGTTTGAGGAGATGGACCAGCCCCCCCCCTGTCAACACGGCCCCCAGTCAGACCTAAAGACAGGAAGTGATCAAGTCCTCTCTGGGAAACTGGTCTGAAGAGGATCTGGACTCCAGGAACTCCTGGAGGGTTCTGAAGCCTGTTGACAAGTCCGAGGAGGATCTTAGTCATTTGGGTTTTCCTTCTTGGTCCAAAGCTGACGGTTCTGTAAGAAGCTTTAGAATGTCCAAACGGATGCTCCATCTTTAACTTTGATTTGCTGCTGCTTCAAGGAAACTCCACTCAGAACCAGTCCTATCAAAGAACCACTTTGTGAAAGATGTTGTTACATATTTATCCTCGTATCGCACTGATCCGATCGTTGTTCTGCGTCTGAGCAGAACCCAAGTGTCCTCGCTGCATCAGCTCATTTAGAACGATGACAAGCTCTTCAGTGAGTTTTCACACACTTTGGGCTAAAAACACATCCGAGCTCATGTGGAAACATTTAAAGCTGGCAGCCCCAAATCACCGTGTCGTCCAATAACACCCCCCCCCCCCACCTCACCGCCCTGAGAGGCTGTGAACCAGCGCCAACAGGTCAAAGGTCAAATACGAGTGGCAATCTCCAGGATGGAGTCCAGGCCTCCCATAAATGGACTGCCTTCATTAAACTCGTGGAACTGATCCGTTGTCTCTTTAAACTGGATTAAAGTTTTACTAATGATTTTTATTTTTTATTTTTTTTACAGAATTTTAATCATAATCTTAATTTTGGGGCTGGAGAGCGCATAGATCAGTTCCATTTGTCAAAACAGGTGTCAATCAAATGGAGGTCTACGTGGTGTTTAGACCTGAAACCTGGACAGAATCTACGAATCACTGCGTTAAACTCTGAGACGATAAATGAAGCAGTGAAAGGGTTAATCTGGAGGAAACCTAATCTTTCACTGCAGCAAACCTCCAGCACGCCACAAGGTTCTGAAATAATGAAAGCATATTTATAACTCTTCTTTGGGTCCCTCTTCTTTTTATTCATCCATCCATTATCTTCTGCTTGTTCTGGACTCGGGTCTCTGGGTCAGCAGCTTGAGCAGGGAGGTCCAGACATCTTTTTCCACAGCCACCTCTTTGAGCTCTTCTGGAGGACTCCAGTGCTTAATCTGAGCCAGATCCTGCTGGAACGGGAGCCGGGAACTCTCTTATTTTGACAGGGTGCGTTCCGGAAACTGTTTGTTTGCTTGGATCCGGTAACTCTCAGGTTTATTAGTAATAAATTCAAGAACAAACATGACTGCCTTGAGCAATTAAAACTTATATTGGAGATGTAAACTGAAAATCCTTACATAAACACTCATTTTAAACACAACAGCCATGACCCGCCACTTCAAGTAACATTTCTGCATCTGCCATTAAAAATATCTCCGCCCCTAAAAAGTGGAGGGGGTGAGCGCCCAGCTAACCAGGAATGTGGGTAGGAGCCCACAAGCACATGAGGCAGGTGCCTGGAGGTTCACGTGGAGTCGGACAACGACGAGCAGGGACGGGGGATGCTTGACAGAAACAAGAGTATTTACAAAGGTAGGTAAACATAGATTATTAACAACCTGTTAAAATACAATAAAATGCAGGAAATCTTATGTACTTTGTTCAAAATTTTCTGGGGGAGGAGCTCCAGACGGGGGGGGGGGGGGG
>JARVGS010001636.1:37416910-37428565 GCA_031762315.1 Hypsolebias antenori | reverse complement strand
CTGCAATCTCCTTAGATGTTTTCTCTGCTTGATGCCAATGATTTGACCCTTCTCAAACAGACTGACATCTTTTCCACGACCGCACAATGTGTCTTTTGACATGGTTGTTTAAGAAACGAGAAGCAACTCATTGCACCGATTGGGGTTAAATAACTTGTTACCAGCTGAAAGATAATCACCCATGCAGTAATTATCCAACAGGAGGCTCATACCTATTTGCTTAGTTAAATCCAGGTGGCAACTTTTTTTCATGGCCAGGCAGTGTAAAGTAAGTTAATAACATTATTTATCTGAGGAGCAGACTGCTTTGAGTCTAACTTCGTCACAGACTCTCATTTTGAACAAGCATGAAGGCAACAGTGGAAAGGAAAAACTCACCCATGAGGAAGAAACCTCCAACAGAACCAGGCTCAGGACAAGCTGCCATCTGCTTCAATTTAGAAAACACAGTGAGATGAGAAAAAAAAATCACGTTTGAATCACATCTGCTGTTCATCTCTTTAGGAAGTGTGTCAGTAATGACTGGGTGGTATCAGGTGAGCTCTGTGAGAGTCAAACAAATCTCTCTGAGGCACAGTCGTGTTCTATATTTTCACAGGGAAGGTCTACGCTCTGGGTAGCAATCTTCTGGAGGCCTATTAGACCACTGTGGCTGTATAAAGAGTCAAGCAGGGAGAGTGTCTCATCAGTGCTGATAACAGGGTATCTGGTCAAGTCATTAGCTCTCCTCTTATTGAATTCCTCCAGCCAAATAGACCAAATGAAGCTAAATAAAGCTATAGATGGTCAGGAGCCCACAGCCCATTAATATGCTGCCACCTCCTCCTCCTCCTCGCACACTCAGAGACACGTAGCTTTCTCTGCCTTTCTTTCTACTATTCTCAACATTTTGTACCAAATTCTTTCTTTTATCCTTTTATCCATCTCCTTTGTACACACTTAATTTTTGCTTTTGTTTTGTGTCATTCACAGCTAGTCTCTCTCTTCATCCTTCCTCGCCTCTTTCCTTCCTTCCTTCCTCTCTTCATCGTCACTCCTGCCTTGTCTGGGGGCCCTAATGGTGAGCGTGTACAGCAGCTCTGACACCATCACATCTGCTGGCAGAGAGGGTCTCTCCCTCACCACACAGCCTGCTAATGAGATCTTCCCACATTTAATTAATACCATAAGAATTTTAATTCTGACTGAATCAATTTAATGTGATGTGATTTTGTCAGCCCTATTCCCCAAGTAAGGGGAAAAAAACAGAGTGGGGCCTGATGCTTATTACATACATCATTTCACGGGCCCTGCATTCCCTGCTGACTTAAACAAATTCTAATTAAGACTAATTAAAGCATCATTTATGAAAACGCTTGTGATAGTTATGCAAACATTCTGGGTGGGTATGCTCTGCATGATAATTACCCCCCTGTTTAAATTAAGACCTGTTCCCTGGCAATTACGCTAGCCACACACCAGCACCTCGTGGAAATGTTCTTTATTCCATTCCTGCAATTAAATACAGGGCCTGGCCCCTGAACTATTCACTCAGAATGTATTTTATAGGAAGAAAAAATGTGATTATATATTGTTGTGACCCCCCCCCTACCCTTCTGTCAGGTGAAGTTAATGGAGCCAATCTAGTATCAGAGTTACAATGGGGCAAAAGTGATGATCATAAAACAGCCAGTGGTGACTGATAATCCGAGGTGACACCTGCTGATTTAAGATGAGGTGATTAGTGTGTGTATTTTAGGTGAGTTTGTGTCACATTCATGATGGTTAAACAGATGTGAACAGAGGCACTGTCTTAGATTACCACCTCCGCTCAGCACTCTGTGAATTACTTCACACCACATGCCCACAAGTGTACAGGATGTTTTGGTGATGTGCCTAAAATTTTTTATTATTGTCTAAGGGCAGTGCTAGCACCTCCAAAAAGTGTCTAAGATCATGAAAATGTTTTAAATGGACTGTGCTGCTTTAGCTCATTCCATACACCTTCATTTTAGTTGTGTTTTTCCCATGCATGTGGCGAAAGGGTGCAATAGTTTTGCATTTGATCACTTTTTGTTACAATTGTGTTTTATGGAATGAAATGGGTTATTAGTAGAGATGTTCCTATCAATTGGCCAACAATCATGATTGACTGACTTCTGGGAAAAAGTATGTGATCAGCTGATACTGATCAATGCCTTTCAGTGTCGATCACAAAAAGCGATAGATCACCTTTGCAAACTGCAGGGGTCCAGTGGTCTATATATTTAAGCAATGTTTTGATATTTGTTTGACTTTGTGCACTGTTTAGCCTGTTGACAGCCTGAATGTTTTCAATCTGTTAAAGATTCAGTCACTGATAGCAGGTACATTTAAATGTTTTTCAGCTGTCTTATTGACTGAATAGTTGCTGTATTGTTTTTTCAGTCAACCTTTATTTAGGCAGGTTAATCTCATTGAGCCTCGAGGACTCATTTACAAGAGATACCTGGCTACAAACTAAGGATGATGACAACAGCAACAGTAGATTTTCCTTGGACAATCAACAATAGACAATCATAAAAGAGACTTAATTTTTTTTACTATATGTATTAAAAAATATGACATTTTCTACATAATGTAAATATTAAGAAGTGTCTAAAAAAGCTAATTCTGGTCCTCTGGACATTAAGAAATGTACAGTATTTTTAAATAGTAAAGGACGTTACGTCCTGCGCGCTGACGTCATCACGTTCACTGTCCTCGGGGAACGCGCACATTCCTATTGTCCAAGATGGCGGCGCTGCGGCAGCTTTTCCGATGCTGTGTTTATTTTTAACCATTTTAACCTGTTTTTTTTAACCGTAAATGTGCCAAAAACCGCCGGCCGCCGTGGAACCGAGTCTCTACCGAAGCCTTCTGGATTCCCGCTGCGGGCACCGAGAAGTTTCAGCTCCGTCCTCCGGTGAAAGATGAAGCGGCAGGCCGGGAGGGAGAGCAGCCCGTCCAGAGCCGTCGCTAAGCGGACACGGGAGCGGGAGAGCGCCCGCAGAGAGGAGCCGGCTCCCCCGCCGCTGGCTCTGCTGGTGACCGAGAGCCGCAGCTACCACCGCCGGAGCCGGGAGCGGGAGAAGCCCCGGCTCCGGGAGGAGCGGGCGGCCGCCTTGGAGCTCCACCACCGCCATGAACTCGGCCTCCTCGGCCGCCCGCCGCTCCGGACCACCGCGGCCGAGCTCCCCGCCGCCAGGCCGGGCACGGTGGAGTACAAAACGCTGCTCATCAGTAATCTGGGCTCGCAGGTCTCGGACGAGGACGTGGAGGACGCCCTGTTCCACGAATTCAAAAAGTTTGGGGACGTCAGTGTGAAACTGTCCCACACCCCGGAGCTCGGCCGGATCGCCTACGTGAACTTTCGCCACCCGGACGACGCCAAGGAGGCCCGGCACGCCAGGTCTTCCAGGCTGGTCCTGGGCGAGCGGCAGCTGAAAATAGAGCCCATGTACGTGAGGAGGCGGAGTGTCACCCCGCCGGACGTTGGTTTTCTCCCCCTGAACGCCCCCTTCCCGTACCGGCAGCGCTCCCTGTCCCCGCCCGTGCCGGGGGTCAGCAGCCTCCGGGAGCTGAGAGCCAGACACTTGGCCCTGGAGAGCCTGGCTCTGAGCAGAGACCGGGAGAGGCTGCTGGACTACTACGGCATGCTGGACGAGAGGGGCCGGCCCTACGGCCTCCGGGTGGTCCCGGTAGTGGAGGACTTGAAGCCCGAGGACGACCAGACGGCCACCAGTAACCTCTTCATCGGGAACCTGGAGTGGAACGTGACGGAGGCCGTCCTCAGGAGGGGGTTTGATAAATATGGCATTATTGAGGACGTGGTGATTAAACGCCCAGCGCGTGGACAAGGTGGGGCTTACGCTTTTGTCAAGTTTCAGAACCTGGACATGGCCCACAGAGCCAAAGTGGCCATGCAGGGCCGACCCATCGGTGGCAACCTCATAAAGATCGGTTATGGCAAAGCAAACCCCACCACCCGGCTCTGGGTGGGGGGTCTGGGACCCGGGAACTCTCTGGCTGCCCTGGCTCGGGAGTTCGATCGCTTCGGGAGCATCAGGAACATAGACTACGTGAAGGGGGACAACTTCGCCTACATTCAGTACGAGAGTCTGGACGCAGCTCAGGCTGCCTGCACTCAGATGAGGGGGTTTCCTTTGGGGGGCCCGGAGCACCGCCTCAGGGTGGACTTTGCTAAAGTTGAGGAGAGCCCCACTCGTCCTTTCCCTCTTGGTTACCAGCCTCCTGTTGTGCTCCCAGCCCACTATGACCTCCTGGGGGAGGCGTACAGCCGCCATCGCAGCCTGGAGCGGGAGCTGAGGGGCGCCAGGGACCGCTCCCCCCCCTCCCACAGCCTCCTCGCACTAAGGGACAGGGCCTTGTTAGAGGTAGACTTTCCAAGCAGTCCATCTCGAACCCTGGAGCGGAGGCCCGGGGCGGTGGAGGCATTTGGGAGGAGAGGAGCGAGCAGCCGCAGTAAGAGCCGGGAGCACTGGTTGAAGGAGCGAGAGGAGAGGAAGAACCGGAGGAGGAGCCGGAGCCCGTCCACCGACAGGCAGACGGAGGAGAAGGACAGGGGGAGGTCCAGGGCTCGAGGTCCTGGAGGAGCCGTCTCCCCTGAAGCAAGCCCAGACTGTGCCCGTGTTCGAGCCCCCGACTCCACAACAGAACCGCGAGACCACTCCCCCGACACCGGAGGACCGGGTCGGCATGCCACCACCACCGAAGAAGAGCCGACGTCCGGGCGCCACCACAGCAAGAGGTCCTCCGTGGACAACCAGCACCACCGGGGCGGCGAGGCGGTGGTCCCTGGCTCCCCCGCTGCCCCCACAGACACCTCCTCGCCACCGTGCACACTGTCCGAGTTCGCCCAGAGCGCTCTGTCCAAACTGTGGCGTGGCTTCTTCGCCCTGAAGAACAGCAGCTTCCCCACCGACCTGTTCCTGCTGGAGGGCGGCGCCGCCTTCTTCAACACGGTGATGAAGCTGCAGAACCAGCCCAGTCAGCTGAAGATCGCCCAGCGGCTGCGCATGGACCAGGCCCGGCTTGACGAGGTGCTGCGCCGCATCAAGCTGGGCCGCCCCGACGGCTTCGCCATCCTGCTGGCCCTGCAGGGCCCCGTGGACCGGCAGGCTCCGGGCCCCGAGCCGGGCCTGCAGGTGCGCCTGATGCGCCACCTGGTCACGTACCTGCGCAACAAAGAGGCTGCCGGCGTGGTGAGCCTGCCCACCGCCAAGGAGAGCGGGCCGGGCGCCATGCTGTACGCCTTCCCCCCCGGAGAGTTCTCGCAGCAGTTCCTGCAGGAGGCCAAGAGGACTGTGGGTAATCTGGACGAGGAGCACGTGGTGGTCGTGATCGTTAAAGTCACTAACTGATGATTGTACAGGAAGCATGAGAGGACATGTTTTTAAACTTTTAACGGTTTCATTCAGGCCGAACCTGAGGTTACACTACACGTTCCTCCTCCTTCACCTCAGACCGTCCTCTGTGTCCCTCTGCAGGACGGACGTCTGTCGGGTCCAACGTCCTCTGTGTCCCTCTGCAGGACGGACGTCTGTCGGGTCCGATGAGAAGTGAAAAGCCTGCGAGGACAGACGATCTGAAACACGCGACACTAAACCCAGCAGGACAGTTTCTGTGCTTCTGACTTTATTAGATCTTTACTGTGACCCGACAGCTCAGGCGTCCTTCACCGGGTCGGTCCACTCAGTACCAGCTGCTTCTGGTTCTGAACACTGAGCAAGTTGACTTGGACTCAACCAGCAGATGAACGTTTGTGAACGTTTCTTCTATTTGTTAAAAAAAAAAAGTTTTTGAACTATCTTAAAAAAAAAAAAAAAATCTCAGAACACAAACTGTTTCACAGATTCTGCCTTCGGTTCAGAATCATTCAGTCCAGGCTTGAATCATTTCTTGTAGTTTTTGACAGAATATGTGGTGAAACAGCCCTTTATGAGTTCAGGGCTGTTTTTATTGGGGAGAGTTTGGAGGAAACAGCCCCCCAGCTCTGTTCTGCTGTTTTTATCATTCCAGTCTTCAACTTGCTGCAGGAGCACGAGGGACACGCCAGGATGGAAGCTTCTCTTCAGCCCAACGTTCGTCTGGTTCTGGTTGGATTTCTTTTTTAAACACGATCAGATCAGAAACTCGAACTGTTGGACGTTCTCAGACGATTAACGGCAAAACACGAAAAAGAGAAATAAGACGTTGGCAACACTACGGTTTTGTTTAATAAATGAAATCAGAAAAAGGAACAGAACAGCTTGATATGAAGTATGATCAGCTGTTGTTTATTATAAAAATAAACAAGTAAACAAAATGTTTAAGGTGTGAAATGACCCACAGGTCCTTCAGAACAAAATCAGCTGTTTTTTTTTTTTAACAGAACTATTTAAAGATTTATTTTGGTGTTGTGATGTAAACGAGTCCTTGTGTGAATGTTTCTTCTCATTTGTCCTCTTAGTTTCAGTATTTTTTATTATTCTTAACATTAAAACCTGGTTTATAAAACGTGTTTCCTGTATTTTATAACGGATCAGGAAGTAAACGACAACTAAAGTTTGATCTGTGTCAGCTTCTGTCAGGAAACTGTTTTATTCTTTTTTTATATATATATATATATAACAGGACTAGATGCTGAAAACTTTATCAAAATATTTGAGCAAAGCAGCAAAAAATTATATAAAAAAAATGAAAGCTTGAGCTAATTAAAAATAAATTACTAAATAATAATAATAAACTTGTTTTAATCTTTAGACTTCTTCAGATGAATAACTAAAGCACAAAGCATTTATTTTTTAATAATAGAAGCCAGACTGAAATATTTCTGTTGTTTTAATGAAATTTTCAACATTTTGTTTAAAATCATGAAAACTCACTTTGTTCTTTAATGTTGCTTAACACTAAAATAAAAACTGCAGCTTCTTTTAATATGAAAGTTTTACAATTTAACTCTTAAATCGTGCTCGCCTGTCAGTCCGCGAGCATGCGCAGACAGGATGTTCTTTCAAAATAAAAGCAACTTTTCATTCAACCTTTATTCAGGTTAGTCTCACTGAGTCACGAAGTCTGATCTGTTTCAAACAGACAATAAACTACAGTAAAAATGCAATTAAAATCAAAGTAGAGTTATAAAACACCTTAAGGTGCCACATAAACATGTTTAGCGCGTGAGGATTAATTTTATTTTATTAATCAGCAACAAAAACAACTTTTATCAGAACTGCCACTAAAGGGCACATTTAATTAGGATTTATTAGATTTAAAGTTGAACAATCTCTCCAGTCGGACGGGAATGTCCCTCGCCTCCTCCCGTAGCGCGGATGAACCTCAGGTGTAGCGGATCTGATCATTTACAGATTTATTAAACAGCAGTTTTGGGTTTAAATGTTTAAACAACAGCAATTGAATGCGCTGTCGCCCCCTGTGGTCACAGAATATGATAGGTCACAGAATTTCGTGTAACACCGCCATTGAGCCACATCACGTGACCAACGCGCCCTAGTTGCGACGTTGAAGCTAGCAAAAAAAAGCTATTAGCATGAAGCCATTAAACCTTTTTCTAAATACTGTAGTCGCTCTCTTCATTATGTTATCGATAATAATCAATAATATACACACAGGGCGTGTTTTCACCACATAAATAAAATATTTTCAGCTCACCAATGTCAATAAAAAGCGGTTTAAAAGACGGGAAAGAACGTTACCGTACTGCCTCCAAAACAAACTCAAATGCGACGTTCAATGACATCACGGAACTAGATGCTGCATTAAATGTCTAAAAACGATAACAGTACCACTGGAAGTTTCAGCAAACATATTACAGTATGTGCTTACTTTAAGGTTTCATTTAAATAACTTATTTAGGATGTCCCACTTTTATTTCTACTACATTATACTAATTGGTTAAAGTTCATTATAGCATGTTCTTATTGAAAATGCTTAATAAAATTATGCATTTTTTTTCTCATGCTAGTTTTCTGTAATGCTTTTTGTTTTTTTGTGAATCTTTACAAACTGTTTGTAAAGAAAACATTTGCTATTAAGAAGAAAAACAGTTTTTATAATGCTGACAACAATGTTTTTAGAGTTATATATATTTTATCATCTTTATTTGCTCCAACCGTAAACAGCAGTGTCTGTTTCAATTTCTTGCCCAAAGATGCTTTTTTATGGTGCAGGTGACTTGAATCCCTGAAGGGTTCCTTGAATTCGTTTCAGTTTATTTACATAGCCATAATTCTTAACAAAGTTGTCTCAGGCACTGTACAAAAGCATTCACCTACATTATAAAATATCTGTCAAAGAAAGCCTTTAGGTTGTGTTTAAACATCCAGAACATGAGGCGACAGTGGGATGGAACAACTCCATTTTAACAGGAAGAAACCTCCATTAAACCCAGAACCAGGCTCTGGACAAGTAATTATCTGCTTGTGGTTAAAGAGGACATGAAAGAGACACAGACAAACATAAATTAGTGGCCCAGGTGTAGTTTCTATAATGAGGCAAAACAGAAACATGGAGCGTAGAGCGAGTAAAGACAGCAGCGGAGTTAGGGAATGTGAGAGTGTGAGCCTACAAATAACTAGGGATAGCACTGGAAACCCAAGCCAACCCCAACTATAGGATTTACCAAATTGGAAGATGGTTTAACAACAGAGGAGCCTGATAGAGAAGCTGTGGTTGAGTGGTGAGGACAGTCGTACTCCATTGAGAGAGATGGGGGTTTGATTCCACCAATGTACAGTCACATGTTAAAATGTCCCTTAGCAAGACACTGAACCTCTCATTGCCTCCGATGTGTGTCCCATCGATTGCATGAATGTGATCAGTCTCTTTAGAATGATTAGTTGTAAAGCACTATTCTGGTTGGATAGAAAGGTGCCATATAAGTACATTCCATTTACAGTTTGTTAACTGGAAGCTCTGCCTTCCATTGTAGTTTTAGAAACTCTAAGTAAACCTGTCTGAAAGTAAAGCACTCTATTTGGAAATTATGGAACAGCAAGATCATTAAGCTTAGCTTTTGGTAGCTTTGCATGTTGGATGTAAGATTTTAAATTATATTCTGAATTTGACAGGGAGCCAATGGAGAGAAGCTAAAACTGGAGAGATATGATCTCGAGTTCAAGTTCAAGTCAATTTTATTGTCATTCTCATCACATGTGGCGTTACAACAGTCCAGCCTGGAAGTGATAATAATGATAATGGTCCATTTATTGTTAATAAATTGCGCAGAGACACTGCTCTGACTTGCCCAGATGTGATAATTTGCAGCTGTGTTGTATAAAAACACAGGTTTCATGCTGAGGCTTGACATTCTCAGAAACTCCATCTTCGATGACTCAGATCAATAAAAAGGGACAGCAAGGTTTGAGAAGGAACTCCCACTGTCCATAAATAGCACATGACCGCAGTCACATTTGTACGTTGCCTCAATAAATATTTAGCCACCCATCCCTGTAGGTGTTGGAGTTGAGACATAAATACAACGCAGGGTGTAGGTGTTCAAAAATTCATGACCTTGAAAACTTGACTTGTACAGAATCTGGACGTTAAAGGATCGCAGTGAAATCAAACGTCTGCTCTGTTCAGTCCTGAATGTGAGCAGCAAGTCCTCCAAAGCTAAAATCACGATTAGCAGTTCAGTTAAATAATAAATTCTTGGTTGCACTTCCTGTTCTAAATGGACAACCAACTTGTAAGCTGCTGGGAACACGCTTAAAGTTTATTGAGAAACGTTAATTTTAATTCCTTGTTTATGATTATCATGATCGTCTTTTAAGCCCAACTTGTTTCATTCATTCAACCTTTGTTTATACAGGTTAGTCTCACTGAGTCACGAGGACTCATCTACAAGAGAACGTTTGTGAGGCTGTCTGCCTTGTGTGAAGGAATCTGCCGTGCTTCGAGCACTCAGACTCAAATGTTTTGTGAGTCGAGCCGTTAGCTGGACGCGATTTCTGAGAGTCGCAGGCCACGTGCGGCTCCAGGAACTCGCTGGCGCGAAGAATTCGACTTTGGAAAGGGCTACAAGCATGGCCCGGCAGAGTGACCACAAAATTTGGTTGTTTGGAGTCGCCATTGAGAAGTACCACCAGAACCACTGTATGAAGGCAGACAAAAAAATCAAGCAGAGTCGGCCTGTCCCAACACAAATGTTATGTAAATCTGGCCTCCCCGCTTGACCTTGAATAAACCATCTTACATTTCTACAGGAGACAGGGCCAGCCCAAGCCTCCATGGGGGCCCTAAGCAAACTTTAGTTTGGGGCCCTCTGTTTCTGCTAATAATGTGAACTACTGGAATCAACAGTCAGGTGATCAGATCATTCACCCAGCTAACATAAACTCATTGCAACTCTGACAGCCCTGGTTACATTATCCTACATGTATAAAGTGCAGGGGTGTTAAACTCATTTTCATTTCGAGCCACATCAACCTCATGAATGTCCTCAAAAGGCCGGACATGACAGAATGTATTGATAAAACTATTAACAAACTGGTAAAATATAACTTTCTCCACATTCGATGACTACTTCAAGTAATTTGGCATTAACATTTGATTTGACTGATAAAGTAATATTGAAGCACACATCTGTTGTCACGAAGTTCTGTTTCTGTGGCCCTCAGGGGTGTAGAGAGTCACAGAAATTGAGTTTGACACATGTGATCTAGTGGTACTAAAAGTAACGAGAGAGAGACAAAATAACACCAGTATGTAATGTACTGTATTTTACAACAAAAGTGTCATCTGGCTTATCGTCTTTAGTTCCAAAGATCTGCAGCAGTAATGTACAAAATAATTTGTAATGCAAGATCAACAACAAACAGACAAAATAACTTAGATGGATAAAAATAAATTAAATTGTGCAAAAAACAGACAAAATTATATTTAAAAAAAAATCAAGGAAATGAACAATGTAAATGAACCGTTACTTGAAACCACGTAAAATGGTTTAAAAAAGAAATTTTAAGTTGAATTAGTTCTTAAAACTATTTAAGTGTATGCAACAATTTGCACATGCTGAACTTCAAATACAGTATTAAACAGCCTTTACCCACACATTTGACCCGTTTATGTTACTTCTTCCTCAATACTTCACAAACCCTAAAACCTGTGTTTCCACTTATGGGGCCCCCTAGTGGCCGCAGTCGCTTAGTTTGCTTATGCCTTGGGCCGGCCCTGCCAGGAAGTTATATGAACAAGAAGCTCGGCTTTGCTTCCCCCAATTTACACAAAACATACAGGATCTTTATGCAGCTCAAAACCACAGCAGCAGCTGGATCTGAAGGAAAGCTTTAACAAAAGATTGACTCTTCAGCCGGGTCAGTATAAAACAACCAAACATTAGCGTTTAATTAGAAAAGACTTATTAAGCTGCACATTTACCAGTTTCAAGAGTTAGACTCCAAACACTGTCCCGGGTTTTGGTCCAGTTACATTTCCTTAACATGTACTATAATAAATTTAAAGATAAAGTAAAATAGGTCTTAAAATGTGTGACTGAAAAACTGCAAGAAATCTAAATCAATGTTTCACCAGATGCAACACTTCTGACATTTTTTTTATCCATTTCAAATTTAAAAACACAAAAGAAACAAATTACAAAGCATATAGAGAAAGAAGAAAACAAAATTTAAAATGAAA
>JARVGS010001636.1:37163493-37175945 GCA_031762315.1 Hypsolebias antenori | reverse complement strand
AATCGCTCACAGCCAGGGACAGTCATGCAACAAAACTTCTCTGAAAAGCTCGAGGTTTTTGTTTATTACTACAGCTTCACCACACGTGCACTGTTTCCAGCTCTGCCAGGCAAGAAGTCATGACTTATCTTATCTAGGATATTAGTGTTTTTAATTTACTATTCGCAAAATAATAAAGCTTTAAGTTGGAAATTAAACTGTTGCCTTATGAATAAAATATAAGTAAGAAATTCAACTTTGTGCATGTGTGTGATAAATTTGCACTCACTGGGGGAAAAAAAAGGCAGTTTCACAAAAACACCGAGGGTACTGGAGAATTATCAGTCAACATCTGTTGACATATACAAAGCAGAAAACTGTGGAAAAGTTTGCACTGAAAACTTTTAACAGCATTTATGACTTTCTGGCTACGAGTACAACTTGCTCAGTTTTCACATCTCGAAACTTTAACAACTGAAACGCAGTTGTCTAATCATCTTAACTGTTTCCTTAATTGGTTCCTGGAAAAAAAAAGAGTGATGAATAGAAAGAAACTTAAATGTAGTCACTTTAGGACCTTTAAAACTTTTCCAAGTAAAAAAAAATGTTTCTCAGCTGCAATTCCAGTTGCTGTATTGTTGCTCTACATTGTCATGCATTTGTTTTATGCATCAGAAAGTGTCACTTCACATGAAGGAGGAGGACCCAAATCCAAGACTAAACATGCAGGAAGACAGGCAAAAAAAGAAAAAAACAATGTTTATTTTACCGAACAAAACCAAGGACGATGACAAAGAGAAGAATCTAAAAGTTCAGATATAAATTCACAACACATAAAACGACCTGATGTGAAAATGGAGTCGAGCACAAAACTTGATACAGAGCAGGAAACTATTACAGAACGTCAACAAAGAATCTGGCAGAGAACAAAAGAAAACAAAGAGTGCATATGGAAACTGAAAGGTGTGATTGATTAAGAAGCTGCAGGCAAGTAAACGAGACGACAAAGACAGTACCAGTAACGTTAAGTTCAAATGAGAGTAACTGGGAAAATCTTCAGGGAGTGACAGACAACAAAAGAGCAAAGTATGTTCAAATAATAAGAAAAAAACCAAATGACTTCAAGTTAAACACATTAACTGTACATAAAGCTGGAGTCGAGCAAACTGCAATGAAGAAAAACAGCTAAAACTAGAAAAATTGCATTTCCTGTGAAAAATACAGCGTGAATGCTTGTTGCAGAATAACTTGCTGAAAAACAGCTAAAATTAGCACAAAAAACATACTACCGGTAAACTGTAGCTGAAATGTAAGAAGAAACCATTAGCAGAAGAAAGCAGAAAGAACACATTTGCTGAAATTGCTTTAAATAAGCAGAAATGAGCACAAAAATAAGGAAACTAGCAAAAAAAAAAAAAAAAAAAAAAAAAGGCTGAAATTGGTAGAAAGAAGGTTAAATTACCAGAGTAAAGCAAAGAGCTCAAATGAGCTTAAAAAAAAAGGGGGGAAAAAGTGGAATTAGCTAAAATTAACATAAAACCAGCTACATTGTGGCTGAAATTGCAGAGAAAGCTGAAACTATTAGAAATACTGTAAACTGAGAGGAGCATAAGAAGCTTAAATTAGCATAAAGAAACTAATTAAGCTGAAAGTAGCAAAAATCACAAGTGAAAGTAGCAAAAATTACAAGGAAAACCATGAATTAATCTGAAAACAGCTTAAATTAGATAAAAATGCTAAAAAAAAAAAAAACTAGCTGAAAATGAGAACAAGCTTAAATTAAAAGAATAAAGCAGATGTTTGCCCAATTAGGCTGAAAGAAGCAGAAATAAGAAAAACATGGAAATTACTTTAAAAAAGCTGAAATTAAGGGGGGGGGGAACTGATGAAAGGTAGCTAAAATTGAAAAAAGAAAAAAAAAGAAGAAGCTTAAATTAGCAGAAGGAAGTGGAGAAAGCACAATGTAGCTAAATTAGCCTGAAAAGAGTTTAAATGAGTGCAAAAAAATGTGGAATTAGCTAAATTTACATAAAAACAGCTAAAGAGTAGTTACAATAGCAGAAAAAGCTGAAAGGAGCATAAGAAGTTGAAATTAGCAGAAAGAAGTTAGAAGAAGCAGAACATGTAAGCAGAAAAAAATCTATCTTAAAAAGGAGCACAAAAAACAGCTGAAAAAACAGCTGGAAGTAGCTGAAAATTCATTGAATTTGCTCAAGGAAGCTGAAAGAAGCTGAACTAGAACAAAATGTGAAAGGAGCAGCAAAAGGTTGTAAACACATCTAAAGATTTGAAGGATGAACTCCGTTCATTTTCTATGAGGAAAAAAAGGGCAGAAAAGGCTAAATATTTAAATAAGCTACAGTTGCACCAATACCAAAAGTCATAGCAGGATTATCCTGAACGAGCTGAACGTTTTGATTTATGAAATGTTGAAATCGCACAACAATTGTGGAAAGAAAAAGATGTCAAAAATCGTACGGAAGAAAAATGGATCACAATAGTGTGAATGCTTCATTAACATTCACACAAACCTATTAAATTTCTCTAAACATGTTTAAATCTCTTGGTCCAAGATACATACTGCCTATATTTAAAACAAAACGTGACAGAAACTTTTTTTTTTAATGAAAGAGACATTATATAGCAACTAGAATTGCAGCAGAGTACAGTATCTGACTTTCAAAAGTTGAACATTTAAATGAGACCTAATGGGTCCAAGACAAATCAAAGAATTGACCAGTTTTTTCAGGTGAACGGTGACCTGCTCAGACTTGGTTGTCTTTAGGAACGAGGGCCTAAACAGTTAGGTGCACTGATTTGTCACAAAGCTGAAGTGAACAAAACAATCTGCCCTGTGACTGGACCATCTGAGCTGTGACTGAGCTGCTGCAGGTCAGTATATTAGTAAAGATAAAGGGTTAGAATTAGCACTTGTAACGTTAAGTCTGTATTTTACTATATTTTAAATATTTCCTAATAAATAACTTATGAATATGAACAAAATACAATTAAGCACAACTTGTTTTAAAGTGCAAAGTTCAGATTTATTTGAACATTAGCATGCAACATGTCAATCAATGACGTTTATATTAATGTATAACCACTAATCTAACTTTTGATTTCAAAATCCATCATTCAGTATACTTCTTCACTCCTTCACTGCACATTTTATGCAAAGTAGAAATCTGTTAGGGTGGGGGCACATCACGTTTTAACAAAGTTAAAAAGTCCTACCTTACTCCTTCTGTTGAAAAGCCAAAAGTTTTTGCCCTTGTTCCTCCCCAGAAGGTCCATGGGGCCTTTAGGTGTACCCAAACTACTGTCAGAAGAGGCTCGGTTGATTCCTTGGCTGTAGTCCTCAAACTCCACGTCTCCAGGACGCTCAAATCCAGACTTATTCTGCTCTATTACAATCCTTGTGTCCTACGATGAAGGCGGTTAGGAGTGAAAGACATCAGAAGTAATTTTTTAACTAAAGTAAATCTAAAACTTTTGATGTAAGATACTATCAACAGTCTCTGAAAAACTCACATTTTTCTCATTGACGTTGGTGCCAGCTTTGGTAATGCCATCCAGGCACTTTCCAATGATGGGCATCACTTGCTTTTCTGTGTCTGAGAACAACATGTAGCCTTGTGCCAACTTCTGTATCCGCCTCTCATCCAGATCCTGCAGTTTCTAAAGAAAATAAAACAGCTACTCAGACGCTACTATTAGCAGACAAAACATTAAACGAATGTATACTTCACTGTAACTCTACAACTTTCATTAAATCTATCGTTTTAACTCCTCTGCCAAGACAAATTTCCAGCTTTACCGTTTGGTTTACACAAAACAGGACCGTAATTTAGCAAATGAGCAATATGCTTCATTAAATACGATGTGGAACTAGCGCCTATAAGGTTTTATACTCCGGAAATGTTTGTGAAGTTGCAGAACAAGCGACGTTTACTCAAGTCCTGTTAGTGACGCAGACATTTAATTGTGCTTTAAGCAACACAAGTAACTAATTGCACTTTTTTTTTTTCGGTAAACACTATAAGAGTTTGAACAGTTAACTGTGGCATTGTGCAAACATGCCAAAACACTACAATAAAAACTGCTGAAACACAGGTCTTACATTGAAAACATGTGGCATGTCAGTAAAATAGAACTGGCTCTGCTCTTTGTTGTATCTTTGGAGCTGAGCAGCATAGTCGTTCTTGCTCTCCTCCGCTGTTTGGGCCTTGAAATGAGCCTGCTGTTTGGCCTGAAACCACAGAGAAAAACAAACAAGTAAAAACTGACGCTGATCTGTCAGTGAATCACGTTAAACTCTTTTTGTACAAAGTATTTTCCACCCTCCTCACTTTTTCGACATCAGCTTTTGTTGCATTGATGTCCAGATCCGTCTTCTCTGCGTTCTGTGCTGCGCGCTCTGCTTCTCTCCACTCCCTCTCAAAGCGCTTTTTACTCTGAGACGACAAGAGTTCAGTTCGTTAAAGTGAGCCTACATCAAATATGAAGAGTATTTTCAAATTAAAGCTGTTTGATTGCTTGTTAGGAGAGATTTCATTTGAATAAGCAACACGTACGGTATATATAATACAGATGCAGTAGGAGTTTATCTGTTTTTACTACGTATAAACAAATAACGCCGCCTGCCTGACCACACTGACTAGGAAATAATTCCCGAACGATTGCATTTTATCCCGTCACCCTGACCCGAAACGACACTGATTAAAGGTCTCCCATCCATGAAGGAATGCGTATCTCCCACCAGCTTTCATTCCAGAGAGTTAAATTAAGATCATCTTATAGATGAGAAGACAGCGCACAGTAGTCCCTCGTTTAACGTGGGGAGTTCTGTTCTCAGTCCACCGGCGATAAGTGAAAAACCATGAAGTTGGAATAACAGTACAAGGAGGAAGTAGTTTATTTTAGTATTTATTTATTTATATGTATATACACAGTAGTCCCTCGATACTTTGCTGTTCATTTATCGCGATTTTCAAAGTAAGGTTGGACATGACACAATTGGATGATTGATGGATGAGCTATGGGCTGTTTATTTAAAATAAATTATTTTTAATGATTTTGCACAATGTGTGAAGCCCACAAGCACCGGGGGAAGCTCCCTCCTGCAGCTGATCTCCATCTCTGCCAGCACACTTTTCTCCTGCAGCGACTTTGTGAAGGGTTAACCCTTTGCTGTCCAGATGCACCAACCCACTTTTGTCTTCCTGCTTAAAATTCAAAGTATGTCACATCGTAAAAATCATCATAATCACAAACTATACAAGTGTTAAAAGTTATTTTTAAATATTTTAGAACTTCTATGTTCAGTTGCTGAAGTGTACTTGATCAAGAAGTACATTTCTGCTCCGTGCTGCAGAGCTGAAGCTGTGCAACGTCCCTTTTAACGTCCTGCTGCACTTCTCTTCTCTACAGCTTAAATTTAAATACTGGAACATTTTGAATAATCAATCCATGCTGCATGGATTGATTATTTAAAATGTTACAGCATTTAAATTTAAATTGTTTAAGGAGAGAGATTAGGAGCAACAGGTGAGTGTGATTACAGCCTGGCACGTGTCATGACAAAGTTTACTGAACTTGAACTTGGACTACCGTATCCCTACTTCGTGGTTTTTCACTTATGGTGGACGTGGTCCCAAAAAAAGAATAAAATAAACGAGGGACTACTGTATATATTAATTTTTAATGAGTTTTAAACCCTTCCCAGACTCTTGCAATATCCTAAACAACGCTTCTAAACCCTAAACGCTCTAAAAGAGCACAGTAGGTCATGATCTCTGCTTTCTCTGCCACCTGCCAGCGCTCTAGGCCACGCCCACTTCTCCGCTGCAGAGTGGAGATCATGACATGCTGCAGGAGGGAACTTCTCCCTGCATATGTGGGGTGTATGCAGGTGCTAAATAATTTCAAATAATTTATTTTAAATCAGTCAATTATGCGTCATGTCCAATCTTGCTCTGAAAAACCGCGAAAGGCCGAGTCCGCGAAAGTCGAACCGCAACGTAGCGAGGGACTACAATATAGCTGTTTACCTTATAAATGACATTATCTCAAGTGATACTGAGAGATTCACAGATTTGTTAGTGTCAAAGAATGATATGAGGATGTCGCCCAACTACTATCACATAAAACTTTAGCTCAAAATCTGTAAACTTGACTTGGAGACATTTTTGTTTTGGCTAAGGTTGATTTCCTGTAGAGGTCCCCTTGGAATGAGTCGACTTCATCTGCAGATGTACGTTCAAGATTACCTAAAAAAGTTTCAATAAAATCACTCAAGAAATCCAAGATATTTTGCAATGACAGTCAAACAAACACACAAATTTAGGGGAGGGAAAAAAAAAAAAAACACTATTGCACTTTGCCAAAAACAAAATTAGGGTTATTTTGACCAGTCTACACATATTAAGAGTCGACTCACATAGTCGAGCTGCTTGTAGGTGCTCTCCAAGCTCTGCTGGGCCTTCTTGACCTCCATCAGATACTGCAAACATTTATATAAAAACAAAAATGACAAGGAGGTCTTATGACAGAGAGAGACGTGTGTGGGAGAAGACAAGATAAACGAGGACCTTGAAAAGCCACACTGCAAATTAGACAGGAAAACAAATAGCAGCGTGTCAGTTTGAGATGTAACATCTTCTGCTGTACATAGCTGCAATGTCCTGCAGCCCAGCATAACAAAGATGGAGTAGTTCTCATGGAGAAACAGAACACCACTGCACAACCAGTTCTCCCTCAGGAGACACTTAAAACTTCTTTCCTGCTGCAGCAGCGATGTCTCCACATCTCGACTCTTATAAATCTGTTCTTCTACCACTCCCATACGTCTCTTCCCAAATTGTGTTTGCTGTATAAATTAAAAAAAATAACATTTGGTGTTTTGTCAGACTATTTATAATTATGGTCTTGTACATACGAATATAATAGTGTGCAGTATAAACATATCTGTAGAATTTAAACACAATGTTAAATATTTAGCCTTTGCATTCCTTCAAGAACTGCAGATCGTCTTTCATGCCAGAGTTTTGAATTAACATCTTATGATGACAGAGAACAGAGTTTTATCTGTTAAGGTTAAACCTCGTAAATGACGTTGTAGGGGACGTCATCAATATGTATTACAGTAGCACTCAGAAGATACGTAGAGGATAACTCTCAGCTACAACTACACCAATTAGCTTTATGTGTAAAGATGAGCGTAAAACTGAGTAATAGACCTTTTTGTTCCCCAAGGTAGGCCTGTCGCGATAAACAATTTTAAAACATTTTTTATTTATTTATAAAATTTGTTCATTTTAAAATACAATACAAAACAATCCCATAAACGATAGCATACAAAATATAAAAATGAAAGGTAACGGAAAGAAAAAAAAAAAATCTTATAGCTGACCCTTTTTTCAAACAATTAGTTCAATCAAAAATAATTTTCAGTAACCCTGATGCAATTTTCCAAATTTCAGTAACAAAACAAAACGAATAACTCTAATACAATACACATTACGCTACTTCTTTTTTTTTTTTTTTTTTTTTTTAACAATTCGGTTTTGATCATTTTCTTAACATTGACTTGGCATTTTTAACATCACTCTCCAAACTATTCCACAAACCAGTTCTCTGAGAGGTGGACCGACCCTTCAAACTAGTTTTGTACAGTATTTTGGTTTTTACCGGCTTTATCGTTTCTTCGTCTCTCTTTCTACTGAAGACATTGTAAGACAAGGCTCAACTCCGGTGCTCTTCACTGAACCCCCCCCCCCACCCCCACCCCACCCCTTTTTTTTAATCTGTTTTAACCATCTAAAATCTTCTTTTTGTATTGTTAAAAGCAGCTAAGCTACGTAAGCTAACAGGCCGACATCGGGAAAAAACTTCCATCTTGGCGAAACTCCAAAATTCAGTTGAAACTCGTGTCTTCGTCTAAAAAGTTGTTTTTCTCTTCAAAAAGAAGCTGAGAACTTGTTTACTGATTTTTTTATTAACCGTTTTGTGTGAAAAATGCTATGCTAAACAGCTCAAACCACACTGAGCGTTTGCCATTTTGAGAACCGATAAACAGGAAGGAGAGACAGCCCATGTCATGTCAAAGGGCCTCCCCCCATTTTTCTTCGAGATATGCTGCTCCCTCCCTCACTATCCATCCTTCGGTTTAAACCGTCTTATTCAGAGGTCAAAAACGTGTTAGGAATTTTTTTTTGTCTCCAAACCCTATGTGTCATTTTTCACCACTTTTATTGTCTGTCCAACAGATCTCACTTGTAAATGCGTCTTCGAGGCTCACTGTGACTTATCTGTTTAAATAAAGGTTGAATGAATGAATGAATTTATAATAGAAAGCACAGAGGGTCTGATGGAGGGTAAAACTTCTTAAAAAAAAACGATGCATTTTAGACGACACTGCTTTGAGTTTTATCATCATTAAAGTTTAAAACTCTGACGTCGGTGATGTGTTGGAAAACAAACTGTCAGTCAGAGTACATCAGGGCTCCAAACTCCGGAAAATGAAATTTTTGAAAGTGACAAAGCGTGCTGTTCCTCTCCAGAGTCGTGCTTTCAGTCAGTAGACAGAAACTCAGATATCCCAGAATGCCTTTCTGTCCTTTTACAGGTCAGAAGACAGCACGGCCTCCATCTCTGTTGCACAAACTCAGACACACGGCTGCACATCGTCTAGTTGTACGGATAAATGCCACTGCTCCTCTGAACAGATGCTGCCCCTCTTCTTGCCACTGCAGCGGGGCATGGACTGCTTCATTCATGGGTTCATTATGTGTGAAGGTGACACACAAAGGTTGCAGAAGAAGTGGAGCTCTAATGATGCTGCAGGTTATAAAATGAGGAGGACGAAAAGACAATCAGGTTACATTCTCTCCTCAGATTTTAATCTAGACTGAACTGTTGTCGATTATCAGCGCACCTCCTGAACCGGGCCTCGGCACAATGGCTGCTTAATGAGGGTGCAGGTGATTGGAGAGGCTCGTGTGCAGCAATAACAACCAGGAGGACATTCATCACTGATTAGGCCGAGCTTTGCAACGAGCCGCGGCACGCACGTTTAAAATAATCACAGCAGAAAACACGCTCAAGGGTTTAATGGCACCGAGGTGCAGAGAAAGTTTTCCTCTCAATTCTGCAATTAAAAACTACAATTAAGAGTTGGGATTAAAAACGTGTTTATGTGAACAAACTGAATGCATGAACACAATATTCACTGCATGAGACTAAACTCTGAAATACAACATCTTAGATTGTCCCTAAAACCTTCTCCTCTCTAATTTTAGGAGTCTTTTGTGTTTTTAGGGCAGTGGTTCGTAAACTTTGACCTTCGGACCCTCAAACTGTTGGTGTCAAAGACCTGTGACCCCCCATGACCTGTTTAAACACACAATCTGCCATTAGTGTTCCAATAAACACCAGTGTAACAGTTATGATTGGAAAAGTACCAAACGCTACCATTTTTAAATGTCAGGTAATATTTTGAGATCATCTAAGGACTCCGACTCGGTGGATTATGATTCGAGCCTGAACCTTCTGCATTCCTGTTTCAAGCAGGAAGAGGTCGTTGGACCGTGGACACACACAGAACCCGAGACACAATTTAAACACTTGAATTCAAGAACTCCCACCAGAGATAGAAATGGAGTTGTACCTTCTACCAGGAGTGGGTTTGAACCCACGGGGTCTTGTGTCCATTGGGCAGATGGTCCAACAGTTGAACCACTGAGCTATTCTGGTGAAAAGATGGCACCTCTCTGACAGTATGACGAGTCAGGGGTCACAGTGGGGGGTGGGGGGGGGACGAGGGATAAATCAGAGGAGGTCCAGACAACTAATGGACACTTGTTATAAAAACAACATCTGGCCAGATGTTTTTAGGCTCCTGATGAGTTCCACACCTACATTTATACATCACGTATGAAACCAACACATCTCTGAAGCTGCTGGGAGGTCACAGACTGGATGAGGTACTGAGGAGCTCCATCAGAGCTACTCCTCCTCCTCACTGAGAGCATGCAGGCACATCTGATTAGGAGGCTACCTCTGGAGGTTTCCAGGCCCTGGGGGGAGACTTCAAGGCAGACCCAGGATTCTCTGCAGGGATCAGGTTTCAGTTCTGGTCTGGGGACATCTTGAGCTCCTCCAGGAGGAGCTGGAAAAGTTGCTGGTAAGAGGGAGGTGTGGATTTCCCTCCTGGACCTGTGAGCTCCCCGACCACTCACCAGTGAGAGGAAACACTCAGGAAGTTTTCTCATGTTTATCTCTGAAGTTCATCAGAGCTTCAGATGAGCAGAACGTTTGAGAGACAACTGAGGATTTGATCAGGAAGTTTGTTGGAACAATTTTTTCCTGCTCGTGCTGAATTCATGAGGGATGTGGAAAGATGCATCATGATGTGTTGGTGATTGGAGAACATCTACAGTCAGTGACAGACAGCAGAGTTTAAACCTCATCTGATCACTCAGGCAGGTCCACTAGACCTGGACCTGGACCTGGACCTGATCAAAGGAACGCTGATCAGTGGTCCTCTCACTGGATCTCGTTATCTTTGTTTGACTGACTGCTGCCTGGTTACGTCCAGCATCACGTCTGGTTCACAGCGAGTTCTGTTTTGCAGCTGAACTGATTCGGGTCTGTCCTGGTTCTGTTGGCTCTCCCCCTCAGCCCGGCAGCATCTGGGTCTCTGTTCAGAACAGCAAACTCCACAGAGTTCTGTTCCTCGTCTTTAAATTCCTGCAGCCCCTGCCCATCTGCTCCCACACTTCAGGCTTTGCTTCGTTGATGCCAGGGCGGGTTCTGGTGCTTCTGGCCCGCGGGTCTGGAGTGAGACGCCTCGAGGTCTTTGCTTGTGCGCATCTGTTGCATCTTCAAAGGTGTTCTCTGCTTTCAGCCTCCTAATCTGCACGAGAATCTGCATCCAGCTGCAGTCACACAATATGTTGTCAAAACCTCCGCCAGCTGCTCATTTTACTGACAGAAACACACGATTAAAAACATCCAAGTGTTAAAAACCACCAGACTGACGTCATCCTGATCCCTACACTGATGTTCTTCAAGTATTTGTTGTTTTTTTCCTTTGTATAACAACACACGGTGAAGAGAAAATTGTTTTTTCCCGGTGAGAGGGGACGGAGCGTTTAATGGAAACTAGAAATAAAAGCAGAACATCTTGTAACCGTGCTCCGAGGAAACTGAAGTTAGATGAACCTGGGCTGAAGGCCACATCACCGTCTGAAGATCCATTAACGGACTCTGAATCATCCAGCTCTCTGAGCTGAATCCATCAGTTTGTACGTTTGTTGGAATCGTCTTCGATTGAAAACTAAATGTTTGGTGGTTTTAAGAGACTTCTGCTGGATTCTCTGCTGACTGTGACTCATTTCATGTTCTGTAGATCTGAGAGGGCTCCAGACAGGATGGATGATAGATAATGATGATGGATGGATGGATGGATGGATGGATGGATGGATGGATGGATGGATGGATGGATGGATGGATGGATGGAACTGAAGTGTTGCAGTTCCTGTATATTTGTCTTCAGTCCACTTCACACTGAGGATGTAAAGAGCTCCTCGTCTTCTCCAGACTCTTCAAACTGCTCTTCACATTTAATCTGATTCTTGTTTTGTAAATAAACATTTTTATTTTCAGCGTTGAGTCCAATCAAAGCTTCGCCTCCTGGAACTTTCACAGCGCTCTTCTGTACGATGGAGTCACGAGACCCAGAAACAGCTGATGATTTTATTCACCGTCCTCGTCGAAAGGCGAACGTTGAAATAATTTGACTTTCTGTCGTCAGTTCCTGTGATATGATGATTAATGTTATTAATGATCATAAATCAGTGTGTGTCACTGAGAGCTTGGTCTTGTTTGTGTATCAGTTGTTTTTCTCTGCACAAACTAAAAACTGATGATTAACGAAAGTTAAGTTGTGTCCAGGAACGTTCCATGCACACCAGAGAAAATGTTCTGTGGTCTGTTAGCGCTCAGTGTTGAGGACAACTCTCAGCTACTACCACACTAAATGTTCCCTCAATGTCAGTCAAATGACTAAATTAGTACTTTTTGTACTTTATATGGGCAATTTGCTGTAGGTGGCCATCTTGGATTGTGTTGACTCCAGAAGGTTGGTAGATGTTGTAGATGCTCCAATGATTACTACCTGCAACCTGTTCACGAGATATTTTCCAAACAGACAGCCAAACTCACATAATCATAAACATAATCAGAAACGGATGATTATCCATTGACTTGACTTTGTTTAAGATGCTGATGCAGCCAAACGTTGGTCACAAACCATCAGCTTGTGAGCAGGAATTATATAAATACAGGTAGTCCTCGGTTTACGACGGTCTCGAGTTATGACATTTCGCCGTTATGAACGCCTCCCATTGAAAAGCATTGTTTCAAGTTACGTGGTTTATGCACCTTTACACCAGAATATACGGTACTGAAAC
>JARVGS010001636.1:37116790-37131137 GCA_031762315.1 Hypsolebias antenori | reverse complement strand
CACACACACACACACACACACACACACACACACACACACACACACACCCCCCTTGGGGTGAGGTCACAGGAAGGTACGTGAGCTCACCGGGTCTGACCTGGATCAAGGTGAGCAGCCGCAGCGTGAACGAAACAACAAGCAATTTATTTTCATTCATTGAGTTGATTAAATCCCAGCAGAGAACATATGAACTAAAACAAACAACAACAAACATCAATATGAACTAAAACAAACAACAAACATCATTATGAACTAAAACAAACAACAACAAACATCATTATGATCTAAAACAAACAACAAACATCATTATAAACTAAAACAAACAACATCATTTTCATTAAACACCATCACAACATGCTAAACAGTTTATTAAAAAGAATCAAATGTGATAAAACATAAAAACACCTCCTGCTCATTCACAAACATCAAATTCAGTAGAAAAACTCGAGAGAGAGTTTGTAAATGGAATAACAGAGCTCCTGTCGGAGGAACCACCAGAACCTCTGAGCAGAACCAGGTTGTGCAGAACCTCCTGTGTCTGGCTCCACAGAGAGCCGAGGTGATGATGACTGAAGTCTTCATCATCACAGAGCTGAGACCTCACACTCTGATTAACAGACGTCTGGAGCTCCACGCCCGTCTGCCTTCACTGTCACCTCTTGGTCCGGTTGGAGCTCGGTGTGAGAACCTGTGACGGTGGAGGAGCGGTTCTTTTGTCACTGCACAGAGAAAACCAGGAGCTCAGGCTCTTCTTTAGTCGTTGAAAAGTTGAAAAGGACTTCGATCATTGACGTTCGGTGAAACTCGCTCGATGCTCCTGGGTTAGCGGCAGCAGCTAGCAGTTGCGTTTCACTTCGTGGAAACGGAACTTCTTCCAAACACTGGCTGTCAGGGCGACAGGAGTCGGCCATCTTGTGTCTCATCATAAACCGTCCTGAAGCGGCACTTCCTGACCTCAGAGCTCCACCTGTTGCTTCGTCCACGTAAACGTGTTCAAATGGTTCGTGTGTGAAAGAGCTGCGTCCCACGGGTCCGGCTGGACCTACAGGAACCGTCGCTGAGTTACCGGAGGCCGTCCGAGCGTGACAGGAAGCAGGAAGCAGCCGAGTGTGGGCCGCAGGGACCAGACGGCTGGAGGTGTGAGGTCAGACGTGAAGTGAAGAAGGTGTGAGAGAACGTCGGCAGCCAGGTGGAGTGAAACATGATCACCCTCTTCACTCATCGACGAGCTGCACCTCGTCGCTTCTCCACGCTTCAGTCCTGCAGCTCATGATGAACCTGCTGCGATGTTCAGCAGCTTCCTCTCATGAGTCGTTAGCCTTCACACACACACACACACACACACACACACACACACACACACACACACACACACACACACACAGGTGCGCGCGCGTGTTTGTTTGAAAACAACAAAAATGGCAGTTCTTCTGATTCCTCCTCTTTCATTCTTACTTCAGTGTATTTATTTTCTGCCTCGCCTAAAATTAAATCCTCATTTAGAAGAAGCTCCCGAGCGCCGGCGGGGGGGCGGGTGTGGGGGGCAGAGACGGTAAACACGTCAGCGGGAGGAGCATAAATCCATCCCAACAATATTTTCACACGGCAGGACGTTGGTGTGCCTCTTTCATCTCAGAAGGTCGGCGTCCGGCTCGTCTGTGATGTTGCTGTTGAAACAACAGAACGGAGGATATTTTGAATAAAGACCTCGTTTTCCACAGAGGGATTATCTGATGGATAAAGATCTTGTTTATGGAGATAACAAATGGCCTCCTGGTCGCTGCAGTTTCTACAAATCCTCTCCTTTGTATTTCTGGAACAGCTGCTCCTCCTACACGGCAGCTCTCCTGCAGTGTGGCGTTCAGGGTTTACCTGCTGGAGCTTTTGGTGGAAAACTTTTTTTAATTTTTGTCGTTAAACAATAAATGTTTCATAAAGAACCAGCTAAAACCCATTAGACGTCATGGCAGATGTGTCAAACTGTTACAAAAAAGGGCAAAACTTAAAAGCCATTCAAACCACAAGTCAGCTTCATTTCAAAACGGGAGCCAGCTTCATTTCAAACCATGAGCCAGCTTCAGTTCAAACCATGAGCCAGCTTCAGTTCAAACCATGAGCTAGCTTCAGTTCAAACCATGAGCGAGCTTCAGTTCAAACCATGAGCCAGCTTCAGTTCAAACTACAGACCAGATTCAGTTCAAACCATGATCCAGGTTCAGACATGTGTTCTGGGTTTCTGGTTCGTTCGTTGCTCGTTTCTCATCAGCATAAACAATTTCTGAACAATTCAAACGTTGTTCTCAGCTTCACAGTTGACCAACTGTTAGGAGGTCTAATCTAAAAAAAGTGTGTTTGGTTTTGAAGCAAGTTGAGAGACATTTAAAATATCATCTTGAGGGCCAGATAAGGTGTTCACAGGGGCCAGATTTGGCCCTCGGGCCTTGAGTTTGACACATTTCTCCCTGCAGCCTGAGTGGACCTCTGTCCCTCCCGCAGTGGGTCCTGATGCGCAGGAACAGTTTCAGGACGGATCAGGTTTACAGACCTACTTCCTGTTCCGCTGGCGTTCCCTGGACTCTTGTTTTCCGAGGCGGGTTCTCATCCGCTTCCCGCGGCCCATCACGCCCCGACCTGCAGCGAGCGTTTGATGAGCGCTGCTGCGAGCGAGGAGCGGCGGGAAGCTTTCACCCACGCTTGTTGCTCCTCACAGCTGGACCAGAACTTGTTGTTCTCCTGTTTGCTCTGAGTTCTGTCTGTGTCCGTCCAGGAATGTTCTGGATCTCACAGCTGTGCTGTGACGGGTCAGGTTTGATCTAATTTCGACTTTATGTGTATTAAATTATTATAATCTGATCCAATCTAGGCCCAGACCCATCACAGAACCTGTATAAATATCAACAGGCCACATCAATCATTTGAGGAAAATATACTTTCTAGTTTGTAAATTGATTAAAAGTAAAGTTTCCTCAAATGATTGGGGTGGTCGAAGATTAATCTATGGGGTCAAGGCCACCATGGGCCACCCCCCGGTTCCTCCATTGCACCTGCTGTTGGATGAAGTTGCTCCCGGCGTGCTCCAGGACCTTCACTGTGAACATGAAGACCTCCGTCTCATTAAGGCTTCATGTTTGATGAGACGTGGTGAGGCTCGGTACCGAGGCGTCGGCTGTTTTACAACAACCAGCTGAAGGTGTTTCGGCATTTATTGGAAGTTTTTTTCAGGATCCAGTGTTGGCGTGGCTCCCTCCCTCCCTGACGCTCGCACACACGGCTGCACCGGCGTACCAGCCTCGCTCGCCGGATGCTGGATTTACATGGTGACCGATCACATTCCTGCTTCTGGAGTGAGCTCCTCGTTCCGAGCTGAGGACGGTATCGACGAGCGGAGCTGCAGATGAACCTGAGCTCACGTGAAGCAGATTTCAGGGGTGGCTCAGATTGTTCAGCTTCAGAGGTCTCAGCCTTGAACCCGATCCAGTAATGAGGTCTGAAACCCCACACTGATGCACATTCCTCGCTGCGGCGCACTCCCACTGCAGCTGTGGAGAAACAATGCAGACTCCTCTCCTCCGGCCTGAACAATAATCTGTTTGCACGCTGAAGCAGGCAGAGACGTCTAAACGCCTCCAATCTCCGTGTTAAACGTCTCCGTCGTGTTGTGAAGGTGCACACGGCCTAATCCAGAGACTGCAGCGTCTCACCTCCGCTTTCCTGTCAAAGCAGAGTTATTGTGGGGGGTGGGGGTGGGGGCGCAGACAGCAGCAGTATCTGGTCCTGTACGCCGTCTGTGGGTTCCTGAGGAAGGTTTCCATTTTTAGATCATCTGTCCATCACCCCTCCCTGTGAGGTTTCAGAAGAATGGAGGCATCAGCTGTGACTTTCAGGATCTGGTTGTTTCAGGGGGTGGGGGTTAAAGAAAGAAATTTATGACGCTGTCAGTGACGAGACGTCTGTCTCTCCATTAGATGCCTCGTGGGAATGCCGCTGCTATAATTGGCCCCTGAGCGGCGTTCCTGGGACGTGGTTGGCGGCTGAAGGAGATTCCAGCAGCAGATTTTTGTTTTCCCGTTCACGCAGAAGCTTCCACACCTTCTCGATGATGTTCCTGTTCGGCAGCTGCTGAACGCAGGCGAGGCTCCACGGAGATGATGATTTATTTTTTAATGTTTCTGTGAACGTCCACCTGCAGTGGAGGCGTGCCGCCGTCTGACCTCTGAGGCTGAGCGAGTCTCCTCAGGTGGCTCCTGGGGTCTGAACTTCTGGTTTGCTTCTGACTGAAGGTCACAACGAAAGGAGCCGACGCTTGGCCTGAAGCACCTTTCTTCAAGGATGAAACCTTCAACAATCGTTCCTCCTTCTCCAGTTTCTCCATCCAGGTTCAGATCTTTTTTCATCCACTGTCACTGCTGCAAGACAGACAGTTCCTCTCAGAGGTCAAAGGTCACCCACTGACTCTCACTGAATCTGCTCTCAGTTCCTCCTCTTCTTTTTTTTTTTTTTTTTACTTCATCACATCTCCTCCCATCAAACCCTGTAGAACCATCAGACAAGCCTGGTGCTTGGATCTGGCTTCTCCTCGTTGCTTCTGTGTTCTTCTACGTCTGTGGCTGAAGGTCTCCGTCCTCCTGCAGCAACTTCTCTTTTAAAACGCAGAACATGAACAGCAGAACTTCCCTTGAAGCCCCGACCGGAGCGTTAATGAACGACCCGAACAGGAAGTGCGTGCACGGGACGGTGTGAGACTCCAACGTGGCGCGCCAGACGCGTCATCGGAGCGCTCAGAGTTTAAGTTTAATGAGAAATGCAGTTTTTCAGTTCGAGTGTAAAAAGGATTAATGATGGACACGAACCAGGGTTCAGCGATGTCACACACACTCAGCCGAAGCTTCACTGGGACAGATTCATGTTTGACAGAAATATAAGAACACGTTTCCTTCGTCCTGACGTGAGAACGCCTTTAACGTTTGACAGCAAACCTTAGTTTGAGCAGTAATTAACGAGTTGTGTTTGTAAAGAGGCTGGGCAGGAGCAGCTGGTTTAGTGTCTCAGGATGTTCAGAGACAGACCTGCAGAAGGACCAGAGTCTGAACTGGGATCATCCCAGTCCTCTGTGATCCAGCAGCTCACAGCTCCCACCCTCACATTTATACCAAATAGGAAATGCATCTGCAGCGTTCTATCTATAGCGCTCGCAGAGCAGGTGTTGCATCGTGTCCTTTACCCCCCCACCACTGCCCCAGTGTCCTCATGCCGCTCAGCAGAAGAGTTCTCCTTCAGTTTATTTTTAAAGGCAACTTGATAGAGCTTCTCTTCAGCCTGAATCTGAGCCCTGATCAGCCAAAACAGCTCTGTGTCGTAAAATACATTTTAAATCGGAGGACCGTGTTTGTTGTGTGTCAGAGAGAGCTTGTGCACCTTCCACCACCACCACCATGATAAAAGGTGCACTTTATAAAACGACGAGTCAGCACACCAAGATGAACGTATTGGCAGATTAAAAACATTTACCATATTTAATGTTTTTGTCTGAATCTGTTCATTAGTGCTAACGTTAGCATCTGCTAGCTCACGTGAGCCGGTACCTGTTTGCTGCTGTTTTTGCTTCGTGGTGCTCGAGTCCATCAGTTTCAGTCCATTAGCGCAGGTTTTAGCATCTGGCAGTCTAATTATTTGGACCTGAATCTGTTTAGTGCTCATGTTGGTACCGTTCGCTGCTACCTCTCATTAGAGCCCGTTAGCAGCTGTTTTCTGGTTCAGAACTTCCCAGGACAGAGACAGCCTGAAGACAGATCCTCTTCTATGTCATCTGCCCTCTAAGTCCAAATGTTCTCACCATGTTGGGATGTCTCCTGGTCTGTCCAGGATCATTCCGTCCACTTTAGCTGATGTGGTAAACTACAGCCGAAGCTCCTGAGAGCTGCACTGACCCCAAGTCTTGAGGTCTTTTCACAGAATCGTTCCGCAGTGGGACCACCAGCTCCTGTACACCTGCATCTGATCATTTATCATTGATCAACAGTCACGCCCAGCAAAGATGAGGGTGCTGTAGAACCGCAGGATGTTTGGTTTCAGCTGATACGAAGCCAAAACCAGATGACGTCAGGTTAAACTGTACATTTTTTTTTTGTTTTTAGCTTTTGGCGATGGTGACATTAAAGGTCGGCACAGGCAGATCATGGCAGCATTTCTGGATGTTCAGTCCTTTGAGGCCTGTCCGTCCTCCATGTCCCTGTCCATCTGCAGCGGAGGCATCAGTACCAGGTGGACTGGGTGTGGAGGTGTTGAGGGGGTGACGGTGCAGAGGCCTTTTTGTGGGCCTGTATTAAACCTGTTGACGACCCCCCCCCCCCCCCCCCCTTCATGGAGCTGCAGAGACAGCTCGGCAGCTCTTTTCTTATACAGACACTGCCCCTCCACTGTCGGCCTTTTGTCAGGTGGTGAAAAGATGGGCAGTGTTTCTGATGGGTAAGCTAGAGCCAGGAGAAAAATAAAATGGTCTTGAAGGTTTTAGAGCTCTGACGTGGAGGAGGCTTAGGAGTTAGATGGGGGAGGGTGAACTCAAACCGGACTGGCATGTGGTCTGAAAACACATTGTCACCGATTTCTAAATTACTAACAGTCACTTCACGTGTTACAACGAGGTCCAGTGTATGTCCACGCTCTTGGGTGGGACCGTTTACATGCTGATTTAGATTAAAGGAGTCCAATAAATCTAAACCGTCCTTAACCAAGGGCTTCTCATGACAGCACACATGAATGTTAAAGTCCTCAATGATTAAAACATGGGCTCGGCCTTAGAGAGGAGGTTGAGGTGGTCAGCATCAGATTTGGATGCCTCCTTCTGGAGGTTTCATGAGCACCTGGGATTAGACCTGGGAGGATTATGTACTCTTTCTGGTCTGGAAACACTTTGAGATCTTTCAGGATTAGCTAGAAAGTGCTGCTGTGGAGATGGATGTTTGGGTTTTGAAGAAAATCAACAGATGGGAAACTCCTAAAAGCTAGACTTTCACAAAATAACAAAGTGTAGGATCCTTTGAACCAAATGTTTCGTCTTAATCCAGACGATGGTGTTCCACCAGACGAGGAACGTTGTTTGAACTGAGGCATGTTTTTAGGTTGGCCCCAGCTACATGGAGGCCGTGCATTGTTGGTGTTGTCAGGAGACTCCTGCTGTGATTTCACTTTGGCTGACAGGGTGAAGTGGATTCACAGCAGGAGTCTCTCTCCTTCTTTTCTTTCTCTTCCTCACGTTCTCGTTCTGCCTTCTTTCAGTCAGGTTTCCTTTAACCGAAGCCCTCAGAAGAAGTCTTTTGTGTTCCAACAAACACATGAGCTTTTGCACAGAAGGGGCTCCTCTCCTTCATGAAAGAGTTTTATGAATAACAATCTCCTGGGTCCAGGCCTGCAACACACACCTCCACACACTCAGCACGACCCCATCACAAAGGAGAAGGCATGCATTCATTAGCAATCCTCTAGAAAGCTTTAAATGGTCTCCCATTGTTGGTAGAGTCACCTTCACCACCCCTCCTTTATCTGCTCATCTCTCATCCTATCTCTTTACTGTCACTCCCTGAACTCCAGTCACTGATGAGCAGGAACACAAACTGTTGTTAAAATTCATCAGACGACTCCCCGGCAACGACGTTCTAATAGTTTTTATCAACCGTGTGCAGCTTGGATCAGTCTGAAGAGCTGAGTTCTGATTGAGTGTGAGGCTCTTCAGTTGCAGAACGTTCCCTCCTCTCACCTTTGTCTGTTTTTCTGTTTTTTCCCCTCGCAGGTCTCCGAGGCGCTCGGCTCAATGGGACGGCTGAATCTCTGCGAGTCCAACACAAAACTCTGAGGGGAACAGGAAGAATCAAACTACGGAGGACAAAAGAGAGGGGAGGAGACGCAGCAGAAGAAGGCGCCTGACGAGGAGTGGAGGGGAGATTTGAAAAGAGGGATTTGCTCTATCTGTTGGGGGTGCATGCTCCCCCTGAGACCCTCCCCTCCCCTTTGGACATCCTCCTTTTCACTTGTTTCTGCATTAGTGAGAGGCAGACAAAAGGCAAAGAATGTGCAATAAACATGGTGGGGGATTGCTCGATGCAAGCGGGGGCCTCGACGTGAGACTACCCAGGACTAGACTCTTGCTTCTGGGTTTGGTTCTTGTTGCAGCGGGCTGGCTGCCTCCGTCGGCCCACGCAGACGGGGGGATGCTGGGGGAGATGGTGTTGATAGAAGCAGGTGGAGAAGGTGAGGGGCAGGGAGGAGACCAGAGCGAGCTGGAGGCCTCCATGCACTCCTCACTGCTGCACGACTTCCAGGAGGTGACGGAAGGCCTCCAGGTGATGGAGGACAGCGTTACTACAGCGTCCCGGCAGGACACGGCACCACCCTCAGCCTTCCCAGACTCTACGGCGGTGGTTGGCCGGCTCTTCCAGATCAAGGTGCCAAACAAGATGGCGGATGTTTACATGGGAGACATAGTCAAGGTGAGTTACCTGATTTTTGTGTTTGTGAACTTTAACCCAGCAGCTTGCATTATGAGAGGGAGGTAAACAAAACAATAAAACCTAAACCCTGAAATGAATCAAGGAATACACGTCAAACTTTGTTTCATGAGCTACACCTGAGGTTGAACTGAGTTCCATTAAAAATAAGAGAAATGTGCAGTAATGAATCCTGGATGCGTGAAACCTGAAAATATACTTGCACGTGAACATTTCAAAAATATTTACTGTATGAAGTCACAAATGAAATTTAAAGTCTGGTCAACTCAGATCAAGAATCTAGAACAGTTTGTGATGAAACAGGATTTGATTTGAGTCACTTTGTAAAACATTATTCAGAGACCATGATGAGGAAAATACTGTTCTGTTAAGTCCGGGTAACTTTCAATACTAAGCATTTACGAGAGCTGCCTGGCAGTAGGGTACTGAGGTATTTAGGGCGTTTACCCACTTGTTCTTTGTAAATAAACATGTGTTGCTGCCTATGAGTCATTAGAGACGTCGAACCTTCCTGATGATAGAGTACAGAGGTGAGGGAGAACATGGAGCAGTGAAGCATGAAACAGAGTCTGGGCTAAGAGGCATGTAGAGTATGTCACCATAATCAGTCACAGGTAGAAACATTCGCTTCAACCAGTTTGTACATGATTTATCTCTAAAATGGAAATATGTACGCTTTTATTGACCCAAATCCTCCAATGCTCACAGGACACCTCTTCAGCCGTTGGAGCATCAGCTGTAAACATGTCCAAGTTGGCAGAGAATTATTTTAAACGAGCTTTGGATTAAACCACGTTTTGTCTAATGGGCATTGAAAACCAGTTATAGACCCTTTAAAGCTTTCTGTTGTTCCAGAAATCCAGTCTGTACTTCTTGGCGGCAGAGAGAGCAGATGTGTAGATGATTGTGTCATCTGCATATACAGTAAAGCAGGAACATCTTTATTGAAAACCATTTCTAAAAGTAGGAGCTAAAGTGGAACCTTGGAGCTCACCTTTGGTTATCTTCAGAAGCTCTGGTTTGTGATTGTGAGCCTGGACTCTCTGCGTCCTGTCTGATAAGAAGTTTTTAGGGACCAAAGCCAACAATTCTGAGTTTGTCTAAAAGTAATTCATGACGTACTGAGTTGAATGCTTGGTAACATCTACAGCCCTCTGAAGGATGTGCTGCTCTTCTGTAGGCCGATCATAATTCTGTACGACTGGTTGGATGTTTGGGCTGCTGGATGACTTCTCAGATGCCATCATGGTGGCAAGAACAGCCTGGAACAGTTGTGTGGCTCTAAAGAGGCTCATAGGTCCGACTCCAGAACAATGGGACAAGAGTTTTCTGACAAATCAGTCTGGAAATGATACAGCGTCTGAATCTGCCTCGAGGCAGCACAGATTTGTAGCCATTCAGAGGAAGATCATGGCGTTAATTGCAGCACATTTTCCACAATGGCTAATTTTCTCTAATATATGGAGGGCTGTATCTGAGGAGGAGGAGGAGGAGGAGGAGGCGCATCGGGAGATTTTCCCTCCTCGCGTTTCTCCTCTTGTCCTTTTTCCACCTGAAGCTAGAACACATTTCAGCCATCCGTCTCACCCCTCTGTAATTGTTCCGACACACTTTGTGGACTCACTCTTTCACTCACAGCGTTAGTTAGCCCCCCACCCCCCTCATTCCTGCTGCTCATCCATCCCTCTCCACCTTCTTTCTCTTAATTATTCCTTCACTTTTTACCAACCACCCCTTGCCTTTATCTCCCCCATCACATTCCAGCCTTTCATATCCTGCCCCCTCTTACCCCACCTCCATCCCTCCTATCCTTTTAACTCCCATCTCCCCACCCCTCTCCTCCACCCTGTCAAATCACATCAGATTGTATCAATCATGTTTCCCAGCACTGAGCAGCGGTGAACGTTTCCTTGTACTTTTAACTGCTCTAATGAAGCTCAGCACATTTACATGAACTGGGGGGTGATGGGGAAGGGGCGGCACACAAACATCACACCTGACTTTTTCTAAAAGAAACCGAACATGAAGAACAGAATGGTGCTTTTAGCTGAGCTTTGTCCCCTCACATGTCTCCTGCATGTGTCAAGTTTGTATTAACAGGAACCGACAGCAGTAGATCAAGGGATAAACAAAGTAACTTCAGTTTTCTGATCGTTGAAACTTGAAAAAAATTGAAACCATCCATGCCTTAATGTCATCAAGACACTTTAACAGAGGACAAATTGTACATGAACTATTGGGTTTTAAGGTTAAATAAAGCTGACAATCACAGCGTAAAAATGGAACGAAAGACCATGTTTCCTCAGGATAGACCCAAAGGGAGCAGATACAGTGAAAATAGAAGGAGCCCAAGAATCAAGCCCTGCGAAACCCCACAGGAAAGTAGAGGCACTGAAGAAGATAAAGTCTAGGGGTGCACCGATTGCAGTTCTCTGACCGATCACCTATTTCTAAAAGGTCTGACCTGCCGATACTGATTTTGTTTTATACTCAACACTGTCAGGTGTTATCAGGTCACAATGCACCTTCAATTTTCCAATATTATTTTATTGAAAAACATACCCTTGAACAATGTCCTAGAAACAATACAAACTTGTTTAACTGACCACGAGGTAGTGCTCTGAAATATAAATGAAGTTCAAACAACTGTTAAAACAAACAAACAAAAAAAAATCTGTAAAATCAGTTTCGCATGCAAGTATCGACCGATTTCCCAAAATTAAGGAAATCGGGGCCGATAAATCGGGGCCGATTGGTGCACCTCTAAGATAGACCATCACCAACATTAACAGGAAAAACTCCTGCCACTAAGATCAGAACAGAACCATTTTACTGCTGCACCTGTAATCCCTTTGTGTTTTTAAGGGATGTGATGTTTAGTCCAGAAGACTCAGACTAACTTCTCACTCGGGTTGCTCCGGTGCACCTAAAGGTGCCATCTCACTGGACTGGGACTAGGTAGAGCAGCACGCTCCTGAATGACCTGCGACGTTCGTTCGCAGTGGTTCTCAATTTCTCCACGAGTCACAGAGACGTGCAGTCTTTTTTAGACATCTCGAAACAACTGGATGTTGTGTTGGGTGTCTCAACAGCATCAGAGCTGTATTTGGACTCCTGTAGCAGGAAACAGATCCAGATCTGAAGACCACTCCAGTGATCAACAAAAAACATTAGACCACTGGTCAAAACGTGTACAAGAGTGTCCTTTGGTAGAATAAATCATAATGGATGCCATGGTGGGTACAAAGCAGGTCGGGTCAACGGAGCCCAGGTCTGGTGGTTGAGGAGTACTCCTGTCTTCCTTGGTGAAAGCGTCACACTCTCACGCTGTTGGAAAGAGCCATAAATGATCTCTGGTCTCCCCAGAGGTGTTACGGCTTCACCTTTATGGAGCGGTCGCTGCAACCATCCTCCTGCCTCCTCTACCTGCCTGGTGACTCTGACGGTGCTGCTCCCTTTAGCTCAGGGTTCAGGTCCTATCCACCACAGGTCAACTCCCAGCCCCCAAGTCCTCCACAAAGTGCCCGGACAGCCGCTGTGCCACCGTGCAGTCAGCCTCACCAACGTCTCCCAAACTCCTTCTGTCCTCTGGGTCCAAATTCATCAGAAATCCAGAGGAGTAGTAAAGGAGGAAGGAGGTGGGCTGCGATGGTTGGAGGAGCAGAGGGAGCAGAGGGAGGTCAGCGCTTCACGTTTCTGAGCGTTTCCTTAAAGGTTCGATTGCGTCAAGAAGCAGCTTCTTCCTGCTTCCTGCTTCCTGTCTCTTCACCTCCTTCAGTTCTTTCAGAACGCCCTCCTCATCCTCCTCCTCTGCTGCTCTCCTCCATTTCAGATCTCAACACTCACCTGCATCTGCTTCCTTTACATGCAACCCCCCCCTCCCCCACCACCACCACCAACAACCTTTATTTGGAAGGTCGGTGTAGTTGGAGGTTTGGGAGCGAAAGGCCAAATGGATTTGTGCTCTCGTTGCTGCAGCTCTCAAACGGACGGCTCTCATGACGATCTGTCAGAGCTCCGTGACAGCCTGCTGCCCATTCACCTTCTGCAGGGCAGTGAATGCACCGCTCCGTTCATACATTACATTCTGCAAAGCAGTGAACGCACCGCTCCGTTTATTCATTACATTCGGCTGGGTAGTGAATGCACCGCTCCGTTTATTCATTACATTCTGCAAAGCAGTGAACGCACCGCTCCGTTTATTCATTACATTGTGCAAGGCAGTGAACGCACCACTCCGTTATTCATTACATTCGGCTGGGCAGTGAAATCGCTGCTCCATTTTATCACTTTCTGCAGTGCAGTGAATGCACCACACCGTT
Organism: Hypsolebias antenori; assembly: GCA_031762315.1. NCBI lineage: Eukaryota > Metazoa > Chordata > Actinopteri > Cyprinodontiformes > Rivulidae > Hypsolebias > Hypsolebias antenori. The sequence continues at coordinate 37,118,314 of JARVGS010001636.1, read as the reverse complement.
TATTTACTTTCTGCAGGGCAGTGAATGCACCACTCCTTTTATTTGCCTTCTGCAGTGCAGTGAATGCACCACACCATTTACCGGTATTTACTTTCTGCAGGGCAGTGAATGCACCACTCCTTTTATTCAACTTCTGCAGGGCAGTGAAGTAGTGAACTCACTGTGCTGTTTGTTCATTACCTTTGGTAGAGCAGTGAATGCACCGTTAGGTTTACAGTATTTACATTCTGCAGAGCAGTGAACGTACTGCACCGTTTATTCATTTATTCATTACCTTCTGCATGGCAGTGAACGCACCACACCGTTTATTCATTTCCTTTTGCAGGGCAGTGAACTCACCATGCTATCCTGATGCTTGCTCAATAATCCAGGTAGAAAAATCTAAAAAAGTTAAGTCTGGTCCTCTGGACATTAACAAAAAAAACAGTTGAAGCGTTTCGTCTTTTGTCCGAAAGACTTCCTCACCATGCTGTTTATTCATTACCTTCTGCAGGACAGTGAAAGCACCACTCCACTCATTACATTCTGCAGGACAGTGAACACATCACTCCGTTTGTCCATTCATCCTGCCTTCAGCTGGAGAAGTCCTCCAGGCTGCTGCTGGGACGTTTCAGGAGGTTCTTGTCCGTCAGCTGACGATGTGAAGACCAGTGGGTGATCTTTGGTGGGTTTCTGCTCTGAGCAGGGTTTGAGTTTGTCAGATTAATGACTTCATGGAGTTGATTATTGAACACATCTGCTGCTGTGCAGGCGGCTTCCTACAGAAAGATGTTTGGTTTGATCAGCTGTGAGTCTTTATATGTTTTCAGTTGGAAAAAGCTCCAGCTGAGCTGATCCACGAGGAAAGCCGAACATTTAAAACACTCTGTGAAGTAAAGGGTTAACTTGTCTGAAGTTAGTTTTTACATGGAAAACAAGAGCACCATTCATTTAGACCACGTGTCAAAGTGAAGGCTCAGGGACCAAATATGGCTCTTGCTGCAGCCTCATCTGGACGCAAACATGATATTTTAAAAGTGAAATTATTCAGTTGCTTCTCATTTTACTTTAAAATGCAGAACATTTGATTTACTGCAGCACTGATGAGTCTCTGTAGAATGATTTGTTCAGATTATCCTTGTGGAGTTGTAGTAGAGTGCTGTAAGAGTGTGTGCAGAGGTAAATGAGGGCACAGATTGTGTTGTAAAGACTTTGAGATAGAAAGGAGCTGTATAGGTGCAGTCCATTTACTTCTTTTGACAGCTGGCCGACTTTGAAGCCAAGAAAAATTAGTTAGAATTTTTCCGTAATCTTTTATGTGGAAAAAGCTAAAGAAAATGTCAAACGAGGAAGATGAAGCTCTCGTCTTGAGCACTGTGTGGGCATCAGGGGTGTCGCTCTCAATTGGTTTCAGTCGTATTTAACCAATAGGAGTTTCTGTGTAAAAATGGACAATTTCATGTCTTCTTCTGCTCCTCTTCCACACGGCGTACCCCAGGGCTCAATCCTTGGCCCTCTTTTATTTGCTCTTTACTTACTCCCCCT
>JARVGS010001636.1:37011034-37023429 GCA_031762315.1 Hypsolebias antenori | reverse complement strand
CGCTGTTGTAATTTGTTCAATCAGCTCCATAAGAGCTAAGGATGTTGAACAATTTGATCTGATTTTTTTTATGCGCTTGTCTAAAGGCAGACATCTGTCCATCTCTAAACTTTCTCTTGTCCACCCATAACTTCTGATCCGTTCTACTTGATGTGTCTCTGTACCACAACTAGACAGTCATGTCAGCACATCACCCAGCTCTAACGTCAAGGTCACAGGTCAAGGTCAAAGGTTATATAAGTATGTTACTTGTCTGGGTCACTGCTTTAGGCTGTTGTGTAATAGTTTGTCGATGGGTGAATAACGTGCCGTATGCGCTACTCTTGTTTTATTTTTGGAGCTTGAGATCCACAGAAAGCCCAGTTCTGATCCGTGTCCCTCTTCCTCACCGTCAGGCTCCTCTGGGAGCTGACAGTGAGCACTGAGTTATGTGAGTTAAGAGTTTGAAGTCCAGACGGATGAGTTCTTGTGACCCGGCAGCACCACGAGCTCATTCTTAGCTCCTTCAGTTCCCATGTGGACCAGTTTTATCTTCAGTTCTGTTGTAATGGTTTGTGGAGATCTGGAGCCAAGCTCCTGCTTCTTTCAGGGGACAGTTCAGGCTCTGACCTTCTTCTCAGCTCTAGTTGTGATTAGAAAGCTCTTTTAATGCAGAGTGACTTGTCATTAAGTCGAAGCTCGGAGCCTCACAGCTGGGAGCGAGTCAAAGCAGAAGGAATAATGTCCGAGCAAGTCGCTGACGCTGAGCAGGACCTCAGCAGCTCCTTCATCTTATGTTCCTGTCATCATCACGTCTGTGTTCCAGGTGGAGGAGATGAGCTTTAAGAACTACTACACAGCCTACCTGACGGTGCGGTTGTTGAGGAGGAGCCCCGAGCACAACGGCCTCGCAAAGTGGTGCACAGCCGTGAGAGACCTGCCTCTGATGGACAACCCCCACACCGAGGGGGGGTCCCAGGACTACTACTCCATTCACAGGACTCAGGTGGGCCACAGGGGTTTTCAGGTGACTTCAGGGTCAGTTGAACTGACAACCTTTCAGGTGAGGCCATTAATAACCTGAGAATCCACTGGATCTTATGTGAGCAGAGAGTGAGTAGCTCATCAGCTGCTGCTAACTGAGCCTCTGGACAAGCCCTCAGTGCTCAGAGAGGAGCCAGGAGCAGCAACATGTTGCCTCCAGAGCAAACGTCTGTTGAAATAACTTCTACAGATTCTCTGAGCTTCCACCTCCTCCCTGTGAGCGCAGCTGCAGAGCAGGGTTTAGGAGCTTCTGTGAGGTCCATGTTCTGCTGTGAAGGACAGTGTTGGTCTACCTGCAGGAGGAAGACAGGTTCAACATCATCTTCTGGAGACATTTTGAAACAGCCATACCTGGACAGGTGTTCAGACTCTCCGGCATGTTTAACTGACTCAACGAGATGTTGACATTTAATTAAATCTTCCAGCAGATGTTTGCTGGTGTTTGGCCTGGACCTGAGTTCTACTTGTTATCTCAGCGTTTGAGACCTTTGCTCTTCTCTTTAACATGTTTTATTTTCTTCTGCTCAGCTGAGAGCAGAACCACGGAGCAGGTCATGGTCTTCATTAATCTACACCCAGTTCTCAAACAGCCAGGCTGTGACGTAAAATGCAGATAAAAGCAGAATGAATGATTTGTAAATCTCGTGTTGTTCCAAATGACACAAAGGAAACACGAAACGTTGATATTAAAACTAAAAGGAGCAGATCTGCAGCTGAACACCTCATCAGGCTCGTTCCTCCTCTCAGGGTGTTTGAGTCGACTCATCCTGAAATACAAACTCGGAGCTTCCTAATGTCTGAAACATGAAGACATTTTCAATGATCTGTTATCTTTACTTTGTGTTTAACTCCCTGAGGAAGCTGAGCCAGATGGTCAAGAGCTGAGTGCTGTAAAGAATAATTATCGTTGTTTCCATGAAGTTCATTAAATGTTTATGGCTTCTTGTTTATCATATTTAACTTTATGGGGTTCTCTTGGTGAATATTGTCTTTATGGGCTCATAAACACTCTCAGGACCTGAGAAAAGACCTCCATTAAACTCCTCTGTGAAGTCAGAGCATCAGCCCGATGCGTTGGGTTTTATCACCCCGCTCCCTTACAGTTCAGGTTCTTACAGCAGGTCAAAGTGGACCGGGTCACTCCGAGATCTTTGTGTCCTGTTGCAGATGCAGGTGAAGCCGGACCACGTGGTGACGCTGAGACTGATCCTGAGACAGCCGTCCTCTGCCTGGCTCACCTTCAGCCTGGAGGACATCAGAATTTTTCCCCACACGGAGCCACTCACGGTCCAGTCCTGTTTTTTTCTCTTAGAACTTTAGGTTCAGGTGTGAGTTTGAAGGATCTGCTGTAACGTTGTCCTTCATTCCAACCACCAGGTGGCGCCAGACTACAGACTTTTAAAATCTTTAAACGCGTCCTGTTTCTGTTCCTCCAGGAGCCAGAAAAGAACGTTTCTGATTGGCTGTCGGAGCTGGTCCTGCTGGATAAGCAGCCTGATGCAGAGGTACAGATCCATGTTAGAAGAGGACAGTTAATCTGAAATCAGGAACTTTGTTCTTTTCTTACTTAACGTTGGGTCTTCTATAAATAATTACAGAATATTTTAACTGTTACCCACTTTTAGAATATTAATGTTGTCTTTCTTCTGGAGATGTGCAGAACTCATGACCTTTAATGACTTTAAATCCCACTTCACTCCTGCGTTTTACATGTTCAAGCCTTCTTGTAGAACTTCTTCTGGTATTACTGACCGAAGAATTTATTGTGAATATTTTAGTTTTTCGGTCAACAGAGACATTCTTAATGACAGGAAATAAATCTTTGCTGTGTTTTGTTGAAGGTCCTTCGGAGCCTCCCAGACCCACAGACGGTGTCCTCCAGCCTCCAGCAGATGTGGGCTCTGACGGAGGTGATGCAGACCAACCAGACCACAGCCTCCATCGGGCGTTTTGATGTGAGTCCTTCAGCCTCCTGCAGGGGACCGGATCTGACCAGATCAGGCCAGATCCAACGTTACTGCAGCTAAAGACTCCGTGGAAAAACAAATGGTTTCAGATTAGTCTGTCCATCCGTTCATCTGATGAACATGAAGCATCAAAGAACGATACATCAGATTTAATCAGGTTTACATCATAAAACTGTCCTGGAAGCTTCTTGTAGCCAACAGAGACGAAGCAGCACATCACCTTTTAAACTTTATCAAAACAGGTTTATAAAAACACTTTCCAGACTGCAGATGTGTTTTTGCAGATGTGTGTTGGATTTAAAAATTGTGACTTTCAGAGTCGATGGCGTAGCGGTTTATTTCAAACGTGCACTTTGTCCTCCAGACCAGTGGTTCTGGTCCTCGAGCAGCACCATCCTGCAGGATTTAGCTGCTTCTCTGCTTTGACACACCTGATTTGAATCAGTAACAGGTTCCTGCAGGACATCTTGAATCAGGCATGTTGGAGCAGAGGAACAACTGGATTATGCAGGTTAGAGTTCCACGAGGACCAAGGTTGGGAACTACTGCTCTCGAGAGTCAAACAACGCCGAGGTTTGTCACCATGACGGTTTGGTGATGTGCTGAAATGATCCTTAACTGAGAAGAAACTGGAAACTCAAGTATGTTTGGTTAAAAAGCTCAACATGTTCTTCCCCTGCATTTCATATTGTGGTTCATGTGGACTTTCATGTCACGGTGTGGTGCAGCGTGTTTATGTCAGAAAGGTGCAGACAGAAAAACAAACAGAAAACACCATGTCCATTTAAAACCCGTCCACACAGGGCTAAACTCACTAATGTTTTCTTCTAGCACATTTATAAAACAGCCTTTGTTGTACAAAAAGTACAGCATGTAATCAATAAATAACATAAAAGCAATAAAGATCAACTTAGATATAATAAAATATGAAATTAAACTCAAAAGAATGTAAACAACAAACAGTACTGGAGGTTTCTTGGGACACATCCCTGAGGAATGCCTCTGACCATATTTAGCTCATTAGATGTGATTCTGTCTGCGCTCATTCGTTGACATTCACCAGTTAAATGATGTTAAACCGTAAATCTATAATAAACCATTCAACTTGTTCAGATGAGACTGAGAAGGTTCTGATGTCACCGGATCAGCTGAGTCCAAAGCCTCACACAGATCTGGGACAGGACTGAAACATGCTGCTGAACCTGTCCTCTATCTGAAGTCACGGGAAGATGATCGGTTCATAGATTTAATAAACGTTGTTATTGTTTGTTCTGCAGGTAGATGGATGCTACGACATCCAGTCCCTGACTTGATGTGGATCTTTTGTGAGCGTGGCAGCCTCCACAAGTTCCTTCATCAGTTTCCAGCCTCCACCAGTCCCTTCATCAGTTTCCAGCCTCCACAAGTCCCTTCATCAGTTTTCAGCCTCCACCAGTCCCGTCATCAGTTTCCAGCCTCCTCCAGTCTCTTCATCAGTTTCCAGCTGCCACCAGTCCCTTCATCAGTTTCCAGCCTCCACCACTCCCTTCATCAGTTTCCAGCCTCCACCAGTCCCTTCATGAGTTTCCAGCCTCCACAAGTCCCTTCATCAGTTTTCAGCCTCCACCAGTCCCTTCATCAGTTTCCAGCCTCCACCAGTCCCTTCATCAGTTTCCTCACATCCGCTCTGCTGGCCAGAGGTCAAAGAGCTCCGAGACGCCGGCTCTGGACACCAGGTGGCGGCGCTACGTTTCAAACTGTCCCCTCGTGTTTGTTAAAGATGGAATCTGTCAGCAGGTCTTTCTCTTTAGTGTTGAAGAATAAAAAGTTAACTGGACCAAAGATTCCTCTGAGCAGAATCTGGAGATTGTTTGACTTAAAAAAAAAACAACACTTTTTATTCCTCTTTACCGTGAACGGTGCCGTCTGTTTACTGAACCAGCAGGTTCATAAGAATATTTAATTGTTTTATTTGCAGCGTCTTAACATTCAAACAGATTTGAACAGATTCATCCATCAATCAAAAACCATCTCAGTGTTTCCTGTTTCTATGAGACGTGCAGAAAAACAACTACCTGATGAATTCTTTTCTGTTCCGTCGTGTTTTAGACACAAACAGAACTTGTAAAACACGTCTTGGTTCTGGTGCTGATCTAGAGCAGAACTTTTAGGATTGTTTGTAACTTTCTGACCGGAACATGAATAGAACTTGAGTGAGCAGGTTTTTACCATCAGTACCACGAGGAGTTCTGCTGGGCTTGGATGAACTGGACCTGTAACCCAGATATAGTTTGGGCTCCCGTCAGTCACTGAGTGGACCAGGACCATAGTCCCTCTGTCCAACAGCTGAAGCTTGGACCTAACTGGGTCCAACAGGACCATGATCCCAAACACAGCAGCTGATCTACAACAGAACGGGCCAGAAAGAACAGAGACATGGTCCTGCAAAGGTCCAGTCCAGAACCTGACCCTGACTGAAACGCTGTGATGGGTCTTCAGAGGGCTGAGCAGAACCCTCAGTGATGGAAAGAAGAGTGGGCCAGAACTATTCCAGAACCACGTGTGAGCCTGATATAAAGTCCTCGGCAGTTTTTCTGTTTCAGGGGAACTTGCGCTTTGAAACGTGTCTCCTGCTGAAGCTCAGAGAAGATCAGGCTCTTTCAGTCATGGACCCTAAACTTTGGAACAATCTGCCCCAACTTTAGACAAATCTCACCTGAAAACTCTCCTGACGTTTAACAGCATGATCTGATTTACTGTTTCATTGTTTCTTGTTGTTTTTGTGTTTAAATTTTTGATGCTTTCAAACACATTTTGCTTTTTTTTTTTTTTTTTTTCTTTAATTACTGCCTTGATCTTGTTGTTAAGCACTTTGGTAACAGCTGCTGTTTTAAATGTGTTTTATAAATAAATTTAACTTGACGACTGCTGGTGAGCCCAGTTCTGCTAATCCGCTAACAGCTAATAGCTGAACTAGTTGTTTAGCAGATTTGCATTTTTGCTACTTTTGGAGACAGTTAGTGGAATTAGCTCCCGCTAAATTATGTTTTGCTAACTGCTGTTGTGGGCGTGTCTCAAAGAGTCCGTCTGGCACGCTATTGGCTGACTGTGTACACGTGACAAGACGTGATTGGATGACGCAGCTTCAGCGGGAAGAAGATGGACGTGTCGCAGACTTTTTTTAAAATTTTTTTTTAAATTGCAAATATAGAGCATACAGGAACAAAATAGAACAACACAGAACTAATTACTGACAGTCGTCTTAGCAATTAGCGTAGCTTCTGTAATTTTTTGTTTGTTTGTTTGTTTAGTGTTAGCGAAGCTAACTTTGGTTAGCTGAGCTCAGTCCCTGAAGGACAGCCGTGTTGTGTCCTCTGACAGAGGACAGCACGTCCTGAAGAAATGTCTGAAGTTAAACCTGACTTTATGTTAGAACCTCTGATCTTTGTAACGTCACATCAGTCAGTGAACGGCAGCTGCTCGCCCTGCTCTCATCATGTAGCCAGGTGAGGCCGATGCAGCAGAGCCATCGCCCTGCTCACAAACCCAACACGCTGCTGATGAGCTGGACCGGGCCAACAGGTTCTGTCTGAGCTGGACAGAAGCAAAGTGTTCTTCAGTCTTCATCAGGTAGACCTGCTGGATGTGACCCCCCCGTCTTCATACAGGTGTACAGGTTGTCAGAACACACATTAGTTTTTATTCTTGTGTTTTTATATTTTGTTGTGTTTTATAAATTGTTCTATCACAGACTGTGTGTATTATAGACCACACTTTTCTGCCTTCTGTTGGGAATTAAAACCAGTTTTTAGATGGATGTTTGGAACCAGAGTCTGTGCAGGAGGGCTGTGAGCCTTTAAGCCCCGCCTACTTCTCTGAGACCCTCACAGAGGGACTAAAGGACCAGAGCAAAGTGCTGAGGACAAATTGAGCAGACCCAGGTCCACCCTGCAAACGGACTCATTCAGAACCTAAACCCAGGTCCGCCCTGCAGACGGACTCGTCCAGAACCTAAACCCAGGTCCGCCCTGCAGACGGACTCGTCCAGAGTCCAGCAGAGTGTAAAGTCGTGCTGCTGATCTCAGGTTCGCTCCAGTTTTAATGTTACAGAGGAAAAATATGGTCTTTGTGGTTCTTGTTTTTTTCTGTCATGTGCAGAATTATCTTCACATCAAACAAATAAGCCAAACATTTATTTGAAATGTTGGAGCAGCCCAGGCTGTCGTGTTCTAAAGAAATGATGATGTACAGATGGGCCCGTCTGTAAAAGGCCTCTACTGACAGAAATGAGGGATGATGTCGTCTTCCTCTGAGCTGCAAACATCATCGTCTGTTAATTGGCAACAAAATGATTTTGTTTTGTGCATCGGAGCTCAGATTACTGAGGAACAAATAAAAGCTTAACGAGAAATAAATCAAGTTAAAGTCTGAGGAGCGACGGCTGGTGGAGGCTGTAAAAAGAAATCAAGCTGAACGTTGAGCAGCTCATTTATTTCACTTCTACTCTGTAAAAACATTAACTCTGGACGCATCACGTCCATCTGAACCGCTCTGTGGATCATGTGTTCTGTCTGATTCTGTTGACCTTTAACCTGCAGGATCAGAAAAGATCCAGTCAACAACAACATGCATGAGTTCTGCTGAGCGGGTCAAACCATCTTTTACACAAAAGAACGAGAGAACGAGAAAAGAAGACATTAAAAGACTAACGAGGACAGAGAAGTGACCTTTGAGAGCAACGTCAGTGTTTCTCAGTCCCAGGAACGAAACGGGTCCAGACTTTCGACAACGTTCACGTCGCTCAGAGGTTGTTGTTGTTTACAGGTGAGTTCAGCCCAAACACCTGCTACAGAACACAAAGTCTTTTTGTTCAGTGTGTCTGCTCAGGTTCGTTTGGGTCAACGTTAGCAGGAGGCCCTGCACAGGTTCTGGCTCATCACAACTACCAGATGGTGGCGCTGTGGTTCTTCACTGAGGCTTCACTCCACCTGGGAGCTGCGTGGACGGTCTGTGACGGAAAACGGGTCTGGACAGAACTGTCAGGGCAGGTCTGAATGGATCTGAGTCCAGCTCCAGGAGCTCTGGTGGAGACAGGCTCAGAGCAGAACCTCCTGGAACAGAACCTCCTGGAACAGAACCTCCTGGAACAGAACCTCCTCATGGTTCAGCTTCGTTCTCTTCATCTCAGAATAACATCCAGGAGAGATTAGGAGAGTTTTCTTGTTTAATTTCCGCTCGTCTCAGTCTGGTTCTGAGGTTCTGGACTCTGTCTGATCAGTTAATCCCAGAGTTCTGATTGGGCTGAGTTGCCATGACAACACTTTGGGTTGAGTTACCATGACAACAGAAGTTTGCTTCCCTCTCCGGGATGGATTTATTTCTCAGATCAGCACGAGCGGAGATCAACAACAGAACGTCAGTTTTTACAGACCCAGATGTTTTTCACACCAGCTGTCAATCATCTCAGGCTGGACCTGAACACGTTGGTCTGAGTGACAGGTTGAAGAGAACAACTAAACATCTGTAAGAAAAACATCTGGAAAATAATTCAGAAAAGAACACCAGTCTACCACTGACAGAAACTGAACCACAAACAAAACCAGCTGGCTCTCCGACCCACCCAGACCCTCTGAACCCCACAGACCATCAGCACCCCCAAGACCCTCTGAATCCCTGAGACCATCAGAACCCCTGAAACCCTCTGAATCCCTGAGACTCTCTGAACTCCCAAGACCCTCTGAACCCACCAGACTATACGAACCTCCAGACCATCAGACCCACCCAGGTCCTCATCCTCTCCACCTAAAACCACGAGTCCTGCAGTCAGTTCATTTTCTTTCATTCCAGAACAGAAACGTTTGTGAAGATTGATCAACTCCAGACTTGTTCAACATCTGGTCCCATCAGGACCTGATCTGAGTCACAAACAAACAAAAGCATCAACCAAGAACAACCCAAAGAACCAGCTGTATGTACCGTTTTACACACGTGCCTCATGTTCAGCAGGTGGAGACCGGTTCTGTTCGTCCAATCAGAACCTGCTCCTCTCGCCCCTCTGAGGCGGACAAACCTTACAAACAGCTGAAATCTGAAGGGCTTCTTGAACAGTTCTTCGTTTTGCCCCCGCTGCAGGTCGGAGTTGTTTTTACGCCTCTGAGATTTTCTCTGACACTCGTTTCCAAAGATCTGTTGAAGAAAATGTTGTTTTTTATCTGCTTTTCCATCAATGACTGCGACTCTGCTTCTTCTCAGGTGGAGGTGATTCATGACCTGTTTCCCCGCTCTGTGGGTGGGGTTGCCAATGCAAAGTGGGCGGGGTCGTAACTGGTCGTGTTCCAGCCACTCTGCTTGTTGTGATCCTTAATGGAACTTCAGTTTCTTTATCTTATCCCGGCACTGTTGATCGGTCCGGGTGTAGCCATGCTGCCACCATCCCTGATGTCTCTCGGTAAATGAGCTCGTTTCTTGTGGCGCCGTCCGTCAACACGATGAGGAAGTGGAGGTTCTGATGTAGTTCGAAGCTCATCCAGTGATGAAGCTCTGCAGGCCGATCAACGGCTGCTGCCTGCGTACGTCAGAATCGAGTCTTCACAGCAGTCCGCTTGGAACCACAAAGAAGATTGTCCCATAAACTGGGCTGAGTGGGGGTGGTACTGGTGCAGTGTGGAGCCGATGAGAGTTGAGACAGTGGCAAAGCGCCATTCGTGTCGACAACATATTCACTAACTCTTATTATTCTATTCTTTATTTAGACAGCAGCTCGGGGACCCCCCCACCCCAGATTGATGGTGAGTTGATCCTCCTCCTCCTCCTGGGGTTTGCAGTAAAGGAGCTCTAACTGACTGGAGAACCCTCTGAGTGGTTCTGAGTGGGTGGACGCAGCCGTTAGCATGGCACTCTGATTTGTGAGTCCCAGAGGTGTCCCTGCACTTCAGCACACGAGCGGTCGGCTCCGGCTGGTTCTGATTAAAGCCCGGCTGCAGACAGGACCTGTTGATTTGGACCTCAGATTTACTGGTTCCAAACAGCTTCAGGGCCGACGTTAGCATCACTGGATCAGGGGATGAACGGTCTCTGCTCGTGCTGCCACGAGCTGAATGTTTGTCATTAATGAAGAGGGGAAGATTTCATTTGTGACAGTCGTGATCAGAAGTTCACATCATAATGTAATTATTAATAAATCTGCTCTTTAACAGCTTATGAGACAAATTCAACCCCAGAAGAAAAAAACTTCAGAGTAACTTTTGTGTTCTACTCCACATTAGATTTTATTTTTCTCTTTAACAAGACGGAGTTGATAAATGTGTTCCTCCACAGACGGGGACGTCAGGGTCTCTGAGGACACGGTGGTTTTTATACAAATATAAATATAAAGACAAGCTGTGTGCAGCTCATGATACAGAACCTCTGCAGGTTAACTGTGGTGTTTGGTATTTCATCTCTGCAGGAGGCAGTTTCATGTGAAGATCAGTCAAGAGGAACACCAGCACTCACTGTTAAGGGTACTGGGTCATCAGGACATGGTTTAGCTGAGCTAGGGGTGGATGACTGTTTCCTCACTGTCTGGTAGGTTGGTAGATAAGTTGGATGGATGGTGGGTTTGCTTGTTGGATGGATGATCATCATGTGTAGTGGAAGGGATGGCTGTTGGATGGTGGGTTGTTTGGTTGGTTGGTGGATGGATGATTGGTGAAGGTGGAATGGATTGCTAGTGGGATGGATGGTGGGTTGGTTGGTTGGTTGGTTGGTTGGTTGGTTGGTTGGTTGGTTGGTTGGTTGGTGGATGGATGATTGATGAAGGTGGAATGGATTGCTAGTGGGATGGATGGTGGTTTTTTTGGATGGTTGGTTGGTGAGTTTGCTTGTTGGATGTTGTTTGGTTGGATGAATGGCTGGCATGTACTTTGTAGGTGGAATGGATGGATGGTTGGTAGGTTGGATGATTGATGTGTAGGTGGAATGGATGGATGGTTGGTGAGTTTGCTTGTTGGATGGTTTGCTGGTTGGTTGGATGGTTGTTGTTGGATGAATGGCTGGCATGTAGATTGAATGGATGGATGGTTGGTTTGCTGCTTGTTTGGATGGATGATCGATGTGTAGGTGGAATGGGTGGTTGGTTGGTTGAAGAGGTTGGAGTCCAGGCTGATGTGAGACATGTTCACTAGAAGGGTTCATGAGACCTAATAGACCTTTTACCAGATGACGTCATCTGGTAAAAGGTCTATTGACATGGTGTGAACTGTAAGATGGCCCCGCCCACATGGAAATGTAACCCAGCGTGAGCTAACCTACGACAAACAAGATGGCTGTAACGGTGGAGGTAGAGCAGCTTGTGGCTTTACCTGAGGCATGTAGTGAAGCATTTCTGCCTTGTCAGCCAACATTAAGGCTGCACGAAGGTACCTGCCGTTACCTTCGTACAGATGAACATGTGGTACTTCCTGTTTATCACTGTTGTATTAGCTGCTCATGGGGTTGACCCTCTAAACTCTCAGGGCAGCACGTGTCTGAGTTACATATTCAGTACTGACGATGTTTCAACATTTTTCTCTCTGACCACAAAGTTCTTCAAAATGCAAAAACCTGACCGTTGTTGGAGGAGAAGGGGGTTGTGCTCCTGCAGGCGAGGGGTGTTTCACTTCGAGACAAATTGACATCGCCCATTGGTCAGTTGCTGACGAGCCTGCTGGACTGATTGGCAGGTGATGTCATGTCAATTATGGCTAAAACATGTTCCTGCATCAAACTGATACAAGTTCAAAGGTCACTCTTTCAGTAATCTGGCAACTAAATAAAACCAGGAAGTTATTAAAAACTAATAATGCATGTTGTTCAACGTCTTGGGTGTCACCGTTTGAAAAAGAAATTTCACATGATTAGTCAGTCCTCACCTGTCCAGGTGTCCCCCATCTCTCACGCAGGGACTGCTGGACATGGACGCCAACTTCCTGTGACCCACACAGGAGGAGAGGGTAAAGAGTGGATGGATGGATATTTGGCCCTCAGTTTGTGTTGTGAATGACTCTCAGCTACTACCACTCCAACCTTTAGATCCAGATCATTTATGATCTTTTAGCTGAGGTTGATGGGGCGTGGCGCCATCTTGAATCTGGTTAACTGTAAAAGTGAATCAGTAGTGGATAATCATGAATACTTCATGAATGAGTCATGGTCCAACCAATCGGACCCCTCAGAGAGCCCACGTACCCTTCAAACCTCAGACTCTCGGACGTCTCACACTGGATGAAGGGTTTCCAAACACGAGATGATCATTTCTTAGTTCCGATTGGTTGTGGGGAGTCGAGTGATGTCATCACACATTAAAGATCTGAGACAACATCTGGGGATTAAATCTGTTTTCTCCAACAGTCGCTTTCTCTTTTCCTCTGTGCCATAAAGCTGCTGCTGACGCTGCTGTGACTTCGG
>JARVGS010001636.1:36986458-37010934 GCA_031762315.1 Hypsolebias antenori | reverse complement strand
GCTCGCCTGTTAACTCAGACCTGTAGGCGTGAGCATATAACTCCCATCCTGGCGTCCCTTCACTGGCTCCCTGTGCACTATAGAATTCATTTTAAGCTTTTGCTGTTTGTTTTTAAATGCCTGAACAACCTTGCCCCACCATATCTGTCTCAGCTGCTTCAGCCTTACTGCCCTCCCCGATGTCTAAGATCAGCTGATCAGTTGCTGTTGAGAGTCCCTAAAACTAGGTTGAAGCTCAGAAGTGACAGAGCGTTTGCGGTCATTGCTCCCAGACTGTGGAACAACTTACCATTTAGTGTCAGACAGGCCTTCTCTCTTCCTGTTTTTAAATCTCTTTTAAAAACACACTTTTATTATTTGGCTTTTAACACGTGATCTTATCTTTTATTTTATTTTAACATGACTGCAGTAGAACTGGTATATGTATTTTTTTGTATGCTTTGTATGTTTTTATCATTTTAATTGTCTTTTATGCAATTGTAAAGCACTTTGGTCACCCCTGTGGTTTTTAAATGTGCTATGGAAATGAAGTTGATGATGATGATGATGGCGGGCGGCCAGAATGCCATTCGTCCTTGGTCCAGGGTTCTGGCAGATGGCCAGTAGACCTTCCTTTTTATGGCCAGTGGAGCGGCTACAGCTGCAGGTGAGGAGACCCCTGGGACAGCTGTAGCTCGATGAGTGAGGACATCTGAAGGCGTGAAGACCTCCGGATGAGCGAGGACCTCAGGAGCGAAGACCTCTGGATGAGCAAGGACCTCAGTAGCGAAGACCTCTGGAGGCACAAAGACCTCCGGATGAGAGAAGACCTCCAGATGAGCGAGGACCTCAGGAACGAAGACCTCCGGATGAGCGAAGACCTCCGGATGAGCGAGGACCTCAGGAGTGAAGACCTCCAGATGAGCAAAGACCTCTGGATGAGTGAGGACCTCAGGAGTGAAGGCATCTGGAGGAGCGAGGACCTCTGAGTCGAAGGCTTTTGGATGAGCGAGGACCTCCGGATGAGCGAGGACTTCCGGATAAGCGAAGACCTCAGGAGCGAAGACCTCTGAAGGCACAAAGACCTCTGGATGAGCGAAGACCTCCGGATGAGCGAGGACCTCAGGAACGAAGACCTCCGGATGAGCGAGGACCTCAGGAGTGCAGACCTCCGGATGAGCAAAGACCTCTGGATGAGCGAGGACCTCAGGAGTGAAGACATCCAGATGAGCAAAGACCTCTGGGTGAGCAAGGACCTCAGGAGTGAAGGCCTCTGGAGGAGCGAGGACCCCTGAGTCGAAGGCCTCTGGATGAGCGAGTACCTCCAGATGAGCGAGGACCTCCAGATGAGCGAGGACTTCCAGATGAGCGAGGACCTCTGGATGAGCAAAGACCTCAGGAGGAGCAAGGACTTCTGGGAAAACCTCTGGAGCAGTGTCTGTAGACAGAGACAGAGAATTTACTCCTGAAGGACCTGGTGAGTCAGGTGCTGGTGAGGACCCAGCAAGACAGGTGCTGAGGAAGAACCCGGCCTTGGTGCTGGCACGGGAACCCGCCTTTGTGCTGGCACGGTAACCCACCTAGGTGTTGTTACATGAACCCACTTAGTTGCTGGTGTGAGAACCAGCCTGGGTTTGGCTGGTGTGAGAACCAGCCTTGGTGCTGGTGCAAGAACCAGCGAGATAGATGCTGGTGTGAAAACCAGCGAGTCCATAGGTGGTGCGAGAACCAGCAAGTCCAGAGCTGGTGCGAGAACCAGCGAGTCCGGAGCTGGTGCGGAAACCAACAAGGTAGGTGCTGGTGTGAGAACCAGCGAGTCCAGAGCTGGTATGGAGACCAGTGGGTCCAGAGCTGGTGCAGAGACCAGCGAGTCCAGAGCTGGTGGGAAGACCAGCCAGTCCAGAGCTGGTGCAGAGACCAGCCAGTCCAGAGCTGGTGCAGAGACCAGTGGGTCCAGAGCTGGTGCGGAGACAAGCGAGGTAGGTGCTGTTGTGAGAACCAGAAAGTCCAGAGCTGGTGTGAGAACCAGCAAGTCCAGAGCTGGTGCAAGAACCAGCGAGTCCAGAGCTGGTGCGAGAACCAGCGAGTCCAGAGCTGGTGCGAGAACCAGCGAGTCCAGAGCTGGTGCGGAGACTAGCAAGTCCAGTGCTGGTGTTGCTGGCATGGACAGCCAGGCAGGAGCAGCTAGTGCGGGACCTGGACCAGGTGCAGCTGATGGTGCGGGAGAGAGATCAGCTGAAGGTGAGCTGGGAGGAGAACCAGACTGAGCAGGAGCCAGCAGAAGCGAGAGCAGCATGCGCCTCTCCAACCACACCTGCTGGAACTGCTCCCATGCCTCCGGCGAGTCGTCATCATTGTCAGCCCTGGTGTACCAGGAGACGATGTCCTCCACAGCGATCAGTCTCTCCCAAGAATTGCTGGGGCTGCAGGGTTCCTCCCCCCGATGACAGGTGCGCAGGCGTGTGGCATCCTCCCCGCCAGCGACAGGTGTGCAGGGGCATGCAGCTTCCTCCTCCCCAGCGACAGGTGCACAGGGGCATGCGGCATCCTCCCCCACAGCAATAGGTGTGACATACTCCCCCCCATGAAGGGACATGCACGGGTGAGGACTGGGCTGCGTCTGAGGAGTGACGTGCTGGACTTTAGTGGAGCCGGCTTGGTTTTGCCGCCCTTTCCTCCTGCGGCGAGTCCGAGCGCGTTGCCCCCCTCCCTTTGAAAACAGCTCCGGGAAAACAGGAGTCGGTTGGGGAGGAGGTGGGTTGCAAGGCACTGCCGCTCTGTAAGGAGGAGAAAAAAGGTGAGGTGGTGAGGAAAAAGAGCCCGGTTTAAACGCCAACTGAATACCTAGGAACAGGGTTCTCTTCCTCTCCTCCTCCTCACGCTGAGCAGTCTTCTTTGCCTTGTGAACCACAAACTCGAAAAGAGTGATCTTCCTGCTGGGTTCTTTATGTTTCTCTGGATTCTGTCATGATCGCGTCTCTGAGTTGAACCCTATTGCAGAAAGACGAGGAGACTCTGGTGACATAAGTAAAAAACATTTATTAATTAATAAACAATATGCTGACGGGGCAGCTACACTTACACAGAGGAGACACAGAGGGATAACGAGCATGAAGCCTTAGGACAAGGACAATCCAGAGACACTGACAAGACACCAAGGGGCTGAATAAATACAGACACTGACAAGGTGAAATGACAGACACCTGCGGTGATTAGGATTAAACACAGGTGTGACAGTGCTGGATCACAGGAGGAGAAGAGGCTGGTAAACATGAGGGGAAACACAACATGCAGGACCAGACCCAGAAACCCTACAGTATTATACTGTAACACACACTATAACAGTGTGTGTTACAGTATTACAGTGTGTGTTACAATGTTCTTTACAGTGTGTTACAGTGTGTGTTACGGTGTATTACAATGTATTATACTGTATTATACTGTATTATACTGTAACACACACTATAAAACACTGTAATACATCATAACACAGGTCTCTCTTGTAAATGAGTCCTCGAGGCTCAATGAGATTAACCTGCCTAAATAAAGGTTGAATGGAACACACACTGTAACACATACTGTAATACACTGTAACGGTACACAAGCAGAATGTTGGTGTCATTATGTGCTAGTCATGCAAGTTTTTTTTTCATTATCATGCTGTTAACCTTCAGCCAAAGATTAAAAACATGTTAGGATTTTTTTTTGTCTCCAAACCCTGTGTGTCATTTTCACCACTTTATATTGTCTGTCCAACAGATCTCATTTGTAAATGAGTCTTCGAGGCTCATTGAGAATTATCTGTTTAAATGTAGGTTGAATGAATGAAAGACATTAACACACACACAAACACACACACACACACACAAACACAGTGTAATATTAACACACATTACAATAACTCACACTAATACACACTCTAAAACACATTCCAACACACACTGTAACACACACTGTAATACACACTGTAACACACACTGCAATACACCCTGTAAGAGTAACATGGTAACAGTAGCACACTGTAAGTATAGCACACTGTAAGTGTAACACACTGTAACAGTAACAAGCAGTAACACACAGTAACCCACTCTCACAGTAACACACTTTAAATGTAACACGATGTAACACACTGTAAGTGTAGCACACGGTAACAGTAACACACAGTAACAAACGGTAACCCACTCTCACAGTAACACACTTTAAATGTAACACAATGTAACACACTGCAAGTGTAACACACGGTAACAGTAACACACAGTAACAAACAGTAACCCACTCTCACAGTAACACACTGTAACAGTAACTGACAATAACACACTGTAAATATAACACACTGTAAGTGAAACACACTGTAATAGTAACAAACAGTAACCCACTCTCACAGTAACACACTTTAAATGTAACAAGATGTAACACACTGTAAGTGTAACACACGGTAACAGTAACACACAGTAACAAACAGTAACCCACTCTCTCAGTAACACGCTGTAACAGTAAGACCCTGTAGGACGGTGGTCGTTGCACTGACCCAGTTGATCCCCTCGTCTCGTGGGTTCTGGCCTGATCAACCTTCCGTCCTTCATGTTGGCTCTCGCTTGTCATGTCTTTGCTGCAGGTCTGCTTTGACACAGACAGAGGATGCAATGTGGTGCTCTGTGTGTGTTTGTGCACACAGGCCTGCTTCCTGCAAATGAAGTGTGTGATCTGTGTTTGAAGGGAACGAGATCTCACTGACCTTCTGATGTGAACACACTCGACATCCCGATGCACTCGTTCGTCTGTCTGCCGTCTTGTCTTTCACAAACATGCGCTGGAAGCGACAGGTCATCACACGCACGGAGGGACACGTCATCACAAGCCGACGGGCAGAACCTGCCAAGTGTCAGCCGTGAAATTCAGTCCAAATGATTTCAAACGGTGTGAGGAAGTCAGGGCTTGAGCTGGATGTGTGCCTTTATCTGACTAACTGCTCCATGTCTAAAGAGATTTATTTAATCCAAACAAAGGAAAGAAAATGTTCCAGAAAATCCAACAGAGCCAGTGACGTGCAGTGAGGCTTGTGACAGGTGAGGCTGACGTGTCTGGAATCAGATGCTCACATATGTATATGAACCCAAAATAGAAGCTTATATTTCAATTTATAAGTTTTTCTTAAAAAACAAACATCTAGTTATGCTTTAATCAACTCCATACGCCTCTCTTTTGAAATAAATTAAAAAAACATGTATTACCTTTATTTTAAGATGAATGAGCTCAGAAAAATCCTTCAGTTTTGAGATATGATCTTCAATTTTAAACAAGTGTACTGATTTGCTACACTCCCGCCTCTCTGCGTAATAGATGAAAACACAGCATCTGCACCTGCTTCATTGTCCCTATGAGGCAGCACTGCCCCCTTTTGGTGTGGCACGGTACTTTCTGCCTCACCCTGTGTATTTTCACCATGCATTTATGACCAATTAGAAAGAAGAAATAATGTCACACACGTTCATTCAATACTGTATATTAAACTGACTGTAGAACTTCAGCATGTGCAGCACATGTGTAATCAAACATGGATATTGATGATATAAAGAAAAATGGTAATGGACATGTTCCAACCACCTACTTCATATATTGTTTATGACACAGCACCACCAGTGGTGAACCAGAGCACTACACTGCCTCACCATCGTGTTTCTTCCATGCATTTGAACAGGCAATGTGTAAATTCTGTGATTTTGGCCGTTGAAGTGATGAAATACTAAAGAAAGCAGTTTAATAAAACTGTTTTATAGAACAGTCAAGTGGTCAAATTTATTTTCTCTTATTGTTAGTATCCTACTTGTCATGATGACCTCACTTGCCTCCCCTGACTGAACGTCACTGAACAGAGCACGTGACGACTCTGAAAGAAAGATTTAAAGAATGTCTGAGGTATAGTATGGACAAATGTTGGAGTTTTGTTCAACCTTTTTAATCTTGTCAGTGCCATTAAACCTGGGACCTGATCGGGTTTGGGTCCCAATGAAGGCTCAGTTATTTGGAGCTGCTCTTCATCCCCTCCATGCTCCTCTTCACTGACGTTAAAACCAAACTGCTGAAGAACACATCTGATCCACAGATTCACTCTGGATTTTCCCTTTTAGTTTGTGCGTTCCCCATCCAGCCGTTTGGATTCCCATCTGTGAGGTTTCTGCCAGGAAGGATCTCGGTGTTCGTGTGACGTCACCTACTTTTCTCAGTGCCATATTAAAGGGATCTCCACATCTACCTTTGCCCGATCCAATCTCAAACTTTGGAGGATGTGTGAGTACAAAACTAAACCAATGCACGTGCTTTTTATTTTATTTGCTCAGTGAGCGAACGAGCTCTTTGTTTTTAGCTCCCATGCATCCAAGCATTGATTCAGGCCTGCACCGGATTATTTTGGGGTTGAGTTTTATGTTTGAAAAGCCTTAACTTTTTTTTCTTGTTATTTAAAACATTGTTCTGTTTCATTTTATGTGAAGCAAAAGTTGTATCTCCTGTAAGCTCTTAGTACAGCTGTCTTTAAAATAATGTTCCCAGGGCCCCGGCCAATGTACTACATTTCAATCTAACCTGGTGGTTAACTCTGTAGCTACGTGGTACGGCTGCTACACTAAAATCTACCAACATGATGGGAATTTGATGCACCTCCTGCGTGAATAATCTGTGAGGGGGACCATAATTTAACAGCTTCTTTCTGCCTTGTCTTACTAATATTTTCTTTACGTTTGAATAAAATTATTTACATATTAATATTTAAATGTCTGCTGTAAAAACAGGAGCTAAAGAGCCCCTTGTTTTGATAAAAATCCAGTTCTTATTTCTGATCAGAAACTGATTGAAATTTATTGTCAGCCTCTTTAAACTCAAAGTTAACCCTCAACGAAACATTTCAACAATGAAGGATCCGTCCAGAGGACCTGACTCAACCTGGTAAAAGACTAAACTTACACAGTTCATAGTCCACTTTAACAAAAACATTTATTTTTACAGAAGAGTGACAGAATTTGAACTGCAGAAAAAAATGAAATTCTTACTTTGTTATGTTATTCTGAAGGAACCTTTTAGTGTTTCTGGTCCTTTTCTTTTTTGTCAGAAGAATTGTTTTATACCATTTTTACATTTTAGTCAAATAAATGAAGACAAATGAAGCCCTGCTTCCTTTAGGAGGTGTAATAAACCTACATGAATGCATCAACGAGCACTGATTTCTCAAATTAATCACTACAGTGTTAAAAAATAAAAAGCAGGCAGGTCCATAGTTAGTGTCTTTTGTGTTTCAGTGTTTTAAACTATAAAGTTTTGTATCCCTGTATATGGTCTAATTTGTGTCCATTAGCCATCTGAGAGGCAGCTGAACTGAATGAGGGGTGGACGTCTCTTTATTTCCCTGGTTTCAGTCTAAAGGACTTTCTTTAAGAAAGAAACAGACGATGAGCTGCAAGGAGCTGAGAATGTGCCAGGCTGGCTTCCTTCCCGACCCGACTTCAGCTAACAAGAGCGTTCAAAGGAGGAAGTGATTAATAAGCGGCACTTGGCCACTCGTGATTTAATTTACTGTCAGGGAAGAAAAGTAATTGTTCTAACGCCTCTGTGTTTGTTTGTTCATGTGGTGCCAGAGCAATGAAGCAAAGACATTGTCATTAATCAACTCAGGACAAAACTTTGTCTGTTTGTCCAGAATATGAGCCAACTGGTCAGATGGAGAAATTCAAATTTCCAATCAAATGTTAGAATAAATCAAAGTACATTTGAAATTTTACTGAGGCGTTTTATGAACCAACATCATTGAGTTCACGTCAGTTTATTAGAAAGAGCTCAGCTGTAGAGGAGAGCTGTTTGAAAGAAACTTGTTATAAAAACGTTAACGTGGCCCTGAATATTCTCTAATGTTCAAACATTTGAGGCAGAGAAAAGTTTTGTGATCAGAGAAGATCGATCATCGTCATGATCTGAGTTGAAGTTGGTTCAAAAACTGATGTTAAACAAATATAAACGGACCAAACCCAGCAGTACCAGACCCAAACAGAATGATGACAACCTGCACAGTCCAGTGCAGACAATCAAGACCTGAGCACCAAATACTGACATGAAAATAAACCACCGAGTCGTCAGCATAAAGACGCATTGCAACGTTCTGCCTCCCTCTGTTAATGTGGAATATAAAGACAGAAGGACCTAAAACACAGCCTTGAGGAGCACC
Organism: Hypsolebias antenori; assembly: GCA_031762315.1. Classification (NCBI taxonomy): domain Eukaryota; kingdom Metazoa; phylum Chordata; class Actinopteri; order Cyprinodontiformes; family Rivulidae; genus Hypsolebias; species Hypsolebias antenori. Next base: position 37,002,743 of record JARVGS010001636.1, on the reverse strand, counting down.
TTTAGTGCTCTTCTCACAAGTGGAAGAAAAAACACAGCGTTTAGTTCACAGTTCACAAATGGAAAGATTAAAACCAGCCAACAGTTTCAGCTGACGCTCTTCTCCTGAAGATTCAGGCATGTGATGTTTACAACGTCCGATGTTTCTGAGTTATTTCAAACTTTAGTTCTCTGCGCTGTTCGACTCACAAGAAGATAAAACATGAATAAAGCACATATATTTGTATATGAATATTCACACAAGTAGCATTTTACAGCAGAGTCCAGAAAGAGGTTGGTAGTTATTTAAAATAATCTCACCACCTTGGAATAAGAGAAGTCCAAAAACCTAAAACCAGGACAGAACTCTTCTGGATGGAAAGATAAACAGAATGTGATATCTGCACCTGGGCTTAAAAATAAACTGATTTAGGTCTGCAGAGATTTTAGGATCAAGGTTTGTAAAAACTTTTTGAACTCTTCTGACAGAAAGCTGAGTGACTGGAGGTGTGGCTGCTGCAGATTTGACTGTCGGAAGAGAAAATCGAGGTTTACATTCAGACATGTTATCAGACAAACAGCAGAAATCAATAAAATATCAGCTGAGACTCGTTTTGTTTATCTGATTCTGCGAGGAAATGAAAAGTAAGTCCAATGAAAGACAGACAGCCGAAAAAGACTTCATAATTTGACAGAACTCTGGGGGGTAGTTTGTAGTTTGAGACTGATGACTGGATTTATTTGAAAACCTCAGACTTCCAGCTGCCCAGGTTTGGTTCCTCATGGGTCAGGAGCTCAGAAGAAACCAGCAGCTACTGGACCTCATTAAACATTTCCCGTTCGTCATCGCCAGCTGGGATTTTAATAAAAGAACATCAGGTTTTAGTAAATCAACCTACGAGGCCTGCAGAGACAAGGAGTACCAGACTTGGATTCATAAACCCAAACCTGACCAGAACAAAAAGATCTGAGTCGAGTCTGAAGGCACTTTACAGAATAAACCCAGATCAGGTGGTCTGAACAGATGAGCCACCCACTGTCAATCATTTCATCAATACAGATTAAATCAACATTATTTTCCTTTTATCCATCCATCATCCATTATCTTCTGCTTGTTCTGGACTCATGTCTCGGGGGCAGCAGCTTGAGCAGGGAGGTCCTGACATTTTCCACAGCCGCCTCTTCCATCTCTTCTGGGAGGACCCCAAGGCATTCCCAGGCCAACCGAGAGATGTTGTCTCTCCCCGAGGTCTCCTCCCAGTTGGACATGCCTGAAGCATCTCCCTAGGGAGGCACTCAGGTAGCATCCTTACCAGATGTTTGAACCACCTCAACTGGCTCCTCTCGATGTGGAGGAGCAGCGGTTCTACTCTGAGTCTCTCCTGATAACTGGACTTCTCAGCCTGTCTCTGGGGGAGAGTCCAGCTACCCTGCAGAGGAAACACATTTCATACTCTTGTATCTGCGATCCCATTCGTTCGGTCACTACCCAGAGTTCATTGCCATAGGTGAGGGTAGGAATGTCGACCGACCAGTAAATGGAGAGCTTTGTCTTACAGCTCAACTCCCTCTTCACCACAAGGACCAGCACAGAGTCCACAATACTGCAGACGCTGCACCAATCCATCTGTCAGTCTCACGCTCCACTCTTCCCTCACCTGAGAACAAAACCCTGAGATACTTGAACTCCTCCACTTGTGGCAGAACCTCACCCTCAACACGAAGAGAACAATCCACCCTTTTCCGACTGATACCACGGCCTCAGATTTGGAGGTGATGATCCTCATTCCAGCTGCTTCACACTCGGATGTGAACCGCTCCAGTGAGAGCTGAAGATCACAGCACAATGACACCATCAGGACCACATCATCTGCAAAGAGCACAGATGGAATCCTGAGGTCACCGTACCAGACTCCCTCCTCCCCCTGGCTGCACGAGAAATGCTGTCCATAAAAGTCATGAACAGAATCTGTGAAAACAGACAGCCCTGGTGGAGTCCAACTCCCACCCTGAAGGGGTCCGACTTGCTACTGGCGAACCAAGTCTTGCTCCGCTTGTATAGGGACTGAACAGTCCGTAACAACTGGCCCCCAATCCCATACTCATAGAGCACCCCCCAGTGTACCTTGAGAAGCATGGCCAACAACCTTCTTCAAGTCCACAAAACTCATGTAGATTGGTTGAGCAAACTCCCATGACCCCTCGAGGACCCTGGTGAGGGTAAAAAGTTAAGTTCCACGGCCAGGACAGAACCTGCATTGGATCTGCATCTATCCTGCACTCAGATTCTACTGGATCTGAGGTTTGACCAATGATCAGACACTTCTCCACAGGGAGGCTAAGGAAAGTGATGCCCCTCTAATTGCAGCGTACCCTTTGACACCCCCTTTTCGAAGAGAGGAACCACCACCCCAGTCTGCAAATCCAGTGGCACTGCCCCCAATGTCCATGCAGTATTGCAAAGGCATTTCAACCAAGACTTCTCCACAACATCCAGAGCCTTAAGTAAATCAGGGTGACTCTCACTCACCCCCGGAGCTCTGCCGCCGTGGAGCCTTTTAAGAACCTCGGTGACCTCAGACACAGTTATGGACAGACCAACCCCGAAGTCCCAAGACTCATCCTCCTCTATGGAAGACCTGCTGGTGGGATTGAGAAGGTCTCAGAAGTATTCCTTCCACCTCCCGATGACATCACTGGTAAGGTGATAAGGCGATGATTGAAGGAGGAGTTTTCCTTTGATGTTGGTGCAAAAATATTTATGACAGATTTCTGAGTCACGTTAAATTTACTTTTGTTCAGAACGTTAAAGATCAAAAATAACACGAGACGTTCGGTTCGAGCAGCACGAGTATCTTCATATAGATTAAAGGTCCAGCTGCTCGAGGCTGAAAGACAAAAAAATATATCACATTTAAGTTTTTAATTAATGTTCCGGATTAAAATGAATTAGGCTTTAATCAAGTTTTGATGAGCAGATTTAAGAAGCAGCCTGAAATAAAACTGAACGTTTGAACAGCTTCAGAATTAACTTCCATAAACACACGACGCTTTATAAATCAGTCTTTTCTGTAGGGAGGGGCTCCTTTTAACCTGACGTATCTGATCAAATGTCATCAGCTGAAGGTTGAAGCTTCGGCTGAACCCGTCCAGCAGGTGAGAAGAAGGCTGAAGCATGTTCTCACAACTGGACGGAGACAAAGGTTTGTCCGTCCTCGTGTCCTCTGTCCTTCTGTCCACATGTTTCTGACTGTGAGCTGCTGCCTCTCAGGCCTCTGACTCCAGACCAGTTAGAAATGATGAGATTTAGCAGGTTAAGCAGAATTTAATCCTTAAAGTTGTTGTGAAGAGCTGAGGCAGAGCCGTCTTTACGTTTCTCTAAACTCGTCCAGAAGTTGTTTTTTCGTCTCTGTTTTATTCTCAGAACGTGTGACGGAGGAGAGCCACAGAAAGTTCATGAAACAAAGACTTTTCTGCAGAGTGACGTGAAGAAAGGCAGCCGTGTGACAGTCAGGAGCACAAAGACAGAGAGGAGCTTCACTTTGGCTGTTCACAGCACAGAAGGAGAAGAAGAGTGGCAGCTGTTTCCTGGAGTGTCACCATGTGAGTCCAGACTCCCGATCTCCTGGGAGTGAGCAGAGAGGACCTTCCAGACCTCCACATCAAGTCCTGACAGCAGAAGTTATTACATGCTGCCAGTGAGCTGCAGCTCTGCTGCGAGCGTCTTCAGGATGAAATGTTTCATATAGAATTCAGCACGAAGGCAGAAAAACAGCTGAAGATCAGCTGATCGATGGGCCCGAAACATCTGAACGTTCTGCTGATCAGTACGAGCTCGACAAGAGTTCTTCATGGTTTCAGGTCTTCTTGTAGTTCTTGTTTTTCCACCTGGTAGATGATCATCTTCTACTCTCAGTCTATCATTTTTTTCTACTCGTATTTTTATTCCATTTGCTGCTTTTTGTTTCACACTCGGTGCCTCTGAGGATCATTTGGATCATCTGAGCTCAGCCTGAGGACAAAAAGCTGGAGGAATCAGTTCTTTAGTTTAGTTTGTGTAAGTTCTTCTCATCTTCAGATTTGTCTTATTTTATGTCAGATAAGAGGACAAACAGCAGTCAGCGTGTTGTTGTCTCAGGCCTAACCTTTCCGTCCTCGGCAGTGTCTCTCTTTGATCCCAGCATCAGGTAAATCTTCTTCCTGTTGCTGCCTCAGCCTTCAGTCCTGTTCGGACTCTTCAGGACCAGAACCAACCCTCAGAGCAAACTGCTGCTTCTGGTCTCAGGTGGGACGAAGGACGAGCTCCTGGTTTGTTGTCAGGTCTCTGCTGACAGCTGAGCGGACCCAGACGCGACATGTGGCAGCAGGATGAGGTGAAGCGACACTTTATTGAGACAAAAACACCACAGAGGTCTGGCAGGACAGAAAGCAGCTGCAGACTCCTGCAGAGAAAGACAAACGTTGGCTCGACAGCAGAGTCATTTCTCCAGCATCTTGTTTTTCTGCAGGTTTCTGTTTGGGCATGAAAACAAAGGAAGGGATGAGAGAAAAGGACAGAAAAACTGTAACTGAAGCGAGAGACAATGAATCTTCATCATCCTGGTGCTCAGTCCATCAGGAGACATGCAGGACCAGAGGCAGAAGATGCAGCTTCACATCGTTCAGGACGATGAGGACTGCAGGATGATCAGCGTCCAGCTCCTCAGAGAAGGACCTGCAGCACCAGGATCTGTCTCCACTCGAAGAATAAACTTCTTATGTTTGTAAAGCTTTGTTCTGCAGAGATTTAGTGTCAGACTGAGAGTTCATCCCATCTTCTCAGTGTCTTCCCTCTCATCATCCCCCGCTCAGAGTAAAATGTGGAGCCGTTTCTTGCTGTTGTCGCCCTTGAGCAAAGCTGTGAGCGTGAATCCGATAACAGCACGAGGCTCAACACAAATCCCCCTCCATGTCTCTGTTCCCTGAGCCCCCCCCCCCAGCCTTATCTTCATCACTTCCAGCAGCATGAAGATGTTAGGAGGCGATGCGGCGCCTGATATGTTTCTCCGTCAGGCTGCTCTGGGATCAGAGCCGGAGGTGTGGAGATATCTTCAGACTCTGAGGAAGTTTTCGTCCAATCAGCTGAGCCCGTCGTCAGCAGCCAGAACGGGTTTTGTCTTCACGCCTCTTTGAGACAAAAGGCAAAGTTTCATTTGTGACGAATACCAAACAGAGGAAGAAACGGGACTTGGATTTATTTTCACAGTTCGTTTGAACCCAGAACGAACGCAGGACACGAAGATCTCCAAAAGCACAAACTGATTTATTTAATAAATACAACCAAAGTGCTGGTGAGTCCACAGAACTACTCTGTAACTGAAGGCAACACCAGAGGTCAAAGAGGCGCAGCAGGGAGGAAACTAAAACTGGCTGCCGACAGATGCAGAACTCAGGAAATCTAAAGGAACGCTGATGAACATAAAACATAAAACAATTACAAACCCTATTTTTATTTGACAAAAAAGAGCAATAAGAATTATTAGTAGGACGTGCTATGGTCACCCAACAAATATATTATTTCATCAGTTGAAATTATTACAGTTTTATGATTTGGTTGAACATAATATTTTACAAGTCATGTACAAAGCTCATAAAAATATTGCCCCCAAATATTCTATTAAAATTAGTTTTTTTAAAAAGTCCTTATAATGTAAGGGGATGTAAACGTTTGTAAAACCTCCATTTAGAACTAGTGTGAAGGAGCTGCGTTGTAGTTCAGGGAACAGGAACTGACTTGATATCACCATAAACATTTCTAAAACGATGTACATGTTTAAAAACATGATTAAATTAAAATTGTTGGGAAGGTATGACACCATGTGAAGGATGTCTAATATTTTTTTATTTCACTTTGGAGATTGTTCAATCCTGTTCAATCCTAAGTTGTTGGTGTGTAGTTATTTCTTTTTTTTAATAAGGGGCAGATATAATACTGTAATAATAATTTTCTTCTTATTTCTGCACCTTTTTCATTCAATGTTTTATTTTTTTAATGTTTTGTTTCTTTTGTTTTTTTTTTTTACAAGAATGACATTTTTTTTCTTCTTTCGGCTGCTCCCTTCATCAGGGGCATCTACAGCAATTATTTTTACACCGGATGTCCTTCCTGACACAACCACAGACACTGAGCTACCACAGCCCTCTGTGTGGAGCAGAGAGCTGCTGTCTGGGGCACCCGGGGGAACAGATGTGGGAGTTAAGGGTCTTGCTCAAGGGCCCAGAGTGGAGAAAATGAGGGTGGAGGCAGGTGTGGGTGTTTCACCTTTCACACCCACATTTTTTGATGTCGTCACCGGGAGTTGAACCAACGATCTTCCGATCACAGGCCCACCCTCTCTAACCTCTGCGCCACCACCACTCTTACATGAATGAATAAATAAATAAAAAAACATAAAGTGGAAACACCTGTGGAAGAGACAACAAGGGACAGGTGAGAACAAACTAACCGTGGAGGAGTGAGCGCTGGTGCACAGGGAACTGGAAACATGAAAATACAAGCGGCTCAGTCACAGCATCGATAAATCTGATCACACACAAACGACAAAAACACAGATCCTGACATTTATTTAGACACATTTTAGGAAATGTTCCCCACGACAAACTGCTTGTTTGAACTTTTATTATTAAATAAAATACATTTTATTTCACACAAACAAACACACGAGACACATGGAGGACAACAATCCAAACGAATTATAACACAGAGAAAAGAGCAGGAGGTGTAAAACTACAGCTGAAGTGAACTGAAGACATGCTCACAGTGAAGTCATCTTCAACCAGACTCCATGTTTGGGTCCAAAACACAAAACAGTTCATTTATGTCACCGCACAAATTCAGTTAAAGCTAAAATAAGAAATTGATTCTGTTGCAGGAGTTTGCTCAGATGAACTTCTTGTAACGCCGACAACAGGACGGGCCTCGGACCTGCAGCAGGATGAAGAACGGGGTCACCGAGTGGATGTTGGGGTTCAGTTGATTTGGATCCAAGAGTCCTGGCAGCAGGTAAGAATCAGAAACAGCAGAAACTGGAGTCGTTCCATAAAACCTCGATAACAAAGAAACTGTAAGAGTGACAACAAAGCCAACACTAATTTTCACTCTTTACATTAAAGCACAGCAGTGGCAGCATAATGTTGAGGGTCTGTTCTGTGTTTCATTATTTTTCACTCTATGTATCACTCTGTTTTCCTCAGTGTATCACTCTGTGTATTGTGTTTTACACTGTTTTTCACTCTGTATCACTCTGTGTTTACCTCTGTGTAACTTTGTTTCTTTCTCTGATTCACTCTTTTTCACTCTGCTTTCCACTCTGTACATAAATCTGTTTAACTTTGTTTCACTCCATGTATCACTTTTTGTATCACTCTGTGTATCGCTGTGTTACACTCTGTTGACAAGTTTTTCCTTGTTTCACTTTGTGTATCACTCTGTGTTTAACTCTGTCTATCACTCTATCGTGCTGTGTATCACTGTTTTTTCATTCTTTTTACCCTGTTTTCCACTCTGTTTAACTCTGTTTCACTCTGTATCTATCTGTGTGTCACTCTTTTCCACTTTGTGATTAACTTAGTGTTTCACTCTGTTTATCAGTCTGTTTCACTCTGTGCATCACCATGTGTATCAATCTGGTTTTCAATCTGCGTTTGACTCTTTTTCATTGTTTTTCACTCTGTGTATCAGTATGTGCATCACTCTGTTGTCCACTCTGTTTATCACTCTCTATGTCACTTTGTTTCACTCTTTTCCAATCAGCACATCACTGTTTTTCACTCCGAGTTTCATTGTTTTTCATTCTGTTTTTCATTGTTTCTTTATGTGTATCAATCTGTGTTTCACTCTGTGTATCACTCTGTATATCCTGCTGTGAAGTGCAATGTTTTTCACTCTGCTTTCACAGTTTTCATTCTGTTTTTTCACTCTGTGTATCACTCTGTTTATCACTCTGTTTTTTCACTCTGTGTATCACTTTGTATGTCCTGCTGTGAATTGCAGTGTTTTTCACCCTGTGTATCACTCTGTTTATCACTCTGTTTTTTCACTCTGTGTATCACTCTGTATATCCAGCTGTGAATTGCAGTGTTTTTCACTCTGTGTATCACTCTGTTTATCACTCTGTTTTTTCACTCTGTGTATCACTCTGTACTTATATCCAGCTGAGAATTGCAGTGTTTTCCACCCTGTGTTTCACTCCAATCTGTCCAGCCCTGGAAACCAGCTACAGTTTGAGGTTGTCCAACAGCTGTCCACCTCTGAGCCCTTATCATCGTTACTTCCATAATTCATTTAATGGCATGTTTACTGACAAAACTAATTAGACTATTATTGGACTACTATTGTCGTTTAAGGACAAAACTCCAGGTTTAATTTTCTGCTCTTTGGTGGGAAGCACTTGTGATTTATTTTAAAATTCAAAGCTGCTCCAACCTTTGCTGAGGAGCTGGATAATAGTAACTGTCAGACATTTAGTTGAGAACTCGGCGAGTTTGGCTGCTGACACATTCATATGAATAAAAAATGTATTTCTACATGAGACCCTTTTGTTCTCATCTTCTCGTCTTCCTCTCCCTCGGTTTGAATTCCAGATCTCCTCCTCTGTTCTGCTCCACCATTCCCTCCTCTTTCCTTCAATAATGCAGCTCGTTTTCAAACATCCTCACAAATCCCCTCCTCTTCCTTCTCCGTGTTCCACTTTTCTTGTCTTTATCCTCCATGTAATCACATTCTCTTCATTCAAGCCCTCCCCCTCAGATTGCTCTCCTCTTCATCGTGCTCCTCTGCTCCTCCTGGTGTTCTCATTCAAAGGAGGCTCGCCCTGATGTTGATTCTCTCCCACACAGCGACACACTAGCAACAGATAAACTCTGGTGGTGTTTGTTTGTCTTTGGGGCACTTTTCAGAGACTCCAACAGAAAACCTTTTACCGTGAAGACGGGTTCCCTGTGGTGCTCCCCGGGCTTCAGGAGTCCCCTGGAGACTGTCATGGTCTGATGTTTCATCACAGCGTGTCGGTGTCTGTAATCTGCTGGAGGAACACAGGTGGATGTGCTGTGGGGCAGAACGTCTGATGGAAACAGGCAGGGAACGTTCAGATGCAGAGAGAGGTCGGGGTTTGGGTCGAGCCGCAGGCGCTGCTGTGGAGAATCTGTACACATCTGTATCGTCACGATCCAACATCAAGCCGGACGACTTCCTAGACGTGGTGTCAGAACCAAACCATTCTGCAGCGTTTCAAATCCAACTGCTGTAGAACGAAGGAGGTCCAGGTGACTCTGGTGCTGCCGTGTTTATGCTCCGAGCACAAAACAGCAGCAGGAATCCAGAAGCAGCCGAAGCTTCAGCTGCTCCAGATGGATCATCAGAGACGAGCGTCGGGCCTCCTGAACAGCAGGAGGACGACTCGGCTACAGAAACAAAGACGTGACGAGTAAACCAGAGTCTGTTTTCTTCTCAGGCTGAGCTCGTCTTGTTTCTCATCTCCTGATCTCACTTTGTGAAGATGTTCTGCTTCTGTTCACATCTGGATCTGCCAAGAATAGCTTCTGCTGAAAGTAAACAAGAAGATGGAATCTTATAAAACATTTACTGTGTTCAGTTCACAGCCGTGGAGCTCCTGCTGGATCCTTCCTCCCGCTCTGACCCCACCAGGTGAACCTCAGGTGTCCTGCCGTCGAGGTGGGGACCCGTTAGACCAGAAGTTCTGTGTGAGATAGAGAACTGGTGATCTCCGCCTCATCTAAAGTCAAAGAGGAGCAGAGGACAGCCGGGGGCTCCTCTAACCCTCTGATACGGACAAATTAGACCTCAGCACACTTCAAAGGCTGATTCTTCTCAGTCCTTGTGCATGTTCAGCCACTTTGAGGAGCCGTCTGCAGGCGAAGCGGCTCACATGGTAATTATTGTGTCAGATAATGGAGTCACGCAGCCGGAACCACTGAGACACACACAGAGAACTTCTCTACAAAACCTTCAGGGCTTTTCAAAGAGCTCTGGAGGCTTCTGCCGTCACTTTGGGCTGAAATGTTCCACAGAACGAGAAGATGATGATGTCTCTGAGCTCTGAAGGTAGAGGCTGAAAAATATGACTCATCCTGTTCCAGTATCATATACAATGTCATCCAACATCATCCAACAGTATACAACATCAACTGATTCTGCAGGAGGAAATACCTGTTTTATATCATCCAACATTCTCCAACTACATCCAACATTATACAACATCATCCAACATTATACATCATTCAACATTATCCAACATCATCCAACATTAATCAACATTGTCCAACATCATCCACCATCATCCAACATTTTCAGACATCATCCAACATTATCCAACTTCATCATCATCAACTGATTCTGCAGGAGGAAATGCCTGTTTTATATCATCCAACATCCTTTGATTACATCCAACATCAACTGATTCTGCAGGAGGAGATGCCTGTTTTATATCATCATATCAACGTCATCCAACATTATACAACATCACCCAACATCATCAACCAACATCATCCAACATTATACATCATCCAACATCAAGATCAAACATTATACAACATCATCCAACATTATCCACCATCATCCAACATTATACATCATCCAACATCACCACTCAACATTATCCAACATCATGCACCATGATCCACCATTTTCCAACACCATCCAACATTATCCAACATCATCCAACATTAATCAACATCATACACCATCATCTAATATTTCAGACATTATCCGTCATCATCCAACATCATCTACTATCATCCAACATTATCCAACATCATACACCATCATCTAACATTTTCAGACATCATCCAACATTATCCAACGTCATCTACCATCATCCAACATTATCCAACATCTTACACCATCATCTAACATTTTCTGACATCATCCAACATAATCAACTTCATCCAACATCATCCAGCTACATTCAACATTATACAACATCACTTAACATCATCATCCAACATTATCCATCATCATCCAACATTATCCACCATCATCCAATATTATACATCGTCCAACATCACCATCAAACATTATCCAACATCATACACCATCATCTAACATTTTCTGACATCATCCAACATCATCTACCATCATCCAACATTATACATCATCAACATCATCATCAAACATTGTCCAACATCATACACCATCATCTAACATTTTCTGACATCATCCAACATCATCTACCATCATCCAACTAAAAAAGTATGTCCAACATTATGCAACATCAAACCTCATTGTCCAAGATTATCCACCATCATCCAACATTATACATCATCCAACATCATACACCATCATCTAACATTTTCTGACATCAGTCAACATTATTAACATCATTCACCATCATCCAACATTTTCCAACATCATCCAACATTATCCAACATCATACACCATCATCCAGCATTATGTAGATAAGGGCTATTCAAATGGTGGCCCGCAGGCCACATCTGGTCCACGTGTGACTTCAGTCTGGCCCACCAATTACTGTAATTCATAATATTTTTTTGGGGGGGAGGGGTTGTGTTTTGGGTTCTGCTTATTGTATTTATGATTCTATGCAACAAAATAAGCAGAATTAAATGTAACATTGTAAAACTTGGTTTAGTTACAGAACAGTTTAACTGCTGGTTGTCCGTCCCCTGAGCTGCTGGCCCTCAGGAGGAGCCGTGGCCCCTGAATAGCCCTGATCTAGATGTTTTATTAGAGACTAAAATAAAAAAAATTACACATGAAAAACTCCATCTGTGTGGCCAAAGAGAATAAAAACAGATAAAACACAGTTTTTTTTTTCTTCTAAATTAGTTATTTTATTGCATTTTAGTCATAAAAAAGCTTGAACAGAGTTTTATTGGGTGGAACATCAGCTCAGCTGTTTGATTAAAAAAAATAATAAGAATGTAAAAGTTTATCCACATTTGAACTCCAGTGGGAACAAGCAGCCTTGAGGGAATGCTTTCAGCTGCGTGCACGTCGTGCGCAGGTGAAGCGGCAGCTCAGTGAAGCAGGAAGTGGATGAAATAAATTGGATGTGATAAATGGAGCGTGAAGAGGAGGATGATTGATCAGGCGGCAGGACAGACACGGACTGATATTAATACTATCAAAGAAATAAAAACATTTCAGTGAAATTAAGGAATATTCAACTTCATTATGTTTTTATGGCTCAACAAGAAACTACATGTTTTTTACACAATAAATCTTTCAATGACCGTCTGAGTTCTTCTGAAACAAAAAGCAAAGCAAATTAATGTTGTCAGCGTTTCTTTTGTGACCGTCAGCGAATCCCGGCTGCACAGTTTGTGCAGCAGCTGCAAAGACTAATATTTATTTAAACATAATCTTCAGAATAAAAGACCAGAACATAAAATTTATTGAATAAAAATCAAACGTTTTTGTCAGACTCTCCTGACTCGAGCTGATGTGTGTGTGCTGAACACACGTTTTGAAGAAACGTCTGTGAAGTGATAAACTCAGCTTTGTTTGGCCGACGGCGAGAGCCGTCTGTGACAGGTAAGACGTTGACTGTTACACAGAAATCTACGTTTAAGACGTTTGAAAAACATTCACGTGGAGAAGGAAGACCATCTAAAGAACCGAGAACTGGACCAGGACTTTTGCCCAGCCTTTTCTGCAGAGACCCTGTGGAGGAACCGAACCAGCAGGACGTTCTCACTGCACCTGACCCGCTGCACCTCAGGTCTCCCTGGTTCTAGATGTCAAACCTGCGCAGTCCTTTGATGTTCTGCAGAGACACAAATGTGGGCGGAGTCAGATCACAGCTCAGAGTCCTCGTCCTGTGAGTCAAACACCAACCTGTCTCCTGTCCAGGTCAGTGAGGGCCGGCCCGTTAGCACTTCAAAAATTACCAGATTATCACTTTAATCTGTTTTCTCAGCGTTTTTGATAAAATGCAAAAATTAAAACTACACGAAAAATATAAAATGATCTGAGACTTCAGCTGTTTTGGTGGACATAAACAGATCAGCCTGCAAAATTAATCTGGATTAATCAAGATGTGTGGGTTAATCTGTGGATTAATCTGTAGGTTAAAATGATAGTTATACGGAAGGTTGATATGCGGGTTAATCTGAATGCTAATCCAGAATTTAATGTGAGGGTTAAACTGAGGGTTAATCTGTGGTTTAATCTGAGGGTCAATACCTGGATTAATATGTGGGCTACTATGGGGATCATTTTGTGGCTTAATCTGATGGTTAATCTGTGTCTTTTAATCTGAGGGTTAAACTGAAGTTAATCTGTGGGTTAATATTTGGATTAATATGAAGGCTAATCTGTGCGTTAATCTGCAGGTTAATCTGTGCTATAATCTGAGGGTTAATATAATGATTAATCTGTGAGTTAATTTTAGGATTAATCTGAGGGATAATCTTTGGTATAATCTGAGGGTTAATATAATGGTTAATCTGTGCGTTAATTCGAGGGTTAATTTTAGGATTATCTGAGGGTTAATTTCAGGATTAATTTGAGAGTTAATCTGTGGTATAATCTGAGGGTTAAACTGAAGGTTAATCTGTGGGTTAATCTGTAATTTGGAGGTTCTGATGGACCCTGGCTGCGCCGGCTTCGTGTCCATTCTCACGTCTCCCTTCGGCCGCTCGCTGATGAAGTGCCTTGCTCAGAGGCCTCCTCACACACGATGAGATCGTTAATCAAGTCCTTCATTCTGTCCAGTTCTCTCCTCGGACTCATCCGTCTGCAGCGTCGCCTCGGAGCTGAGACCAGTTCCAGGAGGACCCGGGTCACTTTCATCTGGTTCAGGTTTTAGTCTCTTTTTAAGCAGAATGGGACCGTCGTTCTGTTGACAAATGGACTCCAGGTCATTTAGAAACGATCTGAAACCTTTCTGCATTGCTGATTTCTTTCCACCCTGGCATGAGCAATTCGTATTAATTATTGGTCACTTTTCATTAAAATATTTTATCGCTCTAATTTCCTGTTTCTTTCCACAGAAAAGTTCCAGTTTCTTCAAAAGCGTTTGGGTTTGTCCAGAATCTTTTCCTGAAGGAACGCCTTCACCCGCCGGTGTAAAGTCCAGCGTTTAAATAAATCTGACTTGTTACTGCGCCGAGGGTGACTCTCAGCTACTACCACCCCAGGGTGTGGCTCAGTCTCTGCAGAACTGAGGAGTAACAGTTGAAGGTTAAAGTTCTGGTTCACGCAGTGAAAATATTTCATTTCAATCTAATAAAACTAAGATGCAGAATTAAACAGATTTGAAATCTTTTAGGAATATCAATCTTTTATTTTGAAGCAATAAAATATTTTATTTAGAAAACTGACAGTTTGTAGTGAGCATACATGTAAAAGTATTTTAGAGTAGAAGGACCTGGATACCTGAGCAGTTCTTCAGTTCTTCAGAGAACAGGTCCTGAATTCAACCAGTCATCCTTTAAACAGAAACAAGCTGCGGTCTCTTTGGACCACAGCTTCAGGTGTGTGGTTTTCAGGCTCCGGGTCACGTCAGGTGTTTCTTCTAAACTCTGATGTGTGAAGGAATAAAACAGTAAAGATTTAAATATAATTAATGTTATAAATGTTTTAATGTTCAGTGAAAGCCGGTGTTAAAAGCTGAAAGCTTGTCTTTATGCTTCACTCTGATGCATTTCTCCAGTTCTTTACGCTCCGTTTCATCGTGAACGGCTCATTAAACTCCTTCGGCTGGTAAAACCCACAGTCTTAGTTTCAGAGATCCACGCGCTGCAGCTGCAGACAGAAAGAGTAGATCATCTTTTTATTAGTCTCAGCTGCGGACTGATGGTAAAACTCAAGAATTCAGGCTCAAACTGAATGAGATGAACGAGTGAGGCCTTTATTTCAGTTTGTTTTATCATTTGTTTAACGAGTCAAATAAAGAGATGAAAACTTGAAACAAACCCGGGCCCTTCGTTCTAACATAAACGAGTCAGCTGCACAACCTCACAGAGTCCGGACCAAATCCGGGTCAGAATCAGAACTTGTATTTTTTGCTGCAGGTCTTTTGGATTGTAGCGTGTTCGTGTTTGCAATGCGTCGTCGTTGATTTGAACTCTAAACGGTTCAGAAGGTCGGAGCTGGACGCTCAGATCTGCTGCGAGGCAGAAGACTTCCGACATAATGAAGCGAACGTCTTCAGGGTTTCAGACGTTTGATCGTGTGAATGAAAAACAAAATGAACAGAAAGTTCTGCATGAACGTTTACAGCTTTTATAAAAAGTTGTGTTAAAGGGAGTGACAGCAGGAAACCTCCGGCTTGGACTGAAGATGTGTGAAAAGCCTGGAAGGCTGAGGCCTCTGCTCCTTCGTTTCTCCGCTCACGAGGAGAAGCTTCACGTGGAAAACGATGATGCAACGCGCTGAAAACAAAAAGAGTGAGGATGTGAAGTGGAGGACAAGACCAAACAAAGCATTAGAAGGTCACTCAGAAACTTTCTAACGCTCAGCTCGTTTTAGTAAAAAGATTTTTATATTTAGCTGCTTTAAAGACGGAGCGGGTCTTCACCTGCCTCAGGTGTTCTTCAGAATAATCCAGACTAACACTAGTCTGAATAATCTGGACCAGTTTCCTCGTGCTTCTGTTGTTCGTTGGTTTTTAATGAATCGGAGTGAAAACAGAAAAATCTCACGTCAACATAAAAAAAATTCAAATAATTATTCTGCAAACATCAAAGATCCTGCACTGACCTGCCACTTTACTGCTCTGTCTGTCTGCATGTCTGTCTGTCTGTATGTCTGCCTGTCTGTCTATTTGTCTGTCTGCCTGTCTGTATGTCTATCTGTCTGTCTGCATGTCTGTATATCTGTCTGCATGTCTGTCTGTCTGTCTGCCTGTCTATCTGTCTGCATGTTTTTTTGTCTGTCTGCCTGTCTGTTTGTCTGTGTGTTCCTGTCTGTCTGCATGTCTGTTTGTCTGTCTGTCTGACTGTCTATTTGTCTGTCTGTCTCTGTCTGCATGTCTGTTTCTCTGTCTGCATGTATGTATGTCTGCCTGTCTGTCTGCCTGCATGTCTGTTTGTCTGTCTGCCTATCTGTCTGCCTGTCTGTCTGCCTGTCCATCTGTCTGCCTGTCTATTTGTCTGTCTGTCTAACTGTCTTCATGTCTGTCTGTCTGCAAGTCTTACTGTCTGTCAGCCTGTCTGTCTGTCCGTCTGTCTGTTTATTTGTGAACTGAGCTGTTTTGATTCAGAGGCAGACTGAGAGGCTTTCCTCCTCCACCTCCTCCTCCACCTCCTCCTCCTCCACCTCCTCCTCCACCTCCTCCTCCACC
>JARVGS010001636.1:36751180-36764683 GCA_031762315.1 Hypsolebias antenori | reverse complement strand
TTAAACAGCTGCAGCTTCACACACTAGTCCCTCTTAGGATGACTGTGCGTACATACTTACGTTGTACTGGGCAACTTATGCAATGTCAATAAAGTTTCTCTGACTCTCTAAAGGTTGAATGAATGTCGTTCTGACGGCATCCCCAGTCTTCGACAGTCCACAGCTGGGATGAGACTAAAAGCTTCTCCCGGTCCAGAACCATGGTCCCCAAACTTCCAGGTTGGGGGGTCTGTCTCTGCCTCAGGGATCTTGAAGTCCTGTTTCTAAGTGATGGAGGAGATGGACCAACAGTCTTATCTGCAGTATGAACGTTGCTCCAGTCTGTCGTGGTGAAGAAAGAGCTGTAACTCTGGACTTAAGGGTCCGTCTATGTTCCAAACCTCACCTGTGGTCCTGGTCCAACCCTCACCTGCAGTCCAGGGGTTTGGATCAGGACTGAAAAAAAACTGGACCAGGCTTAGCCAGAGGAGCTCCGTTATCTGGAGGACCTTCTCATCAGACGGAGTCAGCTGAGGAGGTCCAGCCATCGGCTCAGGGTGTCTGTGGGCCCGGTTCTGATCCAAAACCCTCTGTGGGGATCATATATTCCCTCTGGTCAAGGAAGACCTGGAACCGTCCAGGAGAGTCTGGAGCCAGTCTCTGGAGAACTGGGTTTCTCTCCAGGACCTGTTGGGAGGATGTAATAAACGAACCAGAACTTTGGTTCTGAGACGGTCCAAACCCACAAAACACCAGACGTTCCATTTCTGTTCCAACGTTTTAAACGTTTCATTAAAATCTGGTCTGAGAGCCGCTGAACGCCAGAACCCTGAGCCCGTCTGAAGATCCACTTCACAGGCAGGTCTCCGGTTACACAGGTGTGTGTGTGTGTGTGTAAACAGTCATCAGTGTGTGATGACAGGAAGGGTGTGTGTCAGGGCCTCCTTTCATCTGGAAGTCAGGATTTAGGAGAAGGAAACAGCAAACACTCATTCTGTCTGTCAGCCCGCTTTGATCCAGGTCCACCAGGGACGGACTGGAGGACTGGGAGACAGGAGGACTGGGAGACAGGAGGACTGGAAGACAAGAGGACTGGGAGACAGGAGGACTGGGAGACTGGAGGACTGGGAGACATGGTAAACTAGTGGTTTAGACAGAATCAGAACTGTACATGTTCCATCACTAAAACCCGGGTCCTGTCTTTACCTGACGACCCGTTTCTCACACACACACACACACACACACACACACACACACACACACACCTGTGGGGGCGGAGCTTCAGCAGGTAAAGTGTGTGATCCCACAGTCAGTGCTGCAGAGAAGCTCGAGGATGAAACTGAGGAGCTGCATCTGAAGGTGAGCTGGTTCTGAAGGTTCTACTGTAGATTCTCAGTAGTCCAGGACTACATGGTTCTGACTCTCGGAGTCTAGGACTCATTGGTTTCTGAGTCTCAGTGGTCCAGGACTCGGTGGTTCTGATTCAGTGGTCCAGGGCTCGATGGTTCTGGCTCTCAGTGGTCCAGGACTCAATGGTTCTGACTCTCAGTGGTCCAGGGCTCGATGGTTCTGGCTCTCAGTGGCCCAGGACTTGATGGTTCTGATGGATCTAGACAGGTTAGGCTCCTGAAGTCATTTTAAAACTTTGTTCCTCTCTTCTCTGAATCTGTACTCGTTTCTCTCCAGTTCTGACCGATCCTGGTTCTCCCTGCTCGGTTCTGATGATGAAGCCTCAGATGGTTCTGATCCAACTGACTGGTTCTTAGAGACCTGAAGGTTCTTGTTCATTTTTCTGACTTTAAATTAAAACATTTAGATTCTGAAAACAGAAACAAAACGCTGAAACTGAAGGAGCCAACAGGAAGTGACGCAAAGTCAAACAGGAAGTGATGCAAAGTCAAACAGGAAGTGACGCAAAGTCAAACAGGAAGTGACGCAAAGTCAAACAGGAAGTGACGCAAAGTCAAACATGAAGTGACACAAAGTCAAACAGGAAGTGAAGCAAAGTCAAACAGGAAGTGAAGCCAAGTCAAACAGAGGAATTCTTTGTTGGTGGCTCCTCCGATCGAAGAAGTCCTTTGGATGAAGGAAGAAACGTCTCAGCAAAAACAAGAAACCGTCCAGATGATCTGACTGAACATTGCTGGATTTTATACCTGGATTATTGAGCATGAACTTTGGTGTTTTTAACCTAATTAATCCACAGAATGAATCCCCAAAAACCTTAAAGCCTCAAACAAAAAAGCATGTTCAGTTGTGTCGAACACCTTAATCAAGGAACAAGATCAGACTGTCATTATCAAGGCAGTCTCCAATTATTCAACATTTGCACATCTCTATTAGGTTTTGAAATGAAGGTGATGTTAATTCAATGTTTCATTGTATTAAGAGAGATTACCTGTCAAGATACATTCTAATCTCTGCCAAAAGAATCTATAAAATTCAGTTGTTAGCTCATCCAAGCCAGGCGACGTCTCAGGGAACATTGTCAAAAAAGACTTATCTAACTCCGCAAGTTCAATTTGTTTTTCCATAAATTTAAAACTGGATCAATTTCTTTATTGAATTCTTGGGAGTTTTTAAAAACATTGTGCAATTTTAGAGTAGTTAGATTTGTATAAGTTACAGTAAGTTATGTACTTCTCTATTAATCTGTTTCATCTTCAGAAATAGATCAATTCATATTCACTTTAGTAATCTTCTTTTTTAGTTGCCCATGTTTTACAAGGTTGAAAAATAAGATTAATTTTTCTCCCATTCCTCAATCCAGCGAGCTCGAGAACGCACAAAAGAACCATGAGCTTTTTCTCATTATGATTGAGCTAGTTCAATCTGTAATATATTTAATTCAACAAGTTCTTCAGGTGACAAATCCGTCTTTATACAAAAATTATTATTTGTAATGATTTTAAATAATTGTTTTTAAAAATTTGATTTTTTTTTTTTAAACTTGTATGGATAGCCAGTTCCCTTATTTTAAATTTAAACCATTCCCATTAACTCACATGTGACATTTCCAAGGCTTTGATTTCCACAACCAGTTGTCTGACATTTTCACTGAAACCAGAATTCTGCAAGAGGATTATTGAATTTCCAAATAAGAGTAAGTCCAGGATCTGACCTTGAAAACAGAAGAGAGATAGAAATAACACAATGATCAGTTAAAGGTGACGCAGAGACACTTACTAATACGATTTATCAAAGTAGAAATGAGCCAGTAATCTATTCTACAATTTAGACTAGTGGTTCTCAAACTGGATCCCCATGGGGCCGCCAAAAAATAAATTAAATTAATTAAAAATATTATTATTTTACAAGCACGTAGATGTTTAACAACCTGTTAAAATGCACTAAAATGCAGGGCGGTTAAGATGTGAAATCAGGTGAGGAGGGCATTTAACTCCACAGAGTTACTGTTTCTGGCACTTGTGTCAAATAATCTTGTTTACTTCCTCAGTAGCTGATACAGCTTTGACAGCTGGGTCGGTGCATTCACTGTGTGAGCTCTATTTGATGGTAGATTTGACTCTTTTGAACAGCTGATACAGAACTTTAATATCCACAAGTCACAGTTTTTTGGATATCTACAGCAGAGACATTTTGTGAGATCTGACTCTGACCGTTTCCCCCTGTACCCCTCTCAACATTTTGTAGTTAAGATCTTGGCGTGCAAGTCTGATTCCAAGAGAGCCCTTAGCTAAATATAGTCACTGCTCAGTTCATGCCATGAGTCCAGTTTGGACTCCCTTAAACTGAAATGGGAAACGGACCTGGAGGAACCCATAACAGACTCAATCTGGAGAAGGATCATTAAGAACATTTACTCATCCTCAGTGTCTGAGACACGCTGTAATTCAATCTAAGGTAGTGCAACAGCTGCACTGGTCCAAAGACAAGCTGTCCAAGATCAAAGCTGACCTGGACCCCGTATGTAATCTTTGTAAACAAACTCCAGATACACTCCTGCATGCATTCTGGACCTGTCCCAAACTGAAGACTTTTTGTCAGTCTATTTTTGACACCTTCTCTGTGATATGTGGAAAAACCATACACCCATCACTGTTCATCTCACTGTTCGAGGTGGTCCCTGTGGACACGTCCTTCACCAGTACGAGAAGGATGAGATTGCATTTGGCTCTCTTCTGGCCAGGACACTTGTTCTGTACAGTTAGAAGGACCCACACCCCCCCAGCATATGTTCATTTCATCTAGAAAAAACAAGATATATCCTTTAGGGTTCGGTTCAAAGGTTTTGGGACACGTGGCAGCCTTTTATGTTGTACGTGGAAAACTTGTCAGTGCCTGTTTAGTTTGACACAAAGTTTAAAATAAAACCTGAAACGTCTCATTGTTTATCTCTGCAGGTGTCTCTAACCAGGTGTCCTCTTCACTCATTGGTTGGTGCGGGTCACACGATGAGCTTCCCTCATTCTCTCTTTGATCGGTTTGGCGTGTCTCCGCCTGCTGAACTGGAGGACCACAGTGTCTCTCAGCACTCGGACTCTCTGTCCAGCTCCGTCCCGTTCCTGTTTTATCCCCCCACCGTGGACCCCGCAGCCTTCGGCTTCTATAAGAGCCCTCTGAGGGGCCCCGGGATCCTGCCCTACCTGGCCCCCTTCCACCATGGACACTTCAGTGTGTATGAGTGTCCGTTTGAGCCGGCGTTCATCCAGAAGCGGAACGAGCGCGAGCGTCAGCGCGTGAAGTGCGTCAACCAGGGCTACGCCAAACTGCGGGACCACCTGCCGGGTCGCAGTGCCGACAAGAGGCTCAGCAAGGTGGAGACGCTGCGGGCCGCCATCAGGTACATCAAATACCTGCAGGGGCTGGTGGAGGACGATGGCCACGAGGGGGCGGAGTCACCAGTGAACACGCCTCCTGGTCCAGAGAAAGAACGTGGGACGTGTTGAACTACTTCCTGTGTCACATGGTGGCAAATCAGAGCTCATCCTTAGGTGGGAGGAGCCAAAACCAGCCTGAGGGAACACTGGCACCTGCAGGTGAAGCAGGAAAAGGTTCTGATCCGAAGCAACAAATAAAAAAAAAAAACTGAATAAGATGAAGAAAAGTTTACAAAAAAGAACTTTAAGAGTTTTGACACCTGATCCAGACCTCCTGAACCACAGCTCCTCCCGTCAGTAAAGTTGGAGCTGCAGGAGTCGTCTCCTCTCCTCTGGACGGGTTACGGTCAGATGAAGTTTTCGGTTCTGTGGAGAATCAACTCTAATGTGGTGCAAAAAATAAAACCGTAAAAATCTCAAACGTGACTTCTCAATCATCTGCCATCTGTGGTGTCAACCTGGACAGGTCTGTCCACTGCAGGGACACATGGACATGTCTGTCCACTGCAGGGACACATGGTCCTGGTCTGACCTCTGAATGGTCTAAAGCTGTAACTCATGTTTGCACCACTAGACGGCGCTACGGACAAACTTCCAACAAAACGGCAGCGAACTGAATCCAACTGAGAAAAATTAGTAAATGTTGTCAAATATTTAATACTGTAATAAATACTAATATTATTAATCTTTAAATAAATGCTAGGTGGCACAGAGGATCACTTGGTAGAGCTGCTGCCTCTCGTTGAGAAGGTCGCCTGTTCAAATCCCGGTCAGGGACCTTTCTGGGTGGTTTGCATGTTCTCTCCGTGCTGCGTGGGGTTTCTCCAGGTGCTCCAGGTTCCTCCCACAGATTAAAAACATGCATGTTGGACTGGTGGTAACTCTAAACTGTCCCTAGGTGAGACAGAGAGAGAACGGTCATTTGTCTCTGTGTGTCCCTGTGATGGACTGGAGACCTGTCCAGGTGTCCCCCGCCTCTTGTACAGTGACGGCTGGACATGGGCACCAGTGACCCAAAGAGGAAGAAGCAGGTCAAGATGATGGATTGATGGATGAACGCTGCTCTGAGCTGCACAGCTTTGATGTTCAGTTCTTGAACTTATCCAGAAGTTTTAGATTTGTTGAAAGAAGTGAACAAATAAACTTCTATTTTAAAGATCTAAATACAAAATCTATTTCCTGGTGGTCGTCAAGTTTTCAGATTTTTCCAGCTGCAGTGAACGCAGCCTCATGTTTCGAACTGAAACCCAGCGATGTGTCTTGTTTGTTTGTTTGTTTGTAAATAAAGCCCAGAGGAGCACAGCTGATCAGATCCAGGTTTATTTCATCATCGGTCTGTGAGCAGGTGAAGAACAGGTGAACACCAATCAAACACTCAGTTAGAAAAATAAAAACTTTCATTTAAAATATCACCAAAGATCCTGTGAAAACTGAGATGGTTCACTCTCACGTTTATTCTCAGTCCTGAAAACACCATCACTGTTCCTCATGAGGGGACGGACCGTGAGGTCACGTGATCTTAGGTCACCCCCACCTGTCCAGGTGAGGTCACTTGACCTCAACAAGTGACCCCCCCCCCAAACCATCCAGGTGAGGTCACGTGACCTCAGCAGGTGACCCCCACCTGTCCAGGTGGCATCCATGTCCTGAGAGTTTGTCTTCAATCAGCCAATCAGACGTCAGTAATCACTGCAGGTACAGATCAGAACTTCTGATCCAGAGTTTATAAAGTTCAAAACATTCTACGGGTCGGAGTCAAACACTGAATGAATAGTTGTGGTGTTGAACACCTGAACACGTCTTACTCACAGCTCTTCTGGCCCCGCCCCCTCCCTCCGTTGAGAACCACAGAGGATCAACTGAACCACAGTGATCCGGATCAGCAGCTGAATCCTGATTTTCTGAGCCTCATGGATTCTTTCCTTCATTGACAGAACTCCTGTCGTCTTTGGCTTTAATGGAACAGAAACACTGACTCCGCCCACTCCTAACGAGCTTGTTAACACACCTGCTCACTGGTTTCCTGACAGAACCAGGAAGTTCTGTAGAACCAGGAAGACAGTCACAGTTTTTATCCCTTTGAAGCAGGTCTTTAAATATTTAAAATCAATATTTTGAGGACATGAGACGTACCCTGATGTTGGACAAGACGTGGACAACAGCTAGTTGGACAAACAGACTGACTTATGGATCAGAACCATCAGGACCTTATGGTTCCTGTGTTGGACAAACAGTGGGAGGTTCAACAAGAACCTCAGTTACAGGGTCTGAACCATAGTCCAGACCGTCTTCTCCGTCTGTCCACCTGTACGAGACGTCCTCAGGTGTCCTCAGACGTCGGGGACGCCGAGCTTCTGGAGGATCCGGTGGCGGTGCTGCGGCTGCAGGCAGTACCCGATGCTCTGCTCCACCTCCTCACAGCGCCGCAAGAAACGGCAGCGGTCCCGAGCCAGTTCCTCCCACGGGCCCCGCCGGTCCTCCTCCTCCTCCTCCTCCCCACAGCTGGCGAAGAACTCGTCCACATCGTCACAGAACCGGACCTGAGAGGAGAACCACAGGTGAGTCAGAGCCAGGTCCACACAACATGAAGAGCTGCTGTAAAAGACAAGAGACCTGGAACCAGTTCAGAGTTCTGGATCTCTAACCTGAAGTTTGTTCAGTTTTTATGTCTGGAAACCAAAACAGACTTAAGAATCAACCAATAATCAAATAATCCATCACCTAATTATCAATAATCAATCAGCCAATCAGCTGCTGTCCTGAGAGGCAGGAAGAAAAACAGAATGCCCAGAGGCCTGAGGCTCAAACACCAGTGTCAACAAACAACCTGCAGACATTCTGTAAACAACATGTAAACAACCTGCAGACATTCTGTAAACAACATGTAAACAACCTGCAGACATTCTGTAAACAACCTGCAGACATTCTGTAAACAACGTGTAAACACCCTGCAGACATTCTGTAAACAACATGTAAACAACCTGCAGACATTCTGTAAACAACCTGTAAACAACCTGCAGACATTCTGTAAACAACATGTAAACAACCTGCAGACATTCTGTAAACAATGTGTAAACAACCTGCAGATAAACAACATGTAAACAACCAGCAGACATTCTGTAAACAACATGTAAACACCTGCAGACATTCTGTAAACAATGTGTAAACAACCTGCAGATATTCTGAAAACCAGTGGTCCTCAAGCCCCGGGCCGTGGACCGGTACTGGTCCGTGGGTCAATGAGTACCGGGCCGCACAGAAAAGGAAAAAAAAAAGTTTTATTTTGAAAAACTCCCTGGATTCTCTCTAGCACATCAGTCTCCGACTCACTCTTGACGCAGGTCAACAAACACAAGTGGTTAGTTTCAGTTTCTGCTAGGTGCAGGTGCAGGTGCAGATCAATTCTACATTGCTGGTGAAGAACAAAGCAATTCAGCGACGTGGTCTGGAGCAGACAGGTGGAGGTGCGCAGCCATACCTGTGCATTTTGAAGGAGTGCACTGCATATGTTTCAACCTGCCTATAACTAAATAAAACTATAATTTTAACAATCTTCCTAATATCACATCAGAGCTGTCGCTTCACATTTTTGCTTCTGCTCAAAAACGTCTCTGGCCCTAAAAGTTCAAATTCATGAGTAATTTTATTATAAAACACAAAAATATAATTAAACATTTTACACTAGGCATAAGTTCCTGTGCTTCTGTGAACAATCTGATGTGTGGATCACTGCAGGAGTTATCTGAACTTTCACAGAACTGACAAAACAGACGATCTC
Organism: Hypsolebias antenori; assembly: GCA_031762315.1. Taxonomy (NCBI): domain Eukaryota; kingdom Metazoa; phylum Chordata; class Actinopteri; order Cyprinodontiformes; family Rivulidae; genus Hypsolebias; species Hypsolebias antenori. Next base: position 36,756,085 of record JARVGS010001636.1, on the reverse strand, counting down.
AGCTCATGAAGCTGTTTGTCGTGCAGTCAGAGTAAACCGACAAACCATTGTCTGCTGAGATGTTGTTAATGCGTCATGTATTTAAGAATTAGTTTTATTGGGTTAGCAAAGCTTTTTGAAGTTTTATGGCCTTTTTAACTTGTTTTGTTTGTATGAGCCAGAAGTCAAAGGTAAATTTTTCACCACTTTTGTCTGTCCAACAGATCTCACTTGTAAATGAGTCCTCGAGGCTCAATGTTTAAATAAAGTTTAAATAAAGGCTGAATGAAAAATCTCCATCTCGTGAAGTGTTATGGGCAATAAAGTTATATCGATCGATTGATTACACTTATTAATGAGCTCCTGTGGCGTAAAGCAGTCCTAGTGGGGTCTGGGGGAATGCACCCCCAGAATTGTTTAAAAATAAATAAATACTAAAAACTGAGCATTTTCCAGCCATTTGAAGAGCCTTTTACTAAATTCTTAGGATTAATAAAATATGAAATGAGCACACTGACAGCTGGCCTTTATCTGAGCTCATATTTGAAACATTAGAGCGCCATGAGTTTGTCTGGACTACATGATACCGTACTTTTACCACAACATACCTTCTGTGCCATATAACCTAATTTATTAAGAAAGCATGGTATTAAAAGAAATCTACTGTAATTACGAAGTAAATAAACTTTATATAAAGATATAACAATAGAACAATTTGATAAAGATATGAATAAAAACACGTTTTTAATCTCATTTTCTTCCTGTTTTTTAACCCTCATATTCCAAATATTTTGTGCGTGAACTTGTATGATGTGGTAACTTTTAAACCTCTTATGTAATTGTAATTTAATTGAAGTAATCTAACGATCTTATTTTGGGGCCTGCTACAACTGCTGTCTGAATCCCTTTGGACTTTAACTTTGCAAATCCTTCACAAGCACCTGCTAGCAGTAGACAAGCTGCACCGCCCACCACTACTACGCCTGCACCTACCACTAGTAGCCCACTGCCTCATGATGCACCACCTTCAGCACCTGCTGTTCCTCAGCCAACTGATGAAGTAATTGTCGTTGCTGATATAGCTGAACAGCTACAGAAGCTACAACGTGTGGCTGTTTGTATGGACGGCGCCGCTGCAACGACTGGTCCAGAGTGTGGTTACGGCGCAGATTAAGTCCGTCAGTCCAAAGATCATTACTACTCACTGTAGACTGCATCGTCTGTGCTAAGAAGACTAGACCTTAGTACAAATATTTACTTGGCATGACTACTGCTAATATGATTCTGTTCAGTTTTATGTAAAACGTTTTCTGTAATAATTTGAAGAAGTGGCGATACATTTATTATGTTCATTGTGTGAATAAAGTTTAAAAGTGGTTTTTGATTCTGTTAATTTTCTCAAAACTGTAACTTTTGGAAGTTGAAATTAAATTTTGTCAATAAAATGTGTCTTGAATGAAAAATACCCCATGTTTAAAAAAGTATAAAAATTTTATTATTAACACTATTAAAGAACAGGTCTTGAGTATTTATGTTACACAAATATTTCCACTGCATTAAAGAGACAAACTGAAGAAAATTATTTTGCATGAGATCTAAAAAAGCTAAGTCTGGTCCTCTGGACATTCAAAAAACAAAACAAAACAAAGCAAAAAAATTGTAGGTTTTTTTGCTTTGTTTTGTTTTGTTTTTTGAATGTCCAGAGGACCAGACTTAGCTTTTTTAGATTTTTCTACCTGGATTATTGAGCATGCATCAGGGTATCATTTGTTTTATTTTGGCAGTTTAGTTTAGTTTTATTGAACTCCTCATTTCGATCAGTCCGACAGAGGAAACCTGCATTAAATAATCTATTGTTCTGTTTGTTTTAGACCCAGTTGGTCTAAAACAAACAGAACAATAGATTTAGTTGAATTTGTCTAGCCTTGGTTTTTGCAAACCTATCATCATATTTTAATTTTCATCACAAAATAAAATTAATACTGTCGCACTGTAAACTATTCTTTAGGCAGTTTTGCTGACAACTGCAGCGAAATGTTGCTGTAAAACAACTCCCCTTAAATAAAATCTCTGCTCTTCTCAAAACATTTTGACGTTTTATGTAAATCAAAATAATGACAAACATTTAGACAAGAACACGACTCGTTGTTTTTTATACAGTAGCACCAGAGTTACATGAATCTCCCATAAACTTCAATAACTTCAGCTTTTCATACTTGTCAGGTTTATGTTTTCTTTTCTCTTTTGCAAATGTTACATCACAAAACTTCAAATGAACAATAACAGCAACCTATAAGCACTTATTTTCTATGTATATAATGATAATGTCAGGTCACTTGCTAAATGCACAATGCAAAGCAGCTTTATTATCAGTTTTATTTTTTGCAAATACAACATCAGTTCTGTGTTGGCAGCGTTATTGCACATAAGCTCTAATTATCCAAAGCAGCACTCATTCCCGCACGGGTGAACTACAGGACCTCACTTTCAACTGCAGAATTCAAGTAGCATCAAAAACAGCCAGCAAAAACAAAACAGTGAGGATAAAGGAAGATTAAACTAGAACTTTACTGCATAAAATTACTCTTTTGACTTTTATCAGCCTACATTTGGCACGAACAGAACTACTGAAAAGCAAATGGGGAATTATATAAAGAAAATGTGTTTTTATAATTGGAAACTCAAAGTCTGACACTAATGTCTCTGGTATAACGTATGACACAGTTGTTGAAATAATATAATTACCAACACTCATTGTTCCACTTCATAGAAGTAAGATGAATAGAAAATATTACAAATGTAAAATGTGCCAAATCGCTCTCAGACCAGAAAAATTAAATTACTGAATCGTTCCTAAACAATAAACAGACCAAACATAAGAATGTTGCCTAGAAATAAAAACAAAACTCAAAAAACAACACCCAGATCATTTAAAATGTATTCTCAATTTACAACTCCAATTTTGACAAAGTTGGGACATGTTGCAAAATGTAAATAAAAAGAGAATGTGCAAATCTCAAAAACACATTTTATTCACAAAGACAGTAAATAAATCAAATGTCTAAACTAATAAACTACCATTTTTAAAATGAAAAGCTGTAAAATAAGAAAAGCTGGAGGAGCGTTTTGCAACACATTATGTGTCAACAGGTCGGGAGAGGGCTGGATATAAAAAGTGTTTTAGAGGCCGGATTTGAGATTTCCTGTGATAAACTTTGTCTAAAATTAATGGCACGATTTTAAGATCATGCTCCACAATTACAATTTCTACAACTGAATATCCCAACGAGCGACATGGTGGTTCAGCTGGTAGAGCTGCCGCTTCTCAGTGAGAAGGTTGCCGGTTCAAATCCCAGCCTGGAGCCTTTTTAGATGGAGTTTGCATGTTCTCTCCGTGCTGTGTGGGTTTCCTCCCACAGACCAAAAACATGCATGTTAGACTACAACCTAGCTGTTTTTTTTTTGTTACTTTTCTTTTTAAATACCATTTTATTTTCACTTGTTAAAATTTTCTAATTTTTACACATCCTTTATGATTGTCTGTTATTGTTGTTGTTGTCCACTGTTGTCATCACTTTGTTAAAATCAGGTCTCTCTTGTAAATGAGACCCCGAGGCTCAATGGGATTAACCTGTTTAAATAAAGGTTGAATGAATGATTGAAGGATTGATAACTAAATTGTACCGAGGTGAGAGAGAGTTAATGGTTGTTTGTCTCGCTTGTCTCTATGTGTCCTTGTGATGGACTGGAGACCTGTCCATGAATCCAGGATGGGTCATCGAGGATGGATGAATATTGAATGAATATAAATACTCCATCATCTGCAGTTCATACAATTAAAATATTTTCAGAATCTGGAGAATCTCTGAGCTTGAAGGACAAAGCTGAAAGTCAATGTGCATCTCTGTGATCTTCCACTGCATTAAAAACGTGTCTGGTTCTGTTCTGGGCATCACTACATGGGCTCAGGAACACTTCCACAAATCAATGTCTGTAAACACACTTCACCATGCCAACCACAAATGCTATTTAAAGCTCTATCGTGCAAAGGAGACATCATATGTGAACAACGTCCAGAAACACCATCAGCCTCTTCTGGGTCGGAGCTGACTAAACTGTTCTGGGGTCCGACAAATCGAAATATGAAATCCCTTTTGGAAACCATGGACACCACAAACTCCATACTCAAGAAGAGAGGGAGGATCCAGAAAAGCACCATCAGTGCAGAACAGCAGATGGTTTTAGAACATCTGCCTCCATCCAAATGTCTATCAGGGAACACTTTGCATATTTGAGCAAGACAAAGCTAAACCAGTGACTGCATCCATTACAGCAGCCGGTGGAGAGACTGGTGAACTGACCTGCCTGCAGTCCACACCTCTCACCAATTGAAAATGTTTGACACATCATGGACCGAAACATCCAGTAAAGACGTCCCAGGACTGCAGAACAGCTAGAATCCTCCATCAGAGCAGACTGGGACAACGTTGCTCTCCAAACTCCAACAGCTGGTCTCCTCAGCCCTAAATGTTTACAGACTGTTGAAAAAGAACAGGAGATCTTCTCAGTGAGAAACATGGACCTGTCCTAACATTTGTGTTGCTGCCGGTCAATTCACTCATACTTATTATTAGAGCCCGATTGATATGGACCCATATCGGATATCGCCGATACCAATATGTGCCGATACTCCTAGATCAACCTTCAATATGAGCCCTGCCGATGTATCGGTCAGGCTCTAATTATTATACAAATAATTATAAAGGTGTATTGTAATTATATATGTATTTACACTTCTTCTTCTTCTTTTTTCGGCTGTTCCTTCTTCAGGGGTCGCCACAGCGAGTCGTCCTCCTCCACCTCACTCTGTCCTCTGCATCCTCTGTCCTCACTCCAACTACCTTCATGTCCTCTCTAACTGCATCC
>JARVGS010001636.1:36719071-36734456 GCA_031762315.1 Hypsolebias antenori | reverse complement strand
GTGTCTCAGAGGTTAGCTTGTGATCTGAAGGTCATTGGTATGACTCCTTGAACCAACAACAAAATGTGGGCGGGAAAGGTGAAACACCCACTCCTGCTTCCACGCCCACTCTAGGCCCTTGTGCAAGAACCGTAACCCCCACCATCTCCCCCATGTTTCCTAGCTCGCAGCTCTATGCTCCACACAGAGGACTGTGGTTGCTTAAGGAAAGGGTGTCTGGCATAAACAATTGCCAAGTCTTCATACAAATTAGTTCTCTGTTACGGAGCCCCGGAGGAAACGTGGGGGATTTTTTTTCTTTTGCGTTCCCTTGCAATAGTTTTGCATTCCCTCACAATAGTTTTGCGTTCCCTCGCAATACTGTACTGTATGTAGTGTTACCTCACAGACAACAGCAACAATAGAACAGACACCCATATTTGAGGTTCATGCAGGAGTTTGTGACTTGGTGCTATGTAAATAAACTGAACTGAATGGAATTTTGAAATCAACCTTAAATATAAGGATATCCAGTGTGTGCTGCAGTGGTAAAATTAATTTTATGTTGGATGTTTCATGTTCATGCTTCGTGGATCCAGCAGTGGCTTCCTCCTTCAAGCCGACGCAGACAGTCTGATTTCAGTCAGCTGCTCAGTCTGTCCCTCCGAGGAGCGATGGTTCTCTTAGGAACCATCAACAACTTACTGTATTTTCAGAGTATTTGTCAAAGCAGCACCATGTATCATAACTGAAGTTTAAAAAAAAAACAAGGTGGCACTTGTGTTTCAGAAGTACTGTAACTGTCTTTAAAAGCATCAAAGTTCATGCTCAATCATCCAGGTACAAAATACAATAATGGTCAGTCAGGTCATCCGGACAGTTTCTTTTTTTTTGTGGAAAGACATTTCGCTCTCTATTTGGAGGGCTTCATCAGTCACCAGCAAACTGGTTGGTCCACTAAAGGAGTGTACTGCTTACTGGGGAAACAGTTTACTTGGGACTCCTCAGACTGATAAAGCCCTCCGGAAGTGTGTGCTTTTTAGTTAACATTTTTCTTAGCTCATATCTTAGATCTTATTACTGGTTTTCTTTTACACACATTTTAATACTTTTGTTGGATGTAACTGGGACCCTGTGTACACAATTTCATTCCACCACATGTACCACATGTGGTGGAAGGACAAAAAAATCATGAATCCTTAAACAGCTTGGCCCTCTAGTATTCCTCAGATGCCTCCAGAGTCCCAGCATCCAACAAGGTCCGAAAGGACTCTGCCTTCATCTTGACAGACTCCCTAACCCGGGGTGTCCAAGACAGAGATCATGGATGGCCACCACGAGAAGCACCGGCAACCTTGCGGCCACAGCTCAAGGCAGCCACCTCAACAATTGAGGCGCGGAACATGGTCAACTCTGACAATGTCCCCCACCTCAGCTTGGATGTGGTCAAAGCTCTCCTGGAGGTGCAAGTTGAAGATCTTTCTGGCAGGTTCTTCTGTCAGGTGTATGCAAACGTATGATTTTAAATTTTAGGTGACGGTCAGTACTCACATAGCCTTTGCCGGTGTTGGCGGTGCGGATGTATTTGCAGATGTACAAGTTCTTGATAATGCCATCACTCCTTGCAGTGTGGACTCTGGGAGCAAACGACAGCGTGGGCCGATCCTCTGACGAGGTGAACTTCATTTGAGCCAGATTGTGGATGAAGAAGTTCAGTTTGGTGGCGACACTGCCCAGACTGGACTCAATCAACCTGGAGAACACAGACCATTAGAGGAACTGATGGTTTGATTCCTGCTGATTTACTGAAATAAATAACTGTGTTCATATCAAGCTGTTTTAATCTATAGGACATGCTAACAACAACAGCAAAGCTCTAGGTTTGCTGCACTTGTAACAGTAAAGCTCCGCCTACAGCCACAGATTGGTGATGTCATCCTCAGTTTATTCAGTTTGCTACAACTTCAATTTTTTATTAAAGAAATTATACGAAATACATCTCAAGGTGAGAGGTCCCTGTGTGTGAGAGGCCCAGGTGAGTCTGTGGATATATACCTGGTGAAGTACATGGTGGCATCGGCCTCGGACTCATGAGGTCTCAGAGCATCGTAGACATATTTCAGATCATCCAGATCAGAAAGTTCAGGAATTCCACAGGACAACATCTGAGCGCACGGAAACAAAGTCAAATCTAAAACAGAGGGTAAAGTCTTTCATCTTAAATTTTATATGAAACTGATTTTTTGACTAGTACTCTAAATCTTACTTAATGAATCTGTTCTGAGCTGGACAGGTCAAATTCTCCTGTACAGTTGTCATAAAACACAAATTTTAATGTGAACTGTCTCAAGAGAACGTTTTCATTCAACTTTTAATTAAACAAGTTACTCCCATTGAGCCTTGGGGGCTCATTTTACAAGGGAGACCTGAAATTGAACTTAAAATTAACTGTGTTCTCTGAACTGTGTGGTGTAAAAACTATGTTAACTGTAAAGTCTGTAAACTAACACAGTGTGTGAGGTGTGTAAAGTGTAGTCTGAAAACTAACACAGTGTGTAAAGTATGTAAAGTGTAAATTCTGTAAACTAACAGAGTGTGTAAAGTGTAGTCTGTAAACTAACAGTGTGTAAAGTGTAGTCTGTAAACTAACAGTGTGTAAAGTCTGAAGTCTGTAAACTTACACAGCGTGTAAAGTGTAAAGTCTGTAAACTTAGTGTGTAAAGTGTAAAGTCTGTAAACTAACACAGTGTGTAAAGTGTGTAAAGTATCAAGTTTGTAAACTAACACAGTGTGTACAGTGTGTAAAGTATAGTCCGTAAACTAAAACAGTGTGTGAAGTGTAAAAAATTAACAGTGTGCAAAGTGTGTAAAGTGTAGTCTGTAAACTAACAGTGTGTAAAGTATCAAGTCTGTAAACTAACACAGTGTGTAAATTAACTGTGTGCAAAGTGTGTGAAGTGTAGTATGTAAACTAACAGTGTGTAAAGTATGTAAACTAACACAGTGTGTAAAGTGTAAAGTCTGTAATCTAACAGTGTGTAAAGTGCAGTATAAAGTCTGTAAACTAACACAGAGTGTAAAGTGTGTAAAGTGTAACATGTAACAGTAAGTGTGAGTTCTACACACCAGACCCAGCAGGTTGAGGAACAGGTGTGCGTGCTTGCGGATCATGTTGTACGCCTCGCAGCACAGATCTACAAAGTCGTGGAATCGGCTGGAAGGTTTGTCTCCTCCGTTGATGACGTATGCCATATCAGAGGTGAAGACAAAGGGGGCGCGGTCCCTGCCGGATCACATCAGAGGTCAATGCCGACTCAACAAACCGTCAGCAGGTATGAGTGGAGCACATGGACAGCCCCTCACCGCTTGATGTTCCCGAACATCTGTGCATGTCCCAGAAACTTCCCGAAGTCGATGTGGAACATGTGACCGCTGGTTTTCAGCATGATGTTGTCGTTGTGGCGGTCGCAAATTCCCAGGATGTAGGTGGCTACGCAGCAGCCAGCACAGGAGTAGATGAAGTTCTCCACTGCCTGACAGGTGGAGCAGCACAGAGGTGTTCGTTCAAGTTTCAGCTTCCTCCTAAAGCTGGACAGCTTTGCAGTAGAAGCCTTCAACTCAGCAAACAGCAGAGTGCTTAGTGTAAAACATGACTTTATCAGACTCCTGTTTGTGGACATCTAGATTCAAATCTAAACTTTGAGAAACCTCAGACAGGTAATACACTCACCTGTGTGTGTGTGTGTGTGTTACCTTGTCATACTGCTCATCTGTAGGGTTGTGTTTCTGCAGCCAGTCGGCCAAAGTTTGGTCTTTGAATGATCCTGTGACTCCATGTTCCACCTGGATCTTCCTCAGAGTGTCGGCATGAGGAATCATCTCTACCATACCTGGGAACAGGTGGGACAGAGACAGAGCTAACAGACTCACCTGGAAACTAAATCCTATCCTACAGGAGTGCCCACCCAGTAAATGGCTGTCCCACAAATAAAAACCCGGTGGACTGGACACATGCAGGCAGGTGTGTCCCTGTCTGTCCTCACCTCGTCCTCTGCCTGTGGAGAAGCATTTGAAGATGACCATCCTCATGTCCATACCCTCCTGGATCCAGATCTTGTTCATTATGCGGATCATCTGCAGGGTCAACATGTCCTGTCGCAGGTCGTCTCCTGACTGGATGGAGACAGACACGTTAGTTTTGAAGAGTCACGAGGTGTCAGCTCACCTGAGTGAGGACAGGTGTTACCTTGAAGATGACATTGATGTGGTCTCCCAGAGGGTCCAGGTTCTGAAAGGACAGCCTGAGTGGGACGGCGTTGGAGTTGAAGAAGGAACATGACTGAAACCAAACAAAGCAGTCAGGATGTGAATGTGGTTCTGCTGGTTCTGGTTCTACGTCAGGTTCTCCTCTGACCATTCTCTCATGTTCTGATGAAACTTTTAAAGGAAGTTTAGATTTTATTATCAGTCAGAACATTTGGTCAAGACTTTCTGATGGAACCTGATGGAACATAAACCCAATCTGATCTTAGAAATGTTCTGAAGAACCGTTTTCTGGATCTGCCTGCAGTCAGGAAACGTAAATGATCGAATTGTTCTGTTTGAAGTCTGGAATCAAACATCAACATTTTCAGAAATCGTTCTCACTCAAATCCTACTAACTAATCCCAAAACGTTAAGCTAAGACCAGGCTAATCCAGATGTTGATGTCCATGATGCAGTTCTGGTCTCAGTTCAGGTGAGTTGATCTGCATGTTACACTTACCTGAATGTTGATTCCTGCGACGAGCAGCGCTGGGTTGAGAGGAAGTCTGCAGCTGCTGTTCATTGTGAAGAATTGCTTTAAGTCCTCCAGACTGTCCCTGAGGACAGACTGCACAACACACACACACACACACACACACACAGTGTCAAGCTTCTGAGGTGTAACTATCTTCTGCAGAACATTGGTGACTACAGCTCAGGAAAATATTTCATGACTGAAACATTTCATGACTCTGACCAATCGTGCACACTTCCTTCGAACTATCGAGCTCATGTCCTCCAAACAATCCTGCTTACATCCTACTCCCAATCAATCGCACTCAAATCCTCCAACCGATTACATTCACATCCTCTGAACGATCGCACTCACGTCCTCCAAACGATTGTGCTCACTTCATCTGACAGATTATCCTAACTTCCTGTGACCAGTCGCACTCATTTCCTCCGAATGATACTGCTAAAATTCTCTGATGATCGTGTTCACATCCTCTGACCAATCACACTCAATTTCTCGGACCGAGCTCACTTTCTCCATCCGATCGCACTCATTTCCTCCAACAGACTCCGATGATCACGCTCACTTCCTCCGACAGATCGCGCTTTCGTCCTCTGACCGACTCAGATGGTCGCACTTACTTCTTTCAAACGATCACGCTCACTTCCTCCGAGCGATCACGTTCACTTCTTCTGAATGAGTGACAATCGTAGCCACTTCATCTGAACAATTCAGAACGATTGGGCTCACCTCCTCCGAATGACTCTTATGATCAAACTCATTTCCTCCGAACGATCACGCTCACATCCTTCAAAATATCGCCCTCCATTGCTTCAACCAAATCTTTAGAGATCCAAGGAGCTTTTCTGATTTAAGAACTGTCAAACTGTTAAATCCCCTGGATGGAAAATGCAACGTCTTTAAATACAAAATAGAAATCTAATTGCTTTGTTTTTTATTTTTGTTTCAGATTCTTCATGACCTAGATAACTGAGAATCTACACTAGCACATCAACAAATCCTGAGATATCCTGAAACTATGTTTCTTCTTTAAATAAAAACAATAAAATGATGAACTACTGATCATCACTAACTGAACATCAGACTCACCTGCCTGCTGGATGGCGTGGCATCCCGGACTCTCTGAGCCACCTTTGTGAGGATGGAGACAAGCCAGCACTGATGGTCAAACTCCTCTCTCAGAGCTCGACCTACACAGCAAAGCAGAGCAGCCAGGAGGTGCTGGTACCGAGCACTGAACTGACTGTCCTGCAGGTTATCCTTCAGCAGCCTGAGGCGGGGAAGAGACTTGTTAACGGATGGGTTTCTGCCTGTCCATTAATAAATGGACAAGAACACAAGAATTAAAGACCAGTGTTTGTGTTTAATGCAATGACGTAGCAGCAGCTCACCAGAAGAGGTAGTGTGCAATCCGAATGTCCCCGATGGCTCTCCGAAGGAGGAACCGGACCAGAGAACTGTCCAGGTAACACTCATACTTCAGTGCCTGAGACAGAGAACAGTTTTTAACCATAATGAGATTAGCTGCAGAGATTCTGTTTTAGTGTTTGTGAATTTTGCAGACCATAACCCTCCCTGCTTTCTCTGGAAATCAGTCCAGAAACAACAAAGTTCAGTTTGTCAGGTAGATTTTCTGCAGTGTTACCTGCACCAGCTGAGGCAAGAAGTCCAGCAGCTCTGGGTCAGAAATAGAGTCCATCCACTGGACCGCTGTCCTCCTCAACTCCTGATCTGGGAAGCTGAGGCACACAAGAAGACACCACTTTTATGTTCTGACCTTTGACTCTGGAGTTCAGTTTTAGATTCTAAATCCACCAAGACATAACAAAGTTCTTTCTGAGCCTCTCTGCACTTCTCCATTAGCATCCTAAAACCAAGGATGGTGTCTGTGGTGTTCTTTCTGAGCATAAAACCATACTGCTACTAACCGTCAGCTCTTGTCCGTCTAGCTTCCACAACTTTCCATCTCTGCATCATGCCAGCATACCTTTGCCTGTCAATGTCCCTAAATCTAGGTTTTCTATCCTCAGTCCTACACTCATGACTTTGCTCTTCTCCCTCTGTCTCCTGACACTAACAGTAGCACAATTTCTGCAGGCACCCTGTTAACCTGGGCCTCAACTAAACTGGTATGTTGTTGTACCAGTTTCGGCTGCCAATGCTCCCAGCAGCAAAGTGCCAATGCTCCCAGCTGAAGGTGGGAGCATTGGCACTCTGACGGCCTCTCTGATCTGAATCCGAGCAGTGTTCTACTGTTAGACTTCTGTGATAGTCACAGTGTGTCCATCCAGAACACCATGTTTGAACATAAGGGTGCCCATAAGTGCACAAGGCACCAGCACACCCAGATCAATGATAGAATGTAGTTGTGTCATCTGATATGCGGCCGTATGTCTTGGACATTCAGGTAAAGACAGAAACTGCGCTGTCAACTGATCGCCCCCTGGTGGTGAGTTGGATCAGATGGAGGGGGAAGATGCCAAACAGACCCGTTAGACCCAAATTTGTAGTACCGGTAAGAGTTTGCTGGGAATTTTTATTAACCTTTATTTAATGGGCCTAACCTGTTTAAATAAAGGTTGAATGAATTTAACCAGGCAAATCCCACTGAGAACACAGATCTCATTTGTAAGGGAGGCCTGGGCCTGAAGGCAGTCCAACATGCATGTATTTGGTCTGTGGGAGGAAACCGGAGTACCCAGAGAAAACCCACGCAAGCACGAGAAGAACATGCAAACTTCACACAGAAAGAACCCAGGTCCAAATGGGGATTGAACCCATGGCCTTCTTGCTTCTTGCATGGCAACAGTGCTAACCACTGAGCCATCATGCTGCCTGGCAGCATGTGGAATGCCTGGCAGAAGAACCTGCCAGAAGGATCTTCAACTCACACCTCCATCTGCATGATGTAAGCTTCATCTGTATCGCAGGTGAGGTGGGGAATATCGAGTCCAAGTGGGCCATGTTTCTTGCTTCCATTGTCAAGGGGGATGTCTTGAGCTGTGGCTGCAAAGTTGTCAGCCCCAACAGAGGCACATCTCCTCAAACCCAGTGGTGGAAACCCAAAGTGAGGGAGGCCTTCAAGCTGAAGAAGGAGTACTATCAGAACTTGTTTGGCTGGTAGGAGTCCGGAGGCAGCTGAGGGGTATCAGCCAGCCAAGCGGGCTGCAGCCCTGGCTGTTGCTGAGGCAAAACCTCAGATGTGTGAGGAGTTCAGTAATACTTTGAAGAAAGGCTCTCGATCGGCTCCAAAACTATTCTGGTAAACCATCAGGTGGCTGAGGTGGGAAAAGCAGAAATTAATAACTGTGTATAGTGGAGGTGGCGCGCTGTTGACCTCAACCAATGGCTGACAACGTCGTCGGACAGTGAAAGGTATACTTCTCAAACCTTCTCAATCCCACAGGCATGTCTTCCATGAAGGAAGTTGAGTCAGGAAACTTTGGGGTTGGTCTGTCCATACTGTGGCTGAGGTCACCAAGGTAGTTAAAAAGCTCCATGGCCACAGGGCTCCAGGCGTGGATGAGATACGCCATAGGTTCCTCAAGTCTTTGGATGTTGCAGGGCTGTCTTGGTTGACACACCTTTGCAACATCACATGGACATCATGGGCAGTGCCACTGGATTGGCAGACTGGAGTGGTGGTTCACCTCTTCAGAAAGGGAGCCTAGAGGATGTGCTCCTACTGTAAGATAAGGTCTATTTAAGGGCACTGGTAAAGGGTGTCCAATCCATGGTCAAACCTCAGATTCAGGAGGAACAATGCTAGTTCAGTCCTAGCCGCAGAACACTGGACCAGGTCTTTACCTTCACTTCGGTCCTTGAGGGATCATGGGAGTTTGCCCATCCAGTCTACATGTGTTTTGTGGACTTGGAGAAGACATTTGGCTGTGTAACCCAAAGTACACTGGTATACTAAAACGGTACATAAGTCTTATTTCCATTGCCAGCAGTGAGTCGGACTCTGCCAGGGCTGCCTGTTGTCACCTTATCTGTTGAAAACTTCTACGGACATGATTTCTAAGTGCTGCCAGGAAGCAGAAGGGTTCAGTGGGTTTAGGAATAAGTCTGTGTTTTGCATAAGATGTGGTCCTGTTAGTGCAGTGACCTCCAGCTCTCACTGGAGGGGTTCACAGCAGAGTATGAAGCAGCAGAGCTGAAGATCGGCACCTCCAAACCTGAGCCCATGGTCCTCAGTCAGACAGTAGACTGTCCTCTTTGGGTTAGGTTAATTACATGCGTAATTAAAACCACATCAAAAGCCCGAGCCGGACACCGACCCAGCCATCAATCACATAATTTTGACCCGACATGTCCTGAATTTCGAGTTCTGTCGAGCCGGGGCTCAGGCCAAAAATTGCAGCTGTATAGGGGGTAGGTTCTGCCTCAAGTGGAATTCAAGTATCTCAGGATTCTGTTCACAAATCAGGAAAGATTAGAGCGGGACATCAACAGACGGATTGGTGCAGCTTCAGCAGTATTACGAACTTTGTTCCGGCCCATTGTGGTGCTAAGGGAGCTAAGCTGTAGGGAAAAGCTCTTTGTTTATCATTACTAAATCATCACTATGTTCCTACCCTCACCTATGGTCAAGAACTCTGGGTAGTAACTGAAAGAATAAGATCACGGATACTAGAGGTCGAAATTAGTTTCCTCTGCAAGGTAGCTGGACTCGCCCTTGGATATACGGTGAGAAGTGCAGTTGTTTGCCAACATGTCTGACTGGGAGGAGACCATGGGGACGATTCAGGACATGCTGGAAAGACTACGTCTCTCAGCTGTTCTAGGAAAACCTTGGAGTCTTCCCAGAAGAGCTGGAAGAAGTGGCTGCAGAGAGATATGTCTGGACCTCCCTGCTTATGCTGCTGGCCCCAAGCCCTGAGTCCAGAACCAGACGACAGGTGGATGTAAAATGTTCAGATGTGTTTGTTCTGGGTGTAAACACCGTTTGTTGTTTGTCAATGCGTGTAAACGTTATTATTGGCTTCATGCAGACAGGTATGCACATACGAAGCGTGCAGCAGTCCCAGAGCGTCCAGGTGACCCAGACACGCCCACTGACGGAGCAGAGCGTAGATTTCAGGTAGACAAGCCCACTGCCAGCAGGGGGCGCTGGCGAGGACCAGAGGCAGTGCCGCGCTTTCCGACTGACAAAAGGCCTTCTTCTCCCACAACAAACGTTTGTCCTCCGACGTCAGCCTGCAAAAACACGACACGAGGAAAACATGGTAAAATCATGGGAATAACACTGGATCACCACAAAAGCAACACAAGACGACACTAAATTTACATGAATGACTGAAAAACAACAATATATTGTGTATTTGTGTGTATCTGTTTTGTGTAGCGTGTACATCAGTGTGAACTAGCGTAGTGTGTGTGAGTGTGTCTGACCAGAAGACAGCCTTTTTGTGGAGGACCTCCTGGAGTTGGACCTGACTACTGGAGTCCAATCGGCTGAAGTCGTACTGAGGACAGAAGTCTGCAGGACGGGGGGTGCTGAAGCACACCTCAAAGGATGAGGTAGGAAAGTCCACCTGAGGGACAAATGGAGGACAGAAGTCAGGGGAGAGGACAAGTAATGTGACCACAGATAAGCACAGCAGAAACACCTGATGTTCCGTCTTATTTGTGCAGATTTGTGTGGTATGTGCAGGATGGACAGAATGAGGAGTACCGGACCCTCGGTGAGGAGTTTGTAATATGGTGCAAATCCAGACAGCTACAGCTGAACATCAGTAAGACAAAGGAAATGGTAGTGGGCTTCAGAAGGTGTAGTAGACTCCCTCTACAGGAAGGGTCAGAGCAGGGTCTACTTCCTGAGGAGAATGGGGTCCTTCAGTATCTGCAGGAAACTATTGCTGATGTTCTACCAGTCTGTGGTAGCCAGTGTCCTCTTCTGTGCTGTTGTGTGTTGAGGAGGCAGAGTTAAGAGGAGACACGCAGGGCGACTCGACAGGCTGGTGAGGAAAGCAGGTTCTTTGTTGGGAACAGAGCTGGAGTCCCTTACATCAGTGGCAGAGAACAGGGCCCTCAGTAAGCTGCTGTCCATCATGGACAATGCTGATCATCCAATGCACAGCACCATCATGAAGCAGAGGAGCTCCTTCAGTGGAAGACTTGCACAGACTGATTTACAGTCTGTGCATTTCCTCTTCTGTCACTTGTCACATCAAAACAGATGATCCACAGGTAATCTGTTCTCTGTCACTCACCTGCCCAAGTGCAGCTCACCTGTCCAGATGCAGCTCGCCTGTCCAGCCCTTACCTGCAGGATGACACTGTCTGGTTGGCTGAAGTTAGAAGAACTTGTGCGGGCATTCCCACTCTCTCCTGGGGTCGAAGGCCACAAACCCAATAATTTCCTGCCACACGTCAGGGCGCTGCAGACACAGACACACACACATGCACACACTTTATACACTCTTAACACACACACACTCACTCTTTCTGAACACATGGATTAAAGCAGAAAAATGCTTTGACTGAAATTGTTTTCTACATGTAGAGTTTATGCAAGCACCCAACGCTTAGTTAGATTTTAGATGCAAAATCCCGGGAGGTTGGGGTGCGATGTGGGAAGAGGGGGTGATGGTGTCTCAGTTCTGGTATCTCCCCCGGCTGCAGTGAATTGGTGATGTGCCAACACATACCTTTAATACGTAGACGTTTAATGATTTACTCCAGGTCATCTCCTTCACGAAGGGGTGTGCAGTTATGTTAGGGTAGTGGGGTGTCTTCCTTGGCTTGCTGCAAGTGAGCTTTCACCTGCAGTTTCTCATTATTGCTCATACCTGAGCTCACCTTGAACCAGTCAGCATGACCCGGACCCTTACTACCGGCATCGCAAACCAAACCCTCGCATCGCTTGTATAGGGGCCGAATAGCTTGTAGCCATAGGCCCCCAGTCCTATACTTGTGGAGCACCCCCCACGGTCTACCCCAAGAAACATAGTTGAACGCCTTCTCCAAGTCCACAAAACACATGTAGACTCAATGGGCAAACTTCCAAGATCCCTTGAGGACCCTAATGAGGATAAAGAGCTGGTCCAGTGTTCCATGGCCAGGACAGAACCTGCATTGCTCCTCCTGGATCTGAGGTTCAACCAACAACTGGACTCGCTTCTCCAGTACCACTGAATAGACCTTAACAAGGAGGCTAAAGAGAGGGATGCCCCTATAATTGGAGCACACATTTCAGTCCCCCTTTTTGAAGACGGGAACCACAACCCTGGTCTGTCGATCCAGTGGCACTGTCCCTAATGTCCATACAACGTTGCAAAGGTGTGTCAACCAAGACAGCCCCACAACATCCAGAGCCTAAAGGAAATCAGGGCAGATCTCATCCACAGCTGGAATCCTGATGCAGCAAATCTTTTTAACTACATCGGCAGCCTTATCCACAGTTACAAACAGACTAGCCATGAGGATGACTCAGCTTCCTCTGTGGAAGATGTGCCAGTGGGATTGAGAAGGTCCAAGAAGTATTCCTTCCACTTCCAAAAGGCATCACTGGTTGAGGTCAACAGCAGCCCACCATCACAGAATAATGTGTCAATAAAGTGCTGCTTTCCCCTCCTCAGTCGCCTGATGGTTTGCCAGAATCTCTTCAGAGTCAACCAAAAGGCTCTACCTGAGGCCTCACCAAACTCCACCCACATCCAAGCTTTTGCCTCAGCAAAAGGCAAGGCTGCAGGCCGCTTGGCTCTTCGGTACTTTGCTGCTGCCTCCAATGGCCCACTAGCCAACAAGGCCCAATAGGACTCGATCTTCAGCTTGACAGCCTCCCTAACCTGGGGTGTCCACCTCCAGGTACGTGGATAGCCACTACAATAAGCATCAACAACCTTGTTGCCACAGCTCAAGGCAGCAAAGTCACCAACAACATGGCCCACTCGGACTCAATGTCCCCCGTCACAGCTGGGATGTGGTTAACAATCTTCCGGAGGTGTGAGTTGAAGATCTTTCTGACAGGTTCTTCTGCCAGGCCTTCCCAGCAAAAGCTCACTACATGTTTGGGTCTACCTGATCTGTCCAGAATCTTCCCCCGCCATTAAATTAAATTCACTACCAGGTGATGATCAGCTGACAGCTCTGCTCCTCTCTTCACCCAAGTGTTCAAAACAAACGGCCACAAATCAGATGACACGGCTACAAAGTCAAGCATAGATCTACGACCTAGGGCGTCCTGGTGCCAAGTGCACTTATGGACACCCTTATGGGTGAACATGATGTTCAAGATGGACAAACTATGACTAGCACTGAAGCTCAACAACAGAACACCGCTTGAGTTCAGATCAGAGAGGCAGTTCCTCCCAATCCCACCCCTCCAGGTCACACTGTTGTTACCCACATGGGCATTTAAATCTGCCAGCAGAATAAAGGAGTCCCCAGCTGGTGCACCTTCCAGCAACACAACCACCAGAGCCCATCCCCCAACCTGAAGTTGCAAGGAAGCTACCCTCTTATCTACCTGGGAAAACTGCAACACAGAGGCACCAAGTCGGAAGGCTAAGAGTAGACTCACACCAGCTCAGCATCTCTCACCTTGGGCAACTGCAGAGCGGAGTGAGGTCAAGTCCCTCTCAAGGAGATTGGTTCTGGAGCCCATGCCGTGCATTGAGGTGAGCCCAACTACATCTAGTCGGTACTTCTCAACCTCACACACAAGCTCAGGCTCCTTCCTGGCCAGAGAGGTTGTATTCCATGTCCCAAGAGCCAGCTTTGGTAAGGCAGTTGTCAGAGCGCCAAGGCCCCTGCCTTTAGCCACTGCCCATGGAGTGTACCCGACTTGTATGGCCCCTTCTGCAGATGGTCGGCCCACAGGAAGGTAAATCCATGTTGCTTGTTCAGGCTGAGCCCGACCGGACCCGATGAGTAAAGACCTAGTCACCAAGCACTCATCGACAAGCCCCTCCCCCAGGCCTGGCTCCAGGGTGGGGCCCCTGATAACCCATGTCTAGGCAAGGGACACTGAGCTCCTTGCTTTTTTCTGTCTATAAGAGTCTTTGGAATCGCTCCTTCTGGCCTGTCATCTAGGACCAATCTGCCTTGGGAGACCCTACCAGGGACAATAACAATTGCCCTCGAAAGCATAGTTCCTAGGATCAATCAGGTGCACAAATTCCTCAACCATGATAAGGTGGTGATTCAAGGAGGAGTTAGAAATGCAGCTGCCAGGAAAAAGACAAAGAGGAAGGCCAAAGAGGAGATATATGATAGCAATTAGAGAGGACATGGAGGGAGTTGGAGTGAGAACAGAGGACACAAAGGACAAAGCGGGAGATGGACGAGGATGACTCACTGTGGCGACCCCTGAAGAGGGAAAAGCTGAAAGAATAAATTATTTTACTCTACTGCAGCTTATGAACTTCAGATTATTTATCAAAAGTCTAAACTTTTATAGTGCATCACCATTAAAGGCTAGTTTATTAGACTACAGATGAAAACTATTGAGCAGAAATCACTCCAGACTCCGTCCAACAACATAGCCAATCTGCAGACCAGTGTTCTGAAACCACTGAGTTGTTTCATCTTCTTGAATTTCAGCATCATGTGACTCACTGTCTGAAGTTAAAGAGTGGCATGGTGACCCAGCCCAGGGCCTCGATGCTGCGCCGCTGCTTGCCCTTCTCCTCTCCTCCTCCAGGTGGGGGCAAAGGGCTAGCATACAGTGTCACCAAGAGCTGAGACTCTCTGGGCAGTTGGTTGATCTGTACGGGAAAACACACCCTGTGGGGTTGAAGAGATTGGTTAGGGGATTGGTTAAACTGTTAAAATAAAAATCATGCTTATACTCAAAAACCTTGATAAATGAACAACACATGCATCGGTAAATCTTGCCCAGAAAAGGGAAACCAGGGCACTCTCTTAAGGCCATGCTGGGGTTGGGGGGTTGGGGGTGGGGGAATCATGGAGTTCTCCTCTGTGAATGAAAGGGTGTCTCTGCAACTTCAAAATGCAGGAGAGAAGATTCTGACTGTTTGTGCGTATGCACCAAACAGTAATTTGAATTACCCAGACTTCTTGGAGTTTCTGGAGTGCAGTCTGGGGAATTTTGTTTTTCTACATGGTGACTTCAATACCCATATGGGCAATGATGGAGTTATCTAGAAGGGGGTGATTAGGAAGAATGGTGACTCTGATCTGAACCCAAATTGTGTTTCATTAATGGATTTCTCTGCTTGGCACAGGTTGTCCACAATGAACACCATGTTTGAGTAAGATTGGTTCTTATGTGTACCTGGTACCAGCTCACCATACACCAAAGGTCAATGATCTTTATGATCTAGATAAAGTGATAGAGAGTATTCCCAGGGAGGAGAGAGTGGAGATTGGAGCAGACCTGAATGGACATGTTGGTGAAGGAAACAGAGGGTATGAGGACGTGATGGGTAGGTTTGGTGTCAAGAAACAAAGAAGGACAGATGGTGGTGGATTTCACCAAGAGAATGGAAATGGCTGTAGTCAACACTTATTTCCAAAAGAGGGAGGAACATAGAGTGATCTAGAAGAGTGGAGGAAGGAGTACTCAGGTCGACTACATTCAGTTTAGAAGAGGAAACCTGAGGGAGATTGGAGACTGTAAGGTTGTGGCAGGGGAGAGCGTGGCCAGACAGCATCGGA
>JARVGS010001636.1:36561941-36572978 GCA_031762315.1 Hypsolebias antenori | reverse complement strand
TTTGTAGCCAGGTCTCTCTTGTAAATGAGTCCTCGAGGCTCAATGGGATTAACTTGCCTAAATAAAGGTTGAATGAAAAAGACCAAAAACATACATGTTACGCTGAATGGTAACTTTAATTTGTCCCTAGGAGAGAGTGAATGGTTGTTTGTCTTGTTTGTCTCTATGAGTCCCTGTGATGGACCGGAGACCTGTCCAGGGTGTCCCCTGCCTCTCACACAGTGATAGCTGGACATGGACACCATGACCCCCACGACCCAAAGAGGAAGAAGTGGGTAAAGATGATGGTTGGATTGATTCAGGCAGGTGTACTGGAACACATCTAAGAACCAGATGAAAAGAACCAGCTGAAGAGAAAAGAGAAGGACCAGTTGAAGAGAACCAGAGGAGAACTAGTTCAAGAGAACCAACTAAGAAAAAAAAAAAACAGATGAAAAGAACCAGTTGAGGAGACCCAGCCAAAAAGAAGCAATTAAAGAAAACCACACAAAAGTACCAGCTGAAGAGAACAGAGAACCATCTAAATAAAAACAGGAGAAACAGTTGAAAAGAACCAACCAAAGAGAACCTGTTAAAGAGAAAGGATAAGAAACATTTGAAGAGACCCAGCCAATGTTATGATTGTCTATTGTTGATTGTCCAAGGAAAATCTATTGTTACTGTTGTCATCATCCTTAGTTTGTATAGGTCTCTCTTGTAAATGAGTCCTTGAGGCTCAATGAGACTAACCTGCCTAAATAAAGGTTGAATGAATGAATGAAGAGAAGCAGAAGAGATCCAGTTGAAGAGAACTAGCACAGGAGAACCAGCTTAAGAGAACCAGAGGAGAACCAGAGAAGAACCAGTTAAAGAGAACAAGAGCAGAACCAGATGAAACGTATCAGCTGAATTAAAAAAAGAAAAGAACCAGTTGATGAGACCCAGCCAAAGAGAAGTAACTATAGAGAACGAGCCAAAAAGTATCAGCTGAAGAGAACAGAGAACCATCTGAATAAAAACAAGAGAACCAGTAGAAGAGAACCAGCTGAAGAGAACCTGCAAAAGAGAACAAGCTGAAGCGAACAGAGAAGAACCAGTTGAAGAGAACCAGGAGAACCAGCTTAAGAGAACCAGAAAACCAACCAAAGAGAACCAGCTGAAGATAACCCGATATGAAAAATAAGAAACATCTGGAACATTTATTAAATGTTGTTATTCTTTGTGTGGAAAATTTAACAGAGTAAAAAAAATTCTAAAAAAACTTTTGAAGACCAGGCTGCAGAAATTCAGAGAACAATCTGAGAACATCAGAACATTTTTTTTTTACCTGGATAAAGATAACGTAACCAACTTCGGGAGGAATTGCTGCTGATCTCGACTCCGTACACCTTCTTCTTCTCTGGTGGACTGAGCAGCAGCAGGTTTCTATCAACACTCTTGTTCTGCTGCTCTCAGGAGAACGTCTGTGCTTTTAATTAACGGGAGAACAGCTGAGTCCCGAGTCCTCTCCAGTCCCACGAGGCTCCGCCTTCCAGGTAGACTTCTCTGTTAGGGTTTACCTGTGCAGGTGGAGCGTGATGCTGGTCTGATCCTTTCCATCCTGGAGATGAAGTTTAAAAATCACACAAAGAACATCAACAGGTGTTCCAGCTCAGATCAGACCTGAACAGGTCCAAAACCATTCAGGCCTGAAAATGTTCTACCTGGAACAGAACCAGACGAGGCCTCAGTCCATTCAGAACTGTTCTTCTTGTTGTGTGACCATAGCCATCATTTCTCAACTTATTTTGGACAGAAGGCGGAGCTACAAATACCTCAAGAAGTTCTGATTTGATATCAGGATTCAGAAGGGCCCGTTAAAGTGAGTCAAATCAGAAATCCAGAACCCTAAAAACACTCTTTAGATCCACATCTGAGAACATCATGTAAAACAAATACCGGAACTAATCCAGAACCAACTGACCCGATCAGAATTTGTTCAGGAGAAGCTGTGGAGAGAAGACGTTTGGACTTGTCCTCACATTTTTTGTGAGGGGAGAGAAACAAAGACCCCAATGACCCTCAGGAAGGAGGGGGACAAAGACCCTGATGACCCTCAGGAGGGAGGGGACAAAGACCCTGATGACCCTCAGGAGGGAGGGGACAAAGACCCTCATGACCCTCAGGAGGGAGGGGACAAAGACCCTCATGACCCTCAGGAGGGAGGGGACAAAGACCCTGATGACCCTCAGGAGGGAGGGGAGGGGGATTAATTTGCAGATGAGGTGAACGTAAACACTTTCTTACACAATTTAAAACGTCTTTCCCCTCCAGCCTTTTAATTGTGAAAAGTCTTCCTCTACAGAGTAGAAGTCTATTTTTTTTATATTTTTTTTACCATTTTAGAAATATTTTCCATGTGGAAGAAAGCAGACCTGGTAACGTGGTATTATGTGTGATAGATATTTATTTAAGTAAAATAGGGATTTCTCTGAGGGCGTATGGGCTGATGTCATGACGTACAGCAGCACAAGGAGGTAATGGTTTCCACACGTAAACAGTGACTAACAAAGGTTTTCTCAAGATGGCTGCCCAAACTCTCCCCGAGCTCCATATTTACAGATGGAATGTTTTGTGTATTTACATCTGAATAAAACCAAAGATAGTTCACAGCCTGTCTGTCTGCACACACAGCCTGTCTGTCTGCACACGTTCAGATCAGAGTCCACAGACCAACAAATCCTCCTGGAGGTGAGCGTTGGTGATCAGAACACGACCTCCGGCTGCACAGATCAAGAAACATGTTGAAGTACCGTGAAGCAGGTCAACATCTAATCCAGCTCTGTCTGAGGCCAGGTCCATCTCAGGTCTCTCTTGTAAATGAGTCCCCGAGGCTCAATGGGATTAACCTGTACAAATAAAGGTTGAATGGAAATCTCCATGGTAACAGAGACTAATCCCAGACAGTGGTCCATGTGAGGAGGTTGGTGTCCGATGAACCTGGAGGAACTTCAGCTTTTTCACGGACTCTCCTTAAATCAGGCCATGTTTACCTTTGATACTGTTGTGCACATCAGAACCACCAGGCTATGACCGGTTGGTGAAGTTTTATTTTGGTGAGCTGGCTAACAGGAAGAAGAAGAGCTCAGTTTTGTTGAACATGGTCCTTGTCTGATTGGCTGTTTGACAAAAGGGACATGCTGGTGCTCAGAAGGGGCGGGGCCTGTGTGATGTCACAGCCTAAACGTTCAATATTCAGGTGGGTTCATGTTTCTGGTTTGAGTTTCCTGTTGTTCTGTTGCTCCGTTGTTTTGATGCTCATGGTCTGGTGTTGATGGATACATTGTTGGTCGTCGTTGCCATGGCAGCGTGTCGTCCTGTTGTTGTTTCCATGGCAGCAGACTGTCTTTTCGTTGCCGTGGAAGTGGATCCTCCTGCTGTCAACAGAGCAGTGGGTTGTGTTGCTGCTGTCAGGGCAGCCTGCTTGTGGTCAGAACCTCCCTTACCTCGTGGCACATGCACTGACAGAAACCATAAAGAACGAGCAGCAGCAGCGTGCACGGAACCAGACTGACGAGGACGACGCCCATCAACAGCTGGCCGATCATCAGTGAGTAGATCCCCAGAGGCAGCGAGCTGAAGTACACCTGGAAAGAAACAGCAGCTGGTGAACAGCACCTGCGCAGATTTACCTGGAGTCAGCGCTGACTCATCTGAGCACCGAAACCTCAAGGACGAGAGACACTGCTGGACGGAGGAGGACGTCTCACAGTTCAAACATCAAGGACGAGAGACACTGCTGGACGGAGGAGGACGTCTCACAGTTCAAACATCAAGGACGAGAGACTCTGCTGGACGGAGGAGGACGTCTCACAGTTCAGCTCTGAAACTTACAATGCAGCTTTAGGACTGACGCAGAGTCCAGATGTTCTGTCGATCTGTCAGATGTTCTGTAGTTCTGTCAGATGTTCTGTCATTCTGTCAGACGTTCTGTAGTTCTGTCAGATGTTCTGTCGATCTGTCAGATGTTCTGTGGTTCTGTCAGATGTTCTGTCAATCTGTCAGATGTTCTGTAGTTCTGTCAGATGTTCTGTCGATCGGCCAGACGTTCTGTTGATCTGTCAGAAGTTCTGTCGATCTGTCAGATGTTCTGTCGATCTATCAGATGTTCTGTCATTCTGTCAGATGTTCTGTAGTTCTGTCAGACGTTCTGTAGTTCTGTCAGATGTTCTGTCGATCTGTCAGATGTTCTGTAGATCTGTCAGATGTTCTGTCATTCTGTCAGATGTTCTGTAGTTCTGTCAGACGTTCTGTAGTTCTGTCAGACGTTCTGTCATTCTGTCAGATGTTCTGTCGATCTGTCAGATGTTCTGTAGTTCTGTCAGATGTTCTGTAGTCCTGTCAGATGTTCTGTCGATCTGTCAGATGTTCTGTAGTCCTGTCAGATGTTCTGTAGTTCTGTCAGATGTTCTGTAGTTCTGTCAGATGTTCTGTTGATCTGTCAGATGTTCTGTAGTTCTGTCAGACGTTCTGTTAATCTGTCAGATGTTCTGTAGATCAGTCAGATGTTCTGTCGATCTGTCAGATGTTCTGTCATTCTGTCAGATGTTCTGTAGTTCTGTCAGATGTTCTGTCAATCTGTCAGATGTTCTGTAGTTCTGTCAGTTGTTCTGTCGATCTGTCAGATGTTCTGTAGTCCTATCAGATGTTCTGTGGTTCTGTCAGATGGTCTGTGGTTCTGTCAGATGTTCTGTTGATCTGTCAGAAGTTCTGTAGTTCTGTCTCACGTTCTGTAGTTCTGTCAGAAGTTCTGTCGATCTGTCAGACGTTCTGTAGTTCTGTCAGTTGTTCTGTAGTTCTGTCAGATGTTCTGTAGTTCTGTCAGACGTTCTGTAGTTCTGTCAGACGTTCTGTAGTTCTGTCTGATGTTCTGTAGTTCTGTCAGAAGTTCTGTCGATCTGTCAGACGTTCTGTAGTTCTGTCTGATGTTCTGTAGTTCTTTCAGACGTTCTGTAGTTCTGTCAGATGTTCTGTAGTTCTGTCAGACGTTCTGTAGTTCTGTCTGATGTTCTGTAGTTCTGTCAGACGTTCTGTCATTCTGTCAGATGTTCTGCAGTTCTGTCAGATGTTCTGTCGTTCTGTCAGATGTTCTGTAGTTCTTTCAGACGTTCTGTTGATCTGCCAGACGTTTTGTTTGATTTTAAACGTGTTTCACTTTCATTGTGCAGATTTTAACCATAACTGATGAGGAACCATGTGGTGGAACCTGGAGAACATTCATACAAGAGTACCCTGGTCTTTCTAGAACATTTATATATTTATATATTTATAAAGGTCATGTTGTGTGTCCCCAGAGTTGGATGGTTCTGGATGTACTGACCAGACATAAAACCCCCAGAAGACAACGGGGGACGCTGTGAGACATCCAGGCGCGACACTTGTGGGACAGCAGGCTGCAGGGCAGCGAGTCCAGGCTGGGGGGGCGGTAAAGACCCACCACGTTGAGCACGCTAAGAGAGTCTGAGGACGGAGTTCGGTCAGGAAGCTCCATGATGGTGATGACCAGACAGTCTGAGGAGCAGTGGTCCACGCCTTCTCCTCCCCCTGCAGACACGTGACACCAGAACTTAAGAGAACCTCTGAATCAGAACCACACAGACCAAGCAGCTGGTTTTACCATTCAGACTGGTGGGGGTCAGGATCACCTCAGAACCTCCTGGACCTGCCGGACCTCCTTCCTGCTGGAATCCATTCTGACAGGACAGAACTGCCAGGATATGCCGGTCGTCCTCCATTAACCAGACCTGAAGACAGACAGGTGGGAGAGAGACAGGTCAGAGACTAGCAGGAGACAGGCTGATGGTTGAGAAGACAGACAGGCTGTTTGACCTAAAGTTCTTTAAATCTGACAGGAGGAGGAAAAAATGTCACCTCAGGAGTAACCTGTCTTACATACAGTATCTGTCTTGCCTCCTTTTTCTGTAAACTTTCTCACCTACTGAGTGATCTGTCTCACTTCCTCTGCTCAGTCTCTTCTTTTAAGTAACTTGTCTAACCTTCTCATTCACCTGTCTCACCTCCTCCTCAGTAACTTGTCTCACCTCCTCCTCAGGAACACGTCTCACGTCGTCATCAGTAACTTGTTTCACCTCCTCCTCAGTAACCTGTCTCACCTCCTCAGTAATGTTTCTCATCTTTTCCTCAGTAAATTGTCTCACCTCCTCCTCAGTAACCTGTCTCACCAGTTCCTGAGTATCCTGTCTCACCTCCTCCTCAGGAACCTGTCTCACCTTTTCCTCAGTAACTTGTCTCACCTCCTCCTTGGAACCTACCTCACATTTTCATCGGTAACTTGTCTCACTTCTTCAGTAACCTGTCTCACCTGTTCCTCAGTAACTTGTCTCACCTCCTCCTCAATAAAATGTCTCACCTTTTCTTCAGTAACTTGTCTTACTTCCTCCTCAGTAACCTGTCTCACCTCCTCAGTAATGCTTTTCACCCTTTCCTCAGTAACTTGTCTCACCTCCTCCTTGGAACCTGTCTCACATTTTCCTCAGTAACTTGTCTCACCTCCTCATTAAAATGTCTCACCTTATCCTTGGTAACTTGTCTCACCTCCTCCTCAATAAAATGTCTCACCTTTTCTTCAGTAACTTGTCTCACTTCCTCCTCAGTAACCTGTCTCACCTCCTCAGTAATGCTTTTCACCTTTTCCTCAGTAACTTGTCTCACCTCCTCCTTGGAACCTGTCTCACATTTTCCTCAGTAACTTGTCTCACTTCTTCAGTAACCTGTCTCACCTGTTCCTCAGTAACCTGTCTCACCTCCTCATTAATGTGTTTCACCTCCTCCTCAGTAACCTGTCTCAGCTGTTCCTCAGGAACCTGTCTCACCACCTCATTAATGTGTCTCACCTTTTCCTGTTACTTGTCTCACCTTCTCATTAATGTGTCTCATCTTTTCCTCAGTAACTTGTCTCACCTCCTCCTCAATAACCTGTCTCACCTGTTCTTGAGTAACCTGTCTCACTTGTTCCTGAGTAACCTGTCTGACCGTCTCAGTAATGTGTCTCACCTTTTCCTCAGTATCTTGTCTTACCTCCTCCTTGGAATCTGTCTTACATTTTCCTCAGTAACTTGTCTCACCTCTTCAATAACCTGTCTCACCTGTTCCTCAGTAGCATGTCTCACCTCCTCATTAATGTGTCTCACCTTTTCCTCGGTAGCTTGTCTCACCTCCTCCTCAGTAACCTGTCTCACTTCCTCAGTAACCAGTCTCACCTGTTCCTCAGGAACCTGTCTCACCTCCTCATTAATGTGGCTGAACTTTTCCTCTGTTACTTGTCTCACCTCCTCATTAATGTGTCTCACCTCCTCCTCAGTAGCTTGTCTCACCTCCTCCTCAGTAACATGTCTTACCTTTTCCTCAGTAACTTGTCTCACCTCCTCCTCAGTAGCTTGTCTCACCTCCTCCTCAGTAACGTCTTACCTTTTCCTCAGTAGCTTGTCTCACCTCCTCCTCAGTAGCTTGTCTCACCTCCTCCTCAGTAACCTGTCTCACCTCCTAGGTAATGTGTCTCCCCTTTTCCCCAGTAACTTGTCTCACCTTCTCCTTGGAACCTGTCTCACCTTTTCTTCTGTAACTTGTCTGCCCTCCTCAGTAACCTGTCTCATCTCCTCCTCAGTAACCTGTCACACCTCCAGCTTAGTAACCTGTCTCACCTGTTCCTGAGTAACCTGTCTCACCTCCTCCTCAGTAACCTATCTCACATCCTCCATAACCTGTCTCACCTCCTCAGTAACCCATCTCACCTCCTCCTCAGTAACCTGTCTCACCTCCTCCTCAGGTATGTAGGTCTCGTGGCGGCAGAACGGGCAGCTGATGACGGAGGGGGAGGAGTCTCCTGGGAACAGTCACATGACAGAATGGCAGATCCGTCATGCAGAAAGTTTTTCTTAAAAAGCACAGGAAGCTGTAGCACCGCCCCCAGAGAACCTGTCTCTCTGTCTCTCTGCTGTTTTCAGAAACCTCTTCATCTGAAATGTCAAATCAACTTGAATCTACGGTTACAGGTCGTAGTTGAAGTGCTGGCGGGAACTTTTCATCAGAACTTTTCGACATAAATAAAATGCAGTCAGCACACCTGTCAGGTGAACTCACCCAGGTCGACCATCTTCTTCAGACACTTGGCGCAGACTCGGTGCAGACAGCCCAGCAGTTTGGGTTTCCTGCTGCGGGTGTTGTAGCGGTTGTAGCAGATTTTACACTCCAGTTCCTCCACCGTGTGAATCATAGACTGGGCCCACGTCTGCACCTGAACCCACCACAACATAGGACAATGAGACCCTGAACGCACCAAAGGAAATAAGGACACAGTGTCTGTAATTGACCTTTTTGACCTCAGAGATTTTATGATGCTTTGTGGTCTAAAAAGTTTGATGCCTACTTCCTGTTCATTGAAATACACTCAGTGACATCACACGTCATTACCACAACAAAAAATACAAACAAAACTTGTTTATAAATGTTTGTATAGAATAGTCAATAAGAAAGCAGGTGTAAAAAACAAAAACAACAGAGATGAACGCCGACTGTAAACAGCTGACTGGGGTCCAGATTTTATGCATTTGCATTGATAACTGAAAAAAGTCAATGAGATTGACACCTTGCCCTCCATTTCCTGGCCTAACTCCGCCTCCGTCAGCTGGTTCATTCTATTGGCTGTTAAAGCAGGGAAGGACTCAGCAGTGGGCGGAGCTTCGATGAGGTTATCACCTGACAGGAAAAAACAACAACTTTGATTTGGTAAAAAAATAAAATAAAATAACACAAAACTAAAGTTTGGGTGGAAATGGAGCTGCAGAAAGACCTGATCCTGGATCAGCTGACCCGACAGAACATCCATCCAGTCAGAGCAGATGTCCACCTGAGGAGCGACAGACACAGACAGGTCAGAGGCAGACGGGTCAGAGATAGACAGGTCAGAGATAGACAGGTCAGAAAGAGACAGGTCAGAGGCAGACGGGTCAGAGATAGACAGGTCAGAGATAGACAGGTCAGAAACAGACAGGTCAGAGGCAGCCAGGTCAGAGATAGACAGGTCAGAGATAGACAGGTCAGAAACAGACAGGTCAGAGGCAGCCGGGTCAGAGATAGACAGGTCAGAGACCGACAGCTTAGAGACAGATGGGTCAGACAGGCAGATCAGGAGACAGGACATAGTCAGAGACAGACAGGTTAGAGACAGACAGGTCAGAGATAGACGGGTCAGAGACAGACAGTTCAGAGATAGACAGGTCAGAGATAGACAGGTCAGACTGGCAGATCAGGAGACAGGACATAGTCAGTGACAGACAGGTTAGAGACAGACAGGACACAGTCAGAGACAGACGCACACGTCATGTTTGGGTGAACACGTGCTGCAGCTCACCTGCAGCTGGGGGCGGAGCTAAAGCTTTCCTGCCGTCTCAGTTGTTGTTGCTGTCGAGTGTCTGCGGTTGCAGCAACATGTTGCCCTTCAGTCTGTTGTTGTGGTCCTGCACCGGTGGCTCGTTTGATCTTCCACACCGAGCCGAACCGGATGTTGTGACCTCGCGTGCAGCAAAACACCGTTAAATGTCGGCTGTTGCGGTCGCAGTGACGTCACTGCAGATGCTTACCGCCATCAGTGCCGCTGTCTTGGTCTGTGTTCGTCGCGCGCTCCCGCAGCTGCTCATCCTGACTCACTGAGGCGCGCGGCCCGAGCTCCGTTACTATGGCAACTATCCTGCAGCTGAAAAGGCGGGAAATCTGAGAAGCTGACTGATGGAAGGACCAATCAGCTGATTCTTACTAAATCGTCGTTCTGACGTCACTGTTCAGCCTGAGGATGAAGGATGGTCCTGATGAGGGACGAGTCTGATCACGTGACATAATAAACCTTACATCACAGATCCAGACTCCAGAAAGAGATCAACTCCGGCTGGATCCTCAGAACACCTGTTTATTCTTGATCTGGATCAGGTTTTAGACATGGACCTGGAGACTTGTAAAATGCTCGATCTCCAGAGATCTCTGTGACCCTGAACAGGAAGAAGGGGTGAAGAAGAAGACGAAAAGTCTGGATGTGTTCTGGTCTCAGACGTGTCATCAGGTCCACCTGTTCAGCTGATCGTTAACGCAAATATCTAATCAGTTCAGTTTATCTCCAAGTCCCAACAGAAACTGTCTAAAAACATTCACAGACATTATAAAAAATAAAGAAGCATCAGATTGTGTTGAGTCTTTCGTTAGTCTCCCATCCTGAGCAAGCATAAAGGAGACAGTGGAAAGGAAAAACTCCCTTTTAACAGGAAGAAAGCTCCAGCAGCAGCATAGGCTCAGGACGAGTGGCCATCTGTTTCCACCAGCTGAGTTTGAGAGGACAGGAAGGAGAGACGAGCACAGACTGGCAGGTCCAGATGTTGGTGAACCTGAAAGAGAAAAACAAGTTACGATAGGAAAAATTACAAATACAAAACAGGTTGAGCAGAGTAAGTAAAGACAGCGTGAAGAAATGTGGTCAGTTTGTCCTCCAGCAGTCTAAGCATGTAGCAGCACAACTAGGGGATAGCTCAGGAAAGCCAAGTCGACCTTAACTATAGGATTTATCAAAAAGGAAAGATTTCAGCCCAGTCTTAAAACTGGACAATGGGTCCACAGGTTTGAAAGATTTCACCTGGCAGGTAACCTGAATGCAAGTTCTGGAGAAGCAAGTGAATGCGCTGACGTAGTGCAGGACGAGGCGGATGACATTTTACACATGGCTTACTCTGACTGCTGAGGAAAGAGGCACTTAGGTACGTGACAGCTTTCAAAGTTTTGTCATTGTAAAGAAAAATATAATCTCCACTGTTGTCCACGGGCGTCACCAGGCTGCTACTGAAGAGAGGTGGGAAAGAGGAGATGGAGGAGGTATATGTTCAGTTCTATATGTTTTTATTCATTTCAGTTAATTTCCAATAAAAACACAAATACAATAAAAAAATATAAAATGAAAGGAAGCAGAAGAAGAAAATTTCTTATCATATCTGCTCCCTTTTAAACAAAATCAATTCAAAC
>JARVGS010001636.1:36525679-36535842 GCA_031762315.1 Hypsolebias antenori | reverse complement strand
CCCCCCCCCCCCCCCCCCCCCCCCCTGTGGGGTCACACTGGTGGAGGGTCTGGGTGTCCTCCCCCAGAATTTGTTGAATAAAGTCGATGCCATTTCCTGCATTCTTGAAACTGTATGTTATCTCACTCTACAAAATTGATTGACAGCTGCTGATTATGACTTCATAACTTTATTCCTGCGTGTGATGCTGGTAAGACATTTTCATCAGTGATCAGTGTTGAAACGTCTGCGTTCACCAACATTTTCACCAGACAGAATGACTCCAGCCTCCTACTCTAACAGTTGTTGAGAAGGCTGACAAAGACTGGCAAATCTCCTTCATGTCCATCTGATCGTCTGTCTTGGTGAATGTGGCAGACAGCTACATTGTTCACATGTTGCTGTTCTATTTCATTTAAGCTCCGCCCTTTAAGCCACACTGAATGGGTTATTTCAGTGTTGGCGCGAAGCGCAGGGATCAACCCATTCAGTGTGGCTTAAAGGGCTACGCTTACACTCATAGAATCTGGGGTTACAGTACGTAACCATCGTTTCATAGAGGAGTGAAGCCATGTCTTAAACCTTCTTGAAGTACTAAAGCATCTTTCAGCATCAGCTGAAGAACACGGCACAACAAGAAGGATCCTGACCAACATCTCTCGTCGTGGGAACAGAGCACGTAGCTCTGGAGGCAGAGCTCTGAGGGTCTCTGCTACTTCACTGTGTAGTTGCTTTGTAAAGAATCTCCTAATGTCCATTGTGTCTGGGGAGGGATGAGATATTGCAAACAACGAATCGTCATCCAAGAAACCCAATCTATACTAGCCCACTGGTAATTTAAGTACCGGT
The DNA here is from genome assembly GCA_031762315.1 of Hypsolebias antenori. NCBI lineage: Eukaryota > Metazoa > Chordata > Actinopteri > Cyprinodontiformes > Rivulidae > Hypsolebias > Hypsolebias antenori. The sequence continues at coordinate 36,535,014 of JARVGS010001636.1, read as the reverse complement.
AGCTTCGTCTTCATTTTTCATTGTTTAGTTGAACAATAATTTAACATGGCGTATGGCTAGCTTAAAAAAAGGAATAAGGTTTTAGCAAAAGCTGGACATTGTGAGATGTCCGTAGGACAGACGTCACCTCCTCCAGATTTGAGTTGTTTCTGCTTCATGGTATGAGTTGTGCTGAGTTGTTGTAGGTAACCAGGAAAACCAGTAATGGACTTTTAGTGGTTTGAGTACTCTCCTGTTAATCAAGTACAATGGATTCACAAAGCAGTGGAAACAGTGCTGGGTGAACTAATATTTCGTGGTAAATTAATTCAAATGAATAATTTTTTAAATGTGAGGGGGACACGTCCCCTTCACAAATAGTTAATGAGATGCCTTTGATGGAAGGACAGGTTTCTCAGTGATGAGACACAGAAAGAGGAGGACGCACTCAGAAGACAAACAGGACAAGAAAAAACACTGAAGTTTCACAAACTTCAATCAGAACTTTCCTGGGAATTTTGTTGAATTGAGCATTTGTTCATGCATGTGTATGTGGACACGTGTGTGCATGTGCACATGTTGGCGCTGTCCTTAAGTGATTTTGTCCTGCAGGTGGGGATGAAGGTCCACGGCGTCAGCGCAGCAGTGTCTCTGGAGGAAAGAAGCCTCCCAAACGAAACGTTCTCTACAGACGTCTGCAGAACTTCCTCTACAACGTTCTGGAACGACCTCGAGGATGGGCCTTCATCTACCACGCCTACGTGTAAACACACCTGACACACATCACACCTGTCACTTGACATGTCACATCTCCATGTTCTCCAAAACACAAGGATCTCAGTGGGTCTGTTCCTTTGAACTCAGCTGGGTTCTGACTCGTTTACAAGAGAAGACCAGTGGAAACACAGATTTCCCAGTTTGAGCTGCCCATCATACAGCTTGGAGCTCAGTTTGATTCACCCGTCTCACTTGTTAGAGCTGCATTTTCACATGTTTTCTGATGTTCTTTATTCAGGTTCCTGCTGGTGTTCTCGTGCCTGGTTCTGTCTGTGTTCTCCACCATCAGAGAGTATGAGAAGAGCTCCGAGGATGCTCTTTACATCCTGGTACACCTTTTTCATCTTCTCCTCTTCATCAGGTCTAAGACCATTTCAAGTTCTGAAGGGGTTTTCCGGGTTCAAGGTTAGAGTTATCAGAACAAATAAGAATGTTTAGAATGAAACTGGTAAAGAATGGATGCAGATGTTGAAATATTTCCAGGGATAAAGTCAGGACTGGTTTCATCAGGAAGGAAACCCCTCAATGGACTGAGATGCCTGAGAAAACCACAGGCAAAAAAATAGAAATTAAGAACATTATACAAGAAAAGTACCGGTAACATTTACAAATACCAAAACTCAAAGAATGACTTGAATGAGCTGAACATCTTGATGCTTAAATCATTCAAATCTGATACACTATAGAGAAGTTAAAGGCCTAAACCTTAACCCTGAAAATCAAAAAGGAAACATGTCATGCAGAAATAAAAGCAAAACAATAAAAGACCAAACTAAATGTGAGAACAGCCAAAGTGCTATCCTGATCCCTAAAAAACAGCTGTTTTATGTTTCTTTGATGGTTGTATATCCTAACCTCAACCCAACCAACCATGACCCAACTGATCCAAACCTGTTTAAATGGAACGTATTTCATATGTGATGGAAGATTTCCAGTCACTAAAGCACAACGTGCATGCTGTCGTCATCATTGCAGTGGACATGTCATCTGACAGTGCAGTGGACATGTCATCAGACAGTGCAGTGGACATGCCATCAGACAGTGCAGTGGACATGTCATCAGAAAGTGCAGTGGACATGTCATCAGACAGTGCAGTGGACATGTCATCAGACAGTACAGTGGACATGTCATCAGACAGTGCAGTGGACATGTCATCAGACAATGCAATGGACATGTCATCAGACAATGCAGTGGACATGTCATCAGACAATGCAGTGGACATGTCATCAGACAGTGCAGTGGATATGTCATCAGACAGTGAAGTGGACATGTCATCAGACAGTGCAGTGGACATGTCATAAGACAATGCAGTGGACATGTCATCAGACAGTGCAGTGGACATGTCATCAGACAGTGCAGTGGATATGTCATCAGACAGTGCAGTGGACATGTCATCAGACAATGCAGTGGACATGTCATCAGACAGTGCATTGGACATGTCATCAGACAGTGCAGTGAACATGTCATAAGACAATGCAGTGGACATGTCATCAGGCAGTGCAGTGTGGTTGAATGTGTATGATTGATCAGACAGACTCCGTTTATTGTCATTAAAATAATTGCATGGTAAGAAGAAAAACTATTAACAGGACGCTGTGTTTACTTTAACAAAAAAATTAATAAAGGTTCGCATAAATAAAAATGAAAAAAAAAAAGATTCAAATACTATAAGACCATAATAAACTAATTGATTTAGTACTAACCTTTGTTAATAAATAAAAAGTTAAAAAAGAAGTATAGTGCAGCAGCCAGCCATCAGTATTAGCAGATCACTGATTGTATGCTGAAGTGCAGTGTTTAGTTTTTGGGTGAGGTGCAGTTCAGCAATCGTACTGTCTTATCAGACAGTGTGTGGGTGATCAGACAGTGCAGCGTGATCAAATAGTGCACGTTCTTCCAGAGCTCCAGCTTTAAGGTAGTTTAAGCTAATGGTCAGATGTTTGTGTTGCTGTCTCCAGGAAGTGGTGACCATCGTAGTGTTCGGGGTAGAGTACATGGTGAGGATCTGGGCCGCAGGGTGCTGCTGTCGGTATCGAGGATGGAGAGGACGACTCAAATTTGCCAGAAAACCTTTCTGTGTCATTGGTGAGTCTGGAGCCCCTAAACTGTGGGTCAGGAAACACAGCATTTCTGAAAGTAATCTGACCATTTAATCTTTTACAATTCATGTTGCAGTTTGGTGCGAAAGTTGCTTAAATGTTGATCTACAGTTATCCATAGAGACAAGCAGAATTACTTTTTGTTCTAGAGTGAGAGTGGAGACTTGACAGTTCCATAAGTATTCAGGTCCTTTACTTGGTCCTGAGTTGAAGCACCCTTAGCAACATTTCTTTGGACCTTCATCCACTCTGCTCACATATGACTGTGCACCTACCCAACCAGGCTGCCATACTGTAAAGTTTGCAGATGATACAGTGGTGGTGGGATGCATCACAAACAACGATGAGCCCAGCTACAGACAGGAAGTGAAACACCTGGAGAGCTGGTGCAGGAAGAACAACCTTCACATGAATGTAAGGAAGACAAAGGAGATGGTTGTCAACTTCAGATGGAATCCCCACCCCTCGAATATAGGAGGATCTGCAGTGGAAGTGGTTTCCATCTACAAGTACATGGGTATGCATCTGAATGACAACCTCAGCTGGGGCAACAACACTTCCAGCCTTATCAAGAAAGCTCATCAGAGACTCTACTTCCTCAGGCTGACCAGGTGCAGCTGTCTGTTTACCGGTCGGTCTATGTTCTTACGCTCATCTACAGCCACAAACTCTGGGTAGTGATTGGAAGAACGAGAATGCAGATGCAGGCAGTTGAAAAGAGTTTCCTCTACAGGGTAGCTGGACTCTCCTTTTGAGATAGGGTGTGAAGTTCGGTTATCTGGGAAAGACTCTGAGTAGAACCACTGCTCCTGGTGAAGAGGAGCCAGTTGAGGTGGTTCAGACATCTAGTAAGGATGCTGTTTGGGTACCTCCCCAGGGAGGTGCTTTGGGCATGTCCAACTGGGAGGAGATCTTGGGACGTCCCAGGACATACTGGAGAGACAAAGTCTCTCGATTGGCCTGGGAACGCCTTGGGGTCCTCCCAGAAGAGTTGGAAGATGTGGCTGTGGAGAGAGATGTCTGGACCTCCCTGCTCAAGCTGCTGCTCCTGGGAGATTATGGATGGATGGATTAAATTTGCATTGAAGATGTAAAATGATCAACAAGACTGTCTAAGTCACTGTTTTCTACTGCATTACTCTGCAAGACAGGGGAAAATATCAATGGAAGAGATTTTAAAATGTGGTTACAGTGTTCTCTGATAAACACCTGCTATAATGAAATTTACTCTTTGTTGCTGTGTAGTTAGTTAATGTAAACTCAAAGCTTATTAAAACATGTTCAGACAGAACAGGATTTTTTAGGATGTATTATTACGTACTTATTCTCATAAGTCAGAACCAGATCAATAATGTGTTGATGAGAATTAGTAGATGTGTGGGCACTTTGGTTAAAACCAATACATTATATTAAATCATTAAAGGCTATGCTTAAGCTATCACTTTCAACATCTAAATGAAGATCCTGTCCATGAACATCACTAACAGGGTCAGAGATCAAAGACAGCTATGGTGGAGTCCAACTTGCGCTGAGAACCTGCTCGAGTTTGTGCCGAAGATGCATGCACAGCTCCTGCTTTTGTTCTACAGGAACTGGAAAGCCCTTAAAATCAACTCAGTCACTCTGTACTCCTGCAACACGCCCCACAGAAAGGAACATGGTCATTAACCTTTTCCAGGTCCACAAAACGTACGTAGATTGGATGGACAAACTTCCATGACCCCCTTACCAACTCTGCAAGGGTGAAGATCTGCATCCCTGTTCCACGACCAGGACAAAGGCCACACTGCTCCTCCAGAATCAGAGGTCCTTTGACCTTCTGGATTGTTATGTTTCTCTGAGTGTCCGGTGGAAGGCCTTCTATAGAAGGGGCCGAGCCTTTAATCAGGTCCAGCCTGTATATTTTAGGACAAGTAGACTCAGTCCAGGTGTAGAAACATCTCAGCAGAGACCAGGAGAAACAGAAGGAGCCTGAGCTAAAGTTCAACTGTTGTTGGGGAAGGTCTGAATATTTATTGAAATTTGATAATTCACGTTTTAATTGTTTTATACGTTTACAATTTTTAAAACAAAATGTAGTTTTTGAGAGCAGGATGGTGTACGGAGGGTCCATTAATAAGAATGAAAAAAGCAACAATTCAAACTTCAACATAACAACAAAAACAAAAGGTGAAGATGCACCGATGCCACATTATTTTAGACCAAGTACATGAAAAAAAAGTAATTTTTGAATTGATCAAATATCCTGTGTGGGAAAGGAAATATCTTCCGCTTCAGAAAAGAAGTCCATTTGATTCTTTTCTTCTTATTATTATTACTTTTTATGGATTGACCATGACCCGAATGACTGAGAATTTTCACCAGCATATTCAGACCAAGTACTTTCATCAGGTATGAGCACTTTGATTGAATTAGGTACCAGCATTAAATAACAATATGAGTATTAATAATACATGAGTACTAACAGTATCTTTGAGGCTGGAGTACACCATGGTGTCATGTTTCAAATGTCCAACCAGCATCAGCCTCTCCATACCCAAACCATGTGTGACACATGGCAAGCTCAGGCGTCCAGCAGCCATCACAGATGTTACCACGTTTTGGTATTATCAGCTCCTGCTCTGCCATTGGCTTCCTCAGCTGAGAGGAAAGTGTTTTGCTGCTGTAAAGTGGGATCTGGTACTGTTGGATTTTTTTGTAAAGATGTTTAGACAGCTAAATGTTGGTGCGTGACATCATCAGACTCAAGTTCAGCGTCCTGTGTGGTAAAACCAGTAAACTCCTCCATGTTCAGCTGTGATTGCGTAGAGTTAAAGAAGTGAAAACAGCAGCTCAGTCATGGAAAGTCCAACTTCCTGTGACCCCTTTAAACTCTGAATGATGGTTCTGCTGTGAAGTCTGAGCTGGAGGTCCAAACAGGACTGGGGTTAACACTTCATGCGTGTCTATGGGGACATTTTTCGTAGTTTTAGTCTTCTACAAAAGTCTGAACTCACGGTTCCTCATAGAGGTGATCTATCTTTAGTTTGGTTCTGTCCAAAGACAAGAACATAACAGCTGAGTGTGGCTGTTTAACAGCTGACCTTTGTTTTTGACCTTTGACCTGCAGACATAATGGTGCTGATTGCTTCCATTTCCGTCCTGGCTGCTGGAACTCAAGGAAATGTCTTCGCCACGTCAGCCATCAGGTCTCTTCGGTTTCTGCAGATTCTTCGCATGATTCGAATGGACCGACGAGGAGGCACCTGGAAGCTGCTGGGCTCTGTGGTGTATGCCCACAGCAAGGTGACTCGTGTAGACCTGACCCTGACCTGACCCTGACCTGTGGTCATTTCATGTGAATATGGAGATAGAATCAGAGGTGGTACCAAACTTTCTGTGGTCACACATGAGGGATATAAATGGTCCGAAGGCCAGAAATGACCTTTTGACCTTTCCAGTCTAAGCCCTTTTGTAATCAAACCACAATAACTTTAATAGAAACATGGTTTTATTTAAAGTTTCAAGGAGAATTAGTATGACTTCCAATCCAGCTTTTACCTGTTTGACCCAAACTCTGTTTTGTAACAATGATGGAGATGATTCACTGAGAGAAACAAAACACCAAATGTTGTTTTTTTAACGAGAAGTTCGTTATTAAATCCACTCTCACAAGCTTGAGTTCACAAGTTGTTGTAAAATTGTATTTTGACTCTACAAGTGTGTTCATGTAAAAAAACAAGGTTCTGAACGAGTCTTTTGATACATTGCCTATTTTACAAAGCAGTCAGTCTACAAAGAATCTTCACCAGATTAGTGAAGCAAGTACTTACTGAGGAACCAATCATTACTCAATCACTACCTGACCATTACCTACTGTTTCTGTGCACCCTAAAGTAAAGTGAGCATCACACCAAGTATGTTGTTAGTATCTTTGATCAGTAGGTTTACAAAAGAGAAAATCCAATAAAATCAGTAATTACTAAGAAACAGGTTATTTTTATAATTAACACTTACCAACTTTGTAAAATAGTCTTTTTTTTTTAATCCCTGAGCCATCTTTACAAAATAACCTGCAGCGTCAGTCAAATCTTTTCTTTAGTGATCTCAGGTTATTTTTGTTTCTCAGTCCCTTTGTCATTTTTCCTCTGCGTGAGAGGGAAACAGGAGGCGTTAAGCGTCTGCACTGAATCAGAAGATAAAAAGTGAGTCATCAGCTCAGTCTGAATCTTTAGAAATGAAACTGTCCCACATTAGCATGGAACCAAAGGTCTTTGGGTGCATTTCAGTGTGAGACTGGTTCATTGGTATCGCCTTGCAGATATTTGATCACCCGCTCTGTATTGATTAGCTTTATTTATCTGATGGTACATGAAGAGCCATCCATCCTTTGTTTGGCTCCTTTCAAGGTCGTGGAGGCGGAGCCTGTCCAACCTACCATTTTTCATGTAATAAGATGGACAAAAGTCAGTGGACCCTAAACCCTGACCCTAACTGCCCTGAGCTTGTCCACCAGTAGTCAGTAATTCTACCTTTACCTGCTGTTGACTCTGAAATACTGTTTGGAAGAGGGATGGATGGATGGATGGATGGATGGATGGATGGATGGATGGATGGATAAATGATTGGACAGATGGACAGGTGGATGATTGGACAAATGGACTGATGGATGATTGGACAGATGGAGTGATGGATGATTGGACAGATGGACAGATGGATGATTGGACAAATGGACTGATGGATGATTGGACAGATGGACAGATGGATGATTGGACAGATGGACAGATGGGTAATTGGACAAATGGACTGACAGATGATTAGATGGATGGATGATTGGACAGATGGATGATTGGACAGATGGATGAATGGACAGATGGATGATTGGACAGATGGACAGATGGATGATTGGACTGTTGGACAAATGGACAGATGGATGATTGGACAGATGGACAGATGGATGGATTGGACAGATGGACAGATGGATGGATTGGACAGATGGATGATTGAACTGTTGAACAAATGGACAGATGGATGATTGGACTGTTGGACAAATGGACAGATGGATGGATTGGACTGTTGGACAAATGGACAGATTGACAGATGGATGATTGGACTGTTGGACAAATGGACAGATGGATGATTGGACAGATGGACAGATGGCTGATTGGACTGTTGGACAAATGGACAGATGGATGATTGGACTGTTGGACAAATGGACAGATGGATGATTGGACAGATGGATGATTGGACTGTTGGACAAATGGACAGATGGATGGATTGGACAGATGGATGATTGGACTGTTGAACAAATGACAGATGGACAGATGAATGATTGGACTGTTGGACAAATGGACAGATGAATGGATTGGACAGATGGATGATTGGACTGTTGGACAAATGGACAGATGGATGATTGGACTGTTGAACAAATGGACAAATGGATGATTGGACTGTTGGACAAATGGACAGATGGATGGATTGGACAGATGGATGATTGGACTCTTGGACAAATGGACAGATGGATGATTGGACTGTTGGACAAATGGACAGATGGAGGATTGGACAGATGGACAGATGGATGATTGGACTGTTGGACAAATGACAGATGGACAGATGAATGATTGGACTGTTGGACAGATGGACAGGTTTATGATTGGACAGATGGAACCAAACAAATGTGAACACGTGATGTGTGTCCCTCCACAGGAGCTGATCACAGCCTGGTACATCGGCTTCCTCTGTCTCATCTTGGCCAGCTTCCTGGTGTATCTGGCAGAGAAAGAAGACAACGAGCAGTTTGAGACGTATGCTGACGCTCTCTGGTGGGGACTGGTGAGATTCACACACACACAAACACACACACTTTTTTGGTGAAGTAGAGAGGATGTGGACGATCAGACAAGGAAGGATTCAGTTCCCGCTCTGGGCCTCGCAGCAGTTCTGGCCCAGGACAGCAACACTCTGTCATGGGACAGGTAATGTTGAAGAGGCAATAACGTCCCATCATGGAGGACAACATGTGGAGGTGCAGTAACGTCCCACTGAGGGGACAGTACAGGGACAGGTGACCTGAGTGGTCTTCCTCTGTACCTTTCAGATAACCCTAACAACTATTGGATATGGAGACAAGTTTCCAGTCACCTGGAATGGACGACTGCTGGCTGCGACCTTCACCCTGATCGGAGTGTCTTTCTTCGCTCTGCCAGCTGTGAGTCCTTATATTTCCAAACTTTCAGCCTCCAGCTCTCTGAACAACAGCTCCAGGGGCTGCTGAGCCTAAATGTACAAACTTTGCTAACACAAGTGGTAAACAAAAGTTTAATACCAACACAGTATTTTTTAAATACTGTTTTAATTGACATGTTCCTGTTTCTATTTTACCTCGTTTCATAATGTAGCTTATTTTATTTTGTTTTATGTCACTAGGTAGTCCTCGACTTAAGGCGCCCTCGACTTACGGCAACTCGGACTTAAGAACGGGTGTGCGGCGCAGCGTTAGCA
>JARVGS010001636.1:36457263-36467466 GCA_031762315.1 Hypsolebias antenori | reverse complement strand
CCTTCCACTTGGTCTCTTGGACACATAAAACATCTACCTTCCTTCTCTGCATCATGTCAGCCAGCTCTCTACCTTTGAACGTTATTGACACAAAATTTAGAGTGTCCACCCTCAGTCCTACATTCTTCACTTTCCTCTCCTGACATGTTTCCTTCTTTGTGGTCTTTGACTAATAGAAGCAAAATTTCTGCTGAAACTGTTTCAGTGGTGGTTGTTGTTGCCTTGATTGATCCAGTATGGTGTGGTTTGGATGAACTTGCATGATTGTTTTGACAAGTGTTTTATGCCAGATGCCCTTTCGGACACAACCCTAAACTCTCCATCCTGTCTGTCCATCCATCCAAGTGATACTCTCCAGTAACTCCTGGAGGATCCAGAGAGGATAAATAATCCCTCCAGTGAATTCTGCGTCTGTGGGACATAACCAGAAAACCTCCATAGTGAGGCACTCAGTGTCTTCTCCTAAGTGTTAGGTTGACCAACTCTACAAAGAACCTTATTTCAGCTGCTTGTGTCGAATCTGGTTCTTTTAGTCGTAATCCAAAACCAACAAGAGATAAGCTGAAAAAACATGTTGTAGCTGTTTCAGTTAGTAAAACCTGTTCAGACAGATTCAGGATGTCCTTTAGGAAACCCATACCACATCACCGTAAGGAAACAGTTGATACAGCGGTTCTCGAATTTTCTCAATCTCTACAGAGACGGTGATCTTCAGATGGTCAGGACGTTTGCTGTTAAACACCTCCACCTGCTGGATCATCTTCATCTGCTCGTCAGCGTTTCGGCCCTGCAAGGACAGCAAGAGAGGAAATACATCCAAAAACAACAAAGACAGTGAAGACAATATCAAAAAACTAATTCTTAGTGAAGATACCCCAAAGGGCTTTGTGGGGGTCTAGTCCACGTTGTCCATTTTAGTCCAGTCCTTCTCTGTGCAGCTCTATCCACGACAGAACTACGGTACATTCCTTTCTTATCTTTACTAACGTTCATTTTTTGTCTTTGGGGTCCTAAACGGGCTCGGAGACAGAACTTGAAGAGTCCTGTTCCTCGCCACCAACCAACAGGCTCTTCAGATGAGGTTTCACCATCAGATTGACTAATCCTCATTTCCTTACCCTCAAATATATCATGGTTACTGGAGTCAAACAGCAGCAACAAGACACAGATGCTCAGAATAAGTTTAAAAACTCTTTGTTGTGACTGAAACGATAGTTTTCAACAACGGTTCTGATTTCAGGAAGGTTCAGTTTGATTTTTCTGCTAATTTAAACTGTGTTCAGATTTTTCTCACCTCCCAGTGAATCCACTTGAATTCATGGAGGTTGACTTTAGAAAAGTCCTTCGCGGAGACATCAGGAAGGTCCCTGATGGAAAAAAGATTTTCTTTAAAACTAAAAATGGAATGAGACCAGAAACATGTCATAATCTCCGATTAAAATTCAGCAAGACTTAAATGTTGCTCATGATTCTCACAACTAGTTTATTTTGCTCAATTATTTTTAGATTTACAACATTTTCTTCAAAATCTTCATAATAACATTTAAACGTTTCATATTTTTATCTGAGCTTCCGGTTCTTCAACGTTGAAAACATTGTTTTCCACATGTTTTGCACATGTTTTACACATGTTTAGTCCCCAAACAGAATGAACAGAAAAACCTCAGCACAGATAAAATGTCAAAGTGTGAAGACATCAGTTTGATTTATATCAGAAACTTTGTACTTGATAGCAATATTCCATTTTTTAATTATTTTAAAAATTTAGAAGGGAAATCTGTGATTAAAGACAGTATGATTCCAAAGTATTTTGTTTAATAAAAATAAAAAAAAAACATGAAAAAAATTATGCAGAGTTGTAAAGATGAATTAACCCCAAATCGCTGCAGAAACAAAATAAATTAATAAAGTTTTTAAAATCGGAGTGAGCTGTTTTACCACAGAAGGAGCTGATGATTTAGTTGTAATATTTCAGATAACGACTAACTTTATGACCATCTATGTTCCTTAGGGGGAAAATCAACCGTCATGTAATGCTTAAAAATACAATTTTTAAAAATATTTCTTTAAATCTTAAACTAATCAATCTTTGAGAACTATTTCAGCCTGAAATAAAAATATCAAATTTAAATGATTAAAAAAAAATAATAATAAAAAACTCTTTAAGCATCTTGGGTCTGAAAAACCTCAAATTTTTTTTTTTTTTTTTTAATAACAGACTAAATATTTATTTTAGTCTCTCAGTTGTTGGACATGGAAGTTGTTTATTTAAATAATGTTTGCATATATTATTTAAAATATGTTTTACCTCTGTGTACAATGCCAGTTTCTGTTTTAACTGAGCCAGATGTGCAGCCAGCTGCTGGAGCACGGTGCGTCCCGTCTCATTCTGCAGCCTGCGCTCATACGACATGGCGTCATGGCGACAGGCAGCGGTATTGGAGTTGAGTGTTTGTTGCTAAGTGTCAGGGGACTTTTGGTCAAGGATGTTTATCACTGCAAATGTTAATTTAATGTTGAACCATGTGTGCGAGTTATCAGAGAGTTCTTGTCTCTTTCAGAGAGGAGCTGATTTGATCCTGCATGTGCAGCTGGGAGGCCTCCTCCTGCTGCAGGACTTTGGTGAGTTCAGGTGGTTTCCATCTGGACGCAGGTACCTGCAGCCCAGATGTAGGAGGAACAAACTGAAAAACTCATTTATCCCTGTAAAGATCAGGTTTCTCAACGAACAGCGATGATTTCAGCACTTTTATTTTAATGACTTAATGTCTTGTCTAGTGTGGATGTTTTATGTGTCTACTGACTTGGGGATAATAAAGATTCTTGAACTTGATCTTGAACTTGCATGCACACGGCGCAGCTTTTTCAGACTAGATTTACTTGTGCAAATTCCGAGCGAGTCTTTTTGCTCTTTACATCCAAACTAAAACAATTTTTTACATTTTTAAATTTTTTTGGACTCTGCAGTGCCGTCGAACTGAGAGACGGTTCTGCAGCTGATAAACGGGAGGTAAACAGAAAAAACATGACTGACAGGAACGCATTGTTTTCTGAGCTGATAACTCTGGGATTAAAACCTGTATATGTAATTAATTTTAATGTGGACGATTTTCCTCCTCAGGAACACAAGACTGTAGTAAATTTACAACGAGGTTATGAGAGCATTTGAAAAAAATTAGGACAGAATTAAGGAAGGATTAAATTCCTGAAGCGCTACAAAGATCTGCCGCTCTTAATTTTAACGCTTCACTCTGCAGAGGACGAAACTCGATTCGGGATCTGATGAGATCATCAACACGTCAGCGTCCACTAAATACCTCTTTACCTTGCTTTAGCCACCAGTAAACACAGGTGGGCGGAGCTTACACCTGAGTCTGAGTAGGTGAGGCAAAATGGACTCAACATTTTCGTTACCATGGAAACCAACAAGGTTAATCCGGATGACGTTTTATGAACAAGAAGAGGCAAAGTTCAGTTGTTTTTTTTTAATAATTTGAAGTTTATCTTTTCATCTGAGATTTTTAAGGTCTAAAATTGTAAAAGTAACTGAAGAGTCATTTTATCTGTGAAACAATTTGATCTTGCTTTACTTTTACTATGGAAATATACAAATACACTGTAAATACTGTTGTTTTACTCTTGTGGGAAAAAACCCAGATTGTTGGAACTATGTGAAACTTTAATTAGGATCGCTTTAAGAAATCTCCCAGCTATCATTCTTCGAGTCCTTCATCTAGTTCTGAAGTAAAAAAAACGTCAATAAGAACAGTTTGATCGGATCACTAAAAAGATCGAATCGAGGGGTTCCTGCTAACGATTCAGTCCATTTGTTCATGTCAGTTTGATTTACAGTGAAAATCAAGAAGAAAAACACATCTGACTTGATTTAAAGAGAAACTCCAACAGCCATCTTCAAAAGTTCCCAATGTAACTGTAGAAACTCTCTAAAGCCACAAACTTAAGAGCTTTTCACTGGATCTTAATGTGTTTATGTCTATAGCAAAGCTTCAGCAGCTATCATGGGGAGATCAACTTGTAACATTTATGTAATGTCCTTCTAGAGTTTTTGTTGATATTCTGTCTCTATCCATAAAACATAAGTATCATAAAGATTAGGCACTGTTAATTTAGTTTTAATTGGACAAACTTGTAAAATCAGGAGATAAAATGAAGGTTTCTCCCACAGTCTTCATGATAACTTCAACTAATCATTGAAGAGGTATTTAGTGAGCACTGTGGAACGACGGCAGCTAGCTTACGTATCATAGAGAAAGATGGTTCGAGATCCGCTGGATGGACAAACCACACAACATGCACATGGAGTTTGACCTTTGACCTGCCAAACCACCATTGGGACATCAATTGTGCGGCGTTCGAAGTCAGTCATGATGAAACTGTCAGAGACAGACAGGAAACATTAATGTTTCCTCTAAAATAAACATGCTTTTGGACAAAACAGAAAAGGGGCGGAGCACGTCTGGGATGCTTCTGCTGCAGCTTTAAAAATGAAGGAAGTTAGTGTCACAAACAAACATCACACACCTGTCCACACCTGTTCATGTGCAGGATGGTTCGGCTTCCTGTACTGACGTTGCTGATGACCACAGAGGCAGGAGACGTGCACTGAGCGTGCTCAGACATCAGAGACACGTCGATGCGGAACTTTTGAAAATCTTCCAAAATAAAACTTAAGACAAGGAACTGTTTACATTTCGGTGTTTCAAAATAAACATTCAGACAGGACTCTCCTCTGTTCTCACCTGAGCAGGTTCCTCGTGACTGAGGACATCTCAGGCACAGTTCAGAGAACAGAGGAGATGAGTTTGTTGGAACTCAGAGCAGTGTTAGTGCTGACCCCAAACCCCAGAAATTACCCAAGTCCTGGATGACAAAATCTCCAGCAACACAGAGACACATTCTTTGGCTCCAGGACAATTTGTCAAATTGTACGTTTGCAGTTTTAGTCACTGACTTTTGTGTTCAAAAGAGCAATGCTAGTCTCTTCACACCCACTGTACTGTTATGAAGGGTTATACCATATTTTTTGGCATATAAGTCACAGGTTTTTTTTGCTAATTTGCATGTCCTGTGATTATATGGCGAAGTGACGTATTTGTGGATTTTTCCCCCATATTTTTAAACCAATTTTTGGCTGAGATATGACCGTTTCAATTCAATCTGACTGAAAAAATAAAGCAGTACCACTTTCGGCCACTAAGGGCGCTAATGGACCCTCTAGGCTTTTAACGACTACCGGTGTACCTGTACTGTGTATGGATTTTTAGAGCAAAAAAAAGTCCTGCTGGATGGACAGCGTGTGCGCGCACATCATGCTGCAATTTAAAGATAAAATTAAAGTGTTTAACTCCATTCCTGCATTCATCCTGGGAAGCCTGACAAAAGTGCTTCAGTCTCTGGACATTTCTGTGAACCGGAGCCTCAAAGCAGCTCTGCGCCGCCTTTGGTAGGAGTGGATGGTAGACGGAGAGCAACAGCTTCACGGCTATATATGCACCACGCAAGGTTCCAGCAGGTCCTCGGATGGATTGATAAAGTGTGGACCTCAGTCACTAAAGAAACCATCCAGTCGGGGTTCAGAAAGGCCGAGATGTTAGCTGGAGCTGCAGCTGAAATGGAGGAGGACTTCAACAGCCCTGGGGAAGAAGAGGAGGCAGCGCTGCATCACTTACCTCAGGAGTTGGCAGAACTCTTAACCAGTGACACAGAAGATGAAGAATTCAACGGGTTTGAATTAAAATAAAATAAAAAAGATGTTTCTGTCATCTTTATGGGCGGGTGAGCGTGTAGTAATGTTAAAGCCGCTTTATTTCGTCTGCATCATTTTACCATGTTTTACCTTTCAAAGTGCATTTGTCAAGTAAAGTTCAACTGAGACACACCTTTACTATATTTTCAGCAAACAAATGTTTTTAGGTGTTTATCTTGTAAAAGTTCTAAGAAATGCAGAGGCTCGTACAGCTGCACGTGCACGCTTCGCAGCACCTCTCAGCAGCAGGTGACACTGAGTGAAGCAAAACTATTTTTGAAATTAAGCTGATTTGACCATTATGTACATTTATTAAGAAAAAGTTTAGCTGAGACACACTTTTACTATAATTTTCAGCAAACAAATAATTGTTTTTAAGTGCTAATCTCGTTAAAGTCCTTCCATTCACGCTCCTGTGACCATTTGGCAGCCAATCCATTTTTGGCAAAACGCCTGCCCACATTTCCGGGTTGTCAGCGGTGACGCGTAACTAACGCGACGCATCAGCAGTGACGCATAACAGATGCGACTTATATGGTGGTGCGACATGTTTATGGATTTTTCCACATTATTGGACATAATTGGACTGATGCGCCTTATATGGCGGTGCAACGTTTACGGTGGAAAATACGGTAGGAGCATTATGTTAGTGCTCAGACAGTGAGTGTCATGAATGTAACAGAGTATGATAACATATCTGATGTGAACACTCCCGTGTTGGAAGCTGACATTTTTGTGCCTCAGACAGTTTCAGTCTCTTTGCATGAACAGAACGCCTCAGGTGATGCAGTAAAAATAAGAGCCAAGTCAGTGACAGTACCTGGATGGTTGATCAGTGGTGAGAAATACTCACAGTAACCCACTGCCTGTGCAGGCTGTTTGTTATAAAAGCATGCTGCCTTTAAGACCAATTGAAACTAAGCACTCCTTCACACATGCAGGGCTGTAAAAATACATGATTTTTAACGGTACGCTAAAATCACATTTTGGTTCAGTTCAGTTTCGAGGAGGGCTTGGCTCGGTTAATTTTCGGTAGAAAAAACTAAAAAAATGAAGACTTACAAAATGTTTATTTTAAAAATATGCCAAGTAAACAATATGCTTGTATAAAAATAAATAAAAAATTTCCCTGAAGAGAAAGAAGACTCAGCTGCTCAGCTCTGTGACATCCTCAGACTGCAAACACAAAGAGGTTAAAAAATGATAAGATTATAATTTTAAATTTAAAAAAGTTAATTAGATCACAATAAAACAATAACATTATCTCTTCTTGCATGGTCATCATTTCTGTTGAATATTCTCTATCTCGCTCATCATCATCAGGGCAGGGGTTTAAATGTGGGGTCGGGCTTGTTGACGATCAGTTTTAGTTTTCCATAAAGTGCTGCTACAACTTTTTGGCTGAAGTGTTGACGTGATGGGATGTCGTAGGCAGCAGGACTCAAGTCTTTAATCATATGCTTAAGTCAGTGCATCAACAACAGAAAATGGACGTAGATCCAGAGCTTTAAAAACTCCTACAGTTTGTGTTATTGCTCTGGACCAATCTGAATTACCTGATGAAGGTTGTTTAAATGCTGCTGCTGTTAGCGGTGTTTGTAACAAGCTGCTTTTCTTGCTCGTAGAAGACGTTCACCTTCAGATGATGTCATTTCAAGTCCGTTAACAAGTTAGACGTGTTGCTGCTGCAGATCCAGTCTCCGTGAAACAACGTTGACACACAGCTTTGGATTTGTTCACGTCTTTTAGCAATAAAGCCATAATGTTCCCAAACAGGAGACCGCAAAGAGAGGCTGCTAATGCTATGCGTGCTGCAAGATAATAGCACCGTGCTGAAACACGCCTAGGAAATTTAGTTCCACGGCGCATATATTCTAACTTCTAAAATTCTATAATTCTAATAACGTTTAATGAGTGAAAAATAACTGAAACGGTACTCAGGTGGACCGAACCGAACGTGCCGTACCGAAACAGTCCGGTACACTCACGTGTACCGTTACATCCCTACAATTTATGTGTTATATTTTTAAAATATGAGTATTCAATTTAAATAAACAAATAAATGCAAATTACATAAAAAACTTTATGACAACCTTTAAAAAAGTGATGAGACAGTACTTTTTTATTAAAATTCCAGATTTACTCATAAGAATAGAATTTCTATCCTTTCCCCTTGTTTCTAACGTCAGCCTGTCTGTCAACCCTGCCGACCTCAACAATCCATCAAATACTATGACTGCTGCTCAAAGAAATGGGGGTGATGGGGGGAGGGAGGATATAAAGGTAGGGTGAAGGAGAGAAAAAGCAAGACTGAATTAAATTGTGTGGTCGAAAGGAGAACCACGTTCTTTCTTGAGGGAGTTGGTGAACTGCAAACCACTGGACAGTCTTTGGGCAAAACAAGTTTGTTCCTCTTGAGTGTCTCAAAGTTTCAGCAGCTACATTTACATCCCTCTTCCTCATCATTAACTCTCCCTCTCCTCCACTTGAAGGACTGATGCTAGCAAAAAAATAAAAAGGTAAATGTTCCAATTAAATGAGGCGTCATTCTGGCAGCACAAAATCCAGTCTCGTTTGAAGCAACATCATTTTCTGTAATAGCCAGTGAAAATTATGATAAATGACTCTACCCTTTGCCATCAGTTTCAGTCTGAACTGCATTGGAAAAATGAAGAGCTTTACATTGTAGAGTTGCTCTTCTTTACCCACCTGTCCATCTATTCTTCTCTTGCCACTGCTGTCATTCTTGACTTCAAATTATTCATGCAGCCCACAAGATTCTTCACATCCAACAGTTAAGTGTGCTCATACATCAGTCATTTAAAAGTAGCCCTGCTCTTTAAGAGTACTTCCTTTTCATCTCTTCCCTCCACTTCCCCTTTAGCCTGGTGTCCATAATTCCCCTTGTCTGCAGTGCCAACACTGTTTATCTCCCATCGTCTCTTCTTTTCTTCTTGCCTTTTCATCTTATCAGTCCCCCACACCGCAAAACCACACATAACACACCCCTCTTTTACTCCCTCAAGGTTCTTAGCACACTCTGCCCTCTCCTTTTCAGACCAGATGGAGAGAATGAGTGAAATAAAACTGACCACAGAGGAGAATGTGATAGTGGGAGGAAGAGTGGCAGCAATATACAAGAGTAATGATGGGACTTGTTAGTTTTTCCAATTCACTTAAAAAATCTCTATTTGTAGTTTATGAGGGTTCTCATATTCATTATTACCAATCTTAAAAGTGTGCATTCTCAGTCATTCATAAATAGCAGCAGAAATCAGTCTTGCAGAGGATTTAGAGTGCCCTATCACTGTCATTCAAAATTTTGAATTAGGATTAAATATTGATAACTTGAATTAAATTTTCCTTTGTAGTAAAACTTTTTTTCTCTGTCTCCTACAGTCACTAGGAATAGGCTGTGATGACTGAAGATTTGAGAAGTCTTTATAGAATCAAAGAACTAGTGCAACAGTTGTTTTATTAGGTGACTTTTATTCACCCCGTACATACCAGGTAGTAAACCACGGCTAACAGAAACAAATGATAGAGGGAAGGAGCTCAATATTGTAACTCAATTGGAGAACAGAATTAGCAGTGGCAAACTTGTAGTAAAAGCACTATGCACAATGTTTTCAGCCATACAACTGGAAACGGTCATTATTCAAAGCAAATAACATGACATGGGCAATAGATGTACATAATTTGTGTTGCATAATCAAGCTTTTAGTGAAATGAATGTGCAAAAAAACTGTTTATTATATGATTATGATTTTTTTCTGACGCTTTCGACGAACACGGACGCTTTCTTTCCCTCTCCTGCCTCCCCTTCTTCTTTTGTTCTTGTCCTGTGAATCTCTTAGAGCCTTTCTTTACACATATTCCGTATTGTAAATTATTATGGATCTGGTCAGTCTGTTGGGTAGGTTGAAGAAGCGTAGATAATCACATTTATCATAATAGGGTTTCCACCGTTTGGAATTGGCGGATACCTGGGATATCGACAACATAGGAAGACATCGGCAGCAGTTTTGGCAATGTTGAGGCTGCCTGCCCTACATGAAGGATTGCACTGTGCTTCGAGCGCTCAGACTCAGATGCTTTGCAAGCTAAACCATTTGCTGGATGTGATTTTGGAGAATTTCAAGCCACTTGCAGCTCCTAGAATTTGCTAGCTTGAAAGAATCAACCTTGGAGAAAGCTACAAGCACGTGGAATGACCATGAATCTGGCTGTTGAGCATGCCAGCAGAACTATGAATGCAGATGGTTAATCAACAGAGTCGGCATGTCCCAAAACAATTGTTGAACATGCATCAGGACAAAACAATGGTTGTTTATCTGAAACTGGCTCACCCGTTTGGCCTTGGATAGGCCAACATCTCAAATTGCTCCTGGAAGATATGTAAATCATGAAGCTCTCCCGGGGGGGGGGGGGGGGGG
>JARVGS010001636.1:36375727-36388278 GCA_031762315.1 Hypsolebias antenori | reverse complement strand
CCCAGCCCCCCCCCCCCCCCCCCCCCAAACATGGAGTGTGTCAGTTTCGGCCAGGTGGGGCTGAAGGCAGTTGCAAAACGTTTCCCATCCTCAGCTGCTGCTGGAAGAAGATTCAGGGCTGATCTCTTTCAGAGTTCCTGGGTGAAAACACCAACGTTGGCCCTTCAGGTCCCATAACCTGGATTGTGTTCTTGGTTTGAGGCCTGCATTTGCTTCAGCCAGTTGGTGAAGTCCTCTTCCTTCCTGTTTTCAGCCCGCTGGACTTTCACCCTTTTCCATTGTGTCGAGTCAGCATGAAAGGGCGTGACGTCTGAGCTTCTCCAACTTCGACATCTGTAAACGGCGATGTGGGGGCACTTCTGAAGGCCTGGCACAGATGAGCCTAGTCCACACACTTTTCTGACCTCAGACCTGTCGACAGAGTCAGAGACGTGTCAGTCTGTGTTTTCAGTCTGCTGCAACGTGAGGTGGGAGAGAGGCCTTCACTTGTCCTCAGGAGGAGAGAGAGGCCTTCACTTGTCCTCAGGAGGAGCACAGGAGAGGATGCACTGGTGGCTTTGGCTTGGTCCCGCTGATGGTCCAACATCGATTCTGGTTCTGGAGGAGTCAATAAACCCGTGTTGCGATGTAGAGGGGGCCGGAGAAGCGGAGCAGAGGGTTGTCGTACAAAGCAAAACTTAGGTAAGTCATTTTCTTATAATTATTTTCAAGTTTTCAGTCTTTTCTCATTACACAGACTGTTGAGTTATTTTCAGGTCAGGATCAGTTTGGTTTATTTGTCATATGCAAAAATCAACACACTGGACATTACAATGGACAAATACAGGATGGAGAGAATAACTGCAGAAGTAAAAGATGAAAAGGACCAATTTACGTTACGCTGGAAGAAATGGATGGTTTTCATAAAATCACACAGACCAGGTCTAGACCTGGCAATTTCTGAATGATTTACTGATTGTAACAAAAAACACTTTCACTCCCTTTGTGTTATTGTTTATGTTGTGTTAAAAGTCAGGTGGGAGGGAGGAGGGAACCATGAGGATGGAGGCCACAAGGGGACACAAGGAGCAAAAAACAAAACCGACAACACAGAGCCTGGGAACTAGACACAGAGAGGGCAAATGGAAAAGAGTCTAAGTGGGAGAGCAGGGGCCCACACAGCTCATGACCTCAGTTCAGGTGGGCAGCCAAGAGACCGTCCAGCACAAGGCCAAAGTTCAGGTGGGCAGCCGGGGGTCGTACAACACGCTGGAGCAGATCAGTTGGGTGGCCGGGAGGCCATCCCTCAGCAGGGAGAAACTACCACAAAAAATCTGAGCTGACCCTGCCCCAGCCCATAGCATCATTTCTGAACCCCACCCGATGTGACGAATTAACATTAATTACAGGTCCAAAGCCCCCCCCCCCCCCCCCCCACCAACAGTTGTTTATCAAGCTTTGACTGCTGGTTGGCGGACGTGCGCGGGTGAATGAAGGGGCAGAAGATTGGAGCTGAGGGGGTGTTTGTCCTTTCATGACCGTCAAAGCACATTAAATGCTTCCCCTGCGTCTGCCTGCATTGGAACCTGCTCTGACGTCTGATTTGGGATCTCACCTGTTTGGGTCGTCGGCTGCGTGCATCCACTGAGTGTAGCAGCTGAATGAACATCCATTTGGACTTTTTACCTCTTTCAAGGCTGGTCAATATGTAGTGAAATGGCCGCGTGTGGCAGGTGATTGTATGGCAAGCCATGCTACCATATATTGGATCGTCAGCCGTGCGCGTCCGCTGACACAATCAAAAGCCCGACACCAATCCGGCCCGCACATTAAGCACATTATTATGGACTGGCACGGTCTGAATCCGGGTTGGGTGGGGCCGAGCTCCTGGTTCGGGTTAGAAATGACAACTCTACCCCTAAAGGACATATTCTAGAATTGCCCCTGATGTAAGTTTATAATAACATGGTTTTAATAATAATAGGTTGTGATCTAAAGTGGGCCAGTCTGAGACATGAAACTCCAGGCCTGAAAATGAGTCTTACTCCGATCCTGACTGGCAAGAGAGGAAAGGAAGTGCAGCAGGTTAGGCTTGTTAAAGATGGAAATAGTAATGTTCTAACAGGAGAGGAGGGTGCCTATCGGCAGTGGCGGGCACAGCTAACCAAAAAGTTAGCTTTGCTAATCACTCATTTGCTACCTAAAAAAATTAGCGTAGCTAATGCTAAACTGCTAAACAGATTTAAAAAATTAGCAGAAACTAATGATAAAGAGCTAACTTTCATCATATACTGCTGTCACTGACACTGTAAGACTGTCTGTGATGTGACAACGTTGTAAGTGAACACAACTCAAAATGGTTCATAAATCACATGTAAAGTGTCCATGTCCCATTCAGAGGTGAGCTTTCAAAAATGAATCCGCTCCATCGAAACCAAAAGAGGTGGAGCAGAACTCTGCTGTGCTGAAGCAGAGTGATGCAGTCAATGTAGTATTTCCCCAACCATTATACAAGTAGGACGCCCGCCCCGTCAACAGAACCGCTCGCCCATCTACCAAACCGCATGCACCACCTGTCAGCACAGATGTATTCTAAGCTAGCGGCTCGCAATACAGGTGCGCTAGCTAAAAAGCTAAAGGCAGCTTCTTCCCTCATGCTGAACCCTCACGTTGACCCGTCCCCTCCGCCCAGTCTAAAATTGTCGGTACAAATTACAATTATCTGGGGAAACGCTGCAATGTGTCTCGAACATTTCCCTCGTGTCATTTATTACAACGAATTAAGTCACGTCTGTAATCCTCTTTGTGATGAACTACTTTGATAAACTAACAACAAAGTTTCTGTGTGCCATCTTCAATATTTTTCATGGTAATCTGTTTGTATTTGACTTAAAGTTGTGTGAATTGTGTGAATCACATTCCTGAGATAGTGTCAGCGTTGCAAAGCATGCTGGGTAAGAATTGTGCTTACAATGTTTCTGAGTGTGAAAATTAGGTTTTCATGTTATTTTCCTGTTCTGGTTTGGTTTAGCATTTATTTTGAAGTATTTTTATTGGCTGTAAACAGACACCATGAGTCGGAGGAAATTGCTTGCAGTAGGTATGAGAGGGAGAAGCACAGAAAGTGATGAAATCACACTTAGCCTTTCTCAGCTCTGCATAGTGTAACAGTTCCATGCATCACCATTATGGTTTTATTACAGAGAAGTGTCTTTGAAAACTGTAGCAGACTGGATTTTTCTTGATATAAATTTAGCGGACGCTATCCTGATGCAGGCTCAGTAATCCAGGTAGAAAAATCTAACAAATATAAATCAGGTCCTCTGGATGGATTAACACAAAAATTGTTGAAACGTTTCATCTTTTATCCAAAAGACTTTGTCAGTCTGAGGAGCTGCACTAAACTCAGTCTTATAGTCTCCAAGTCTTTGGGACAAAAGATGAAACATTTCAACAAGTTTTTTTTTTATCCATCCAGAGGACCTGATTTAACTTTGTTAAGCCCCCAGTAGTCTTGCATCCTGTCAGCCGAGCAGAAACTGTGGGCTCTGTCCGCAGAGGGTTTTACTCGCAAGTCATGTAACCAAATCACATGACCAGTCAAACTGCGGCCTTTGCGATTAGAAAATCTTGTTTTATCATATTGCAATATTATTGCAAATGCAATTAATTGTTCAGCCCTACTTTGAAGAGCTAATGATGAAGAGATTGAAAGGGAAAGAAGAGTAGGTCACAGAAACAGGGGAAGTGGGAATGATTAGTGAGGATGAAGTTAGTAGTTTTGAAGATGAGGAATTTGGAAGGGATCCTTTTGGATTGCTCTAAGAGCTGATTTGCATATTTTACTCAACAAATATGAACATAAATACGTACCAGACCAGAAAAAAAAAAGTCTTCTTCTCCCCAAATGGCTTTTCACTTCAACTGTTTCTATATGTAAACAAATGTTTGTGGTCGGTCGTTGGTCCCAAGCTTAACTTACAAATTAACATCGTTTAGAAAAAAACTTGTACATTTTATTTAGGAACTTTTTTTGGACTGGTGGTTTTGACTTTACAATGAGCAATAAGTTTACAATAAGCAATTACAATTAAGTTGAATGTCTAGTTTTAACATTTGGAGTTCTGGTATTTTAGTCATGACTGATTCTTTTCCTCTACATGTACTTTGTTCTTATTCGAAGTCAGTAAACAGAAAACTGATGGATGAAGGCTGGTGTCACAGACTGAGTCACATGGATCCGTTTAAAGCAAGTCCCTGGCCTACCTGGACCACGACATGTGGGATCTGCTGCTCTTCTCCCAGGTGTTGACTTCTTTACATTTAAAAGAAAAGATTGCTCCATCAAATCACAAGGACGAGAGAAACACATTTAATTCATTTTACACTTTTATTATATAAGAAGGACAAAAGTACACGTTATATGCCGTAACCTGGTGAACATTTTAGTCAGAACACATCAAGTAAACAAAGACTAACATACGACATATAACTACTATTACATTAATATGTTCATCAAGTTCAATGCTGATTTTATTTCTGAGTATTTCTTTGAAAATCCAAATCTATCACACAAACAGAACAAAACGAGGTGAATGATACGAAAACCTGCCATTGTTAAGCCTCCAGTAGGTGGGTCTAAGGAGGTCCATGCGTACTGGATAAGAGTCGAAGCGGAGCAAAGCTCACGGTGTCGCACAATAAACTGCCCGGTGACGGACTGTTTTGTACGCGACACCAATGTATTAAATTCCTTCTTCATCTCTGATCTGGCTTTTTCTTTTTTTTGCCAAAAGGCAAGTGATCTCTTCCTCCTCAGTTGTTGCCATGACTGAAATGGTGAGAAATGAAGAAATTTGTCACGAGCGAATTAAAATCAGGTCCAGCATGGCAACAGGAGGGTCTGGAGATTTCCTGGTGGGCCGGTCTGATGTGTGAGCTGCAGGACCAGCAGTCCCCGTTTTATTTTTCAGAACTTTTTTTAACAACATATAAACACAGAAAACCGCTGCGGCTGCCAACTCTTTTTTTTTAACTACCTGTCAGTCAATCCAGTAGGCATGTCAGCAAATGACCAATCAGCAAACTCAATTTGTCCCGAAGGTAAACGCCCCTTGTCAGTGGCGCTGCACTGCAGCCATTCAAGGTGGGCGTTTGAGTATGAAATCTCAACCCTCTGTGCACAGTGCACGTTGAGTCCGCACAGAAAAAGGACCGCCCGAGTATACTAGAGCCTTAACATTCTTACTTTGCTTTTCTTGTAATAAACCAAAAACTCTGATCATCTTTTCAGAACTTGTTTTAACATCCTAAAGAGGTCTGTTTGTGTTTTCAGGAAGGAAGAACTTTTCTCTGAGAACTACAAAATAAAATTACTGTTTTTCAAGTAGTTAGCTCTAAACATACACACATTTAACCTGTTCTATAATTTTTTATAAATCACCCTTTTGAATGTATGTCAACTTTCCTCATATACAACACATACAGATAATGTAAATTACAGTCCACTCTCATTCATTGTGGATAAAGAAACAAAAGTTATATAATGGCAATAAGACATTGAGGTTTGTTATATGTGAAAATAAACTACGGACTTGACTATGGTTAAAAGTACTAAACACTAATTAACAGCATGATTAGTAATAATGCAGACAAAATAGACAAAATCATCAGAATGCAAAAATGTAAATTATTTTACATTTATGATCATTAAATGCCATTTATCACAGTGCAGTTATGTCAGGGTATGTTTCAAATATACACTAGATCAGAACATACAAACCACAAAAACCTTGTTATATTTACATATAATAGAAAGTTTAAGATATTTATAACTACAAACATGTGGAACCAACACGCTCACAGAGAAAACGTGACTTTTGAAGAAAAAATGAAAGGGAAATGGAGAAACACCTTTGCTATACTCTTAGGCCATACGTTCCCTCTCGGGCCCTGAGATCATCTGATCAGCTGTTGTTCCAAAAACAAGACTGAAGCTCAGGGGATATCGGGCATTTTCAGTCACGGGCCCCAAACTCTGGAATAACCTGCCCCCACAACATTAGGCAGGCCACCTTCCATCCTGAGTTCACATCTTTGCTAAAACACATCTGTTTTTGCAGGCATTTCACAAAGTGCGAGTTGATTTAGTGTTTTTTGTTCTGTGTTCCTGTTTTAAATGCTTTTTATTAATTCTTCAGTATTATTAGTGTGTGGTATTTATTTATTTTTTCTCATTAATTTTACTCCCATTGATGTTATTGTTAAGCACTTTGATAACAGTTTCTGTTTTAAATGTGCTCTATGTTGACTTGACTTGGGCAGGTAAATATATGTATTTTAGTGTTAAAAATGTTTACTCCAGGAAGTAAAGCAGCAGAAACACTCAAGACTAAAGAGTCCGGCATACTCCATCCAAAGCACTGAAATCTGCTTTCACTGAAAATTAACGTGATAAAAATTGCATTGTGTTCTCAGAGCAGCTTTGACCGCTCTTTTTCGACACAAGGCCGGGACCTAACTTCTTCTCATGAGCCAAACATTGTGTGATTGGTCAGAAGATTGTGGGCGTGGTCGTGAATGTGGAAATACACTCAGATGATCAGCTGTACAACTCTTCAAACACTAAATTGGTCAAATCGCCAAAAACTACTGGATGGAGATCATGCAGACATTGTGTATGGCGGAGTCTGTTTGCTGAAAAGTGTGGCACTTTCTTCAGGAATGTGGGATGCAGAGACAAACTGAAAAGTCTGGCTGTAAGAAACCTATGTGGTGACGTATATTGCAGAGGGAGGAGTTTCCCAAGAGCTCAGCTGGGTTGTGTCTCATGAACTTTGAAAGGAGTGTGCAAAAATGAATGTGCCACAACCACATGACTGTGAGTCAACTGTTTGGCTTCGGATGGAGTATGCCGGGTATCAGGTAGTGTGTTGCTCCCATGCAGTGTGAAAACTTCTTGGTCCAACAGGTGCATGAGCTTTTAGAAATGAAGCGAGCATCAAGGCATGGAAAACACAGCTCTATGTAGAGTTTCAACATATTAAATGTGTGATGAACGTATTATCTTTAATGAAACATGATGAGTTAACTCAGTTTAGTCAGCCTTGATTAAAATTCTTGATTTTAGTAAAAACATAATTTTCTATTTTCCAAATGTACTGAAAGCTATTTTATCTTACTTGGATGTTTTTTGATACTCTTATGCCTTATTATAATGTGTTTTAGAGAGAGCGATAGGGCAGAGTTTCTGTTCTGAAGCTTGTTTCCAATAGGACGGATTTATTAGTTACATGTCTGCCTCCACAAAAAACACCATTGATCAGACATGTTAGAAGGTGAGGGTCTATTGGCTGAAAGCTGGTCGCATAATTAAATATAGGTATTCCCCATAGGTTATTGCTATAACAACCACTTGCAACCAATCTGAAGAAGTTTGTGTAGCCCTAAGCTCGGCACCACTTAGGGAGAGAGGCCATCGTGTGTGTTTCTCCCTGATGGCCCAGCACTGTATTTTGTGCCCTCAATGTGTATTAATTTTTTTAAAATTGAGAAATAGATTAATTCATAGGAACCTGTTCCAGACAATTTTAACAGTATATTCTGTTAAAAAGAAAAATAACAAATATACACAAATATAGATGTGTTGTTTGTTGTTTTGCACAACTGTTCTGCCTGTCTGTTTACATGTTTTGTCCTGGGCGGGTGGGTGGGGGGGCACAGCTCACAGAGTTCTTGTGTGTTTAAGAGCAGTCCAAACTTTGACCTCAGTCACAGAAGTTATTTCTTGTGGATTTTTGTGTGTCTGGTTAAATTACACTTGCGGCTAAATTTCTGACCACAGTCCTCACATTCAAATGGTTTCTGCTCTGTGTGGACACTCATGTGGCTTTTTAAAATACACTTCAGGCGAAAACTTTGCCCGCAAATCTCACATTCAAAAGGTTTTTCTCCTGTGTGGATTCTCATGTGCATGTTTAAATTAGACTTTTGTCTAAATGTTTGTCCACAATCCTGACATGCATGTGGTCTGTCTTCTGTGTGGACTGCCAAGTGTATTTTCAAATTTGACTTATAGCTAAATTTTTGTCCACATTCCTTACATTCATATGGTTTCTCTCCTGTGTGGCCTCTCAAGTGCGAGTTCAAATTTGACTTATGACCAAATTTCTGTCCACATTCCTTACATTCATACGGTTTCTGTCCTGTATGGACTCTCATGTGTGAGTTTAAACTCGTCTTCTGGCTAAATCTTCGTCCACAAATATTGCATTCGAATGGTTTCTGTCCTGTGTGGACTCTCATGTGTATTTTTAAACTTGTCTTCTGGCTAAATCTTCCATTACAAATATTACATTCAAACGGTTTCTGTCCTGTGTGGACATTCATGTGTGAGTTTAAACTTGACTTCTGGCTACATTTTTTCCCACAAATATTACATTCAAATGGTTTCTGTCCTGTGTGGACTTTGCTGTGGGAGTTTAAACTGGTCTTCTGGCGAAATGTGGCTCCACAATCCTCACATTTAAATGGTTTCTGTCCTGTGTGCAGTCTTATGTGAACATTTAAAGCTGGTTTCTGGCTAAAACCTTGTCCACAAAACTCGCATATAAATGGTTTCTGTCCTGTGTGGACTCTCATGTGTGTATATAAAGTTGGCTTACGGCTAAATTTATGCCCACAAATCTCACATTCAAACGGTTTCTCTCCTGTGTGCACTCTTCTGTGCAAGTTTAAACTTGTCTTATGGATAAACCTTTTTCCACAAAACTCACATTCAAATGGTTTCTCTCCTGTATGAACTACCTTGTGCAAGTTTAAACTCGTCTTAAGTTTAAATCTTCGTTCACAAAACTCACATTCAAATGGTTTCTCTCCAGGGTGGATTCTCATGTGTGAGTTTAAACCTGTCTTGTGAGCAAAACTTTCTCCACAAACCTCACAATTAAATGTTTGTTGTCCTTTGTGGCCTCTCATATGTGTGTCTAAATTAGACTCATGGTTGAACGTTTTTCCACAATCCGTACATTTAAACGGTTTCTCTCCTATGTGGTCCCCCATGTGCATGTTTAAATTTCTTATTATATTAAAACTGTTACCAGGTTCATCCAAACTAAATGATTTCAGTACTGTCTGGACTGTCCCATGTGAATTTACACTTTTGTCACTGTCTTCAGTTGTTGACCCAGGATCTGACAAGTGTTCCAACTGAGAGTCAGGATTGTTCCCATCCTCATCCTCTTCATCATCCTCACTGACTCCAATTTCTGAAGAGCTGGAAGCATCTCCATGAGGATATAGATATGGGTTCCTGCTAGTTCCTTCTCCTCCACAGTCCTCTTCATCAGTTTCTACTTTCATCTGGTCAGCTGAGCTGCTGGTTGGAACATCTCTGTCCTCCATTTGGTCCTGATGAAGCTGTAAGAACAAAGGCTTCTCTTCATCATCCTCACTCTTAACATGAACTGCAGTGAATGAAAACCTGCTGGCATCAGTCTCCTCCTTCACTATGAGCTGATCTCCATCCAATTGGGTCCAGAGTTCTTCTTGTTTCTCCTTTATGTCGAGGGTCTCTGGATCCTGCTGGTCCACACCAGGCCTCCATTCCTCAGGCGCATCTGCTCTGATGAGCATAGTCTGCTGAACATCTGAAGGGAACACTGAAACATAGACAAAATCAACAACCATAAGTTTTGTGTTAATATTTTATGTACTGTGGATAAGAACTGTTCCAAATCTAAGAAAAAACATTGTATTCAATAAGATAAGATTAAATGTCTGATTATCATAAAAGTACAATTAGTAAAAAAAAAAAGAAAAAAAAAAGATGTAAGATGTAAAAATGTTTAAAAACTTTGTATTTTAATTTTAAACTTGTTAAATTTATTTTCCAGCTAGGCCTGTTGCGATAAACAATAAATCAATTAATCGTATGATAAATGAAAATTATCAACATCATTTCATTTATCGGCTTTATCGTTTCTTCGTGTCTCTCTCTTTCTATTGGACACTGGATGACAAAAAAAGGTCAAACCCGGTGCTCGTCACTGACCCCACTCTTTCTCTTTAAAATCCATTTTAACTAGTCCAAAATCATGTTTTTGGATTGTTAAAAGCAGCCAAGCTGAGAAGCTAAGCTACGAGCTAAGCTAACAGGACAACCTTAGGAAAAAAACCTCCGTCTTACTAAGGCCCTGTTTAGCAAAAGTCACGGCTGAAACCCGTGCCTTCTTATAACAAGTTTTTCTCTGCAAAAAGAAGCTGAGAACTTGTTTACACCATGGAACACCAAGCATGGATGAGACAGAAGGAAGAACTAATGGCACCAACTTTCTGTTTGAAAACATCCCTTTTGTTTTATTAAAAGAAGATTTTTATTGTTTGAACTAACTGTTTGAAAAATGGGGCAGATATAATAAGATATTTTTCTTCTTTCTGCTGCCTTTCATTTTATTTTTGTATTCTTATCATTTATGGAATTTTTTTTTTATGAATAATTTTTATAAATAAATAAAATAAAAAATAAATAAAAATAAATAAAATTAGCATTTAGAACCAATTTGTGACTAAACAAGTCTGACTGAATGATGTCAAATGAAGACTGTAGAAGCTGGAAAACCTTGGCAACTGTATTAACTTGACAAAAAACAATATCATCAGCATAGATACAAGGCGGCATCAGGAATGTTTTGACCTACATTACTTACATAAACTATACAAAGAGTGGGTCCTAAAACTGAGCCTTGTGACACAATTAGTGATCGTTAAACAGCTAGATGAAGTGAAGTTAAACACATAGCCTCTGACCTGAGATAGTCAGAAAACTAGCCAATAGTGTGATCAGAGAAACCATTATTTGAGAGCTTATGGCATAAAATGTCATGATCTACATTAGGGCTGGGCGATGTGGACCAAAATTAATATCCCAATATTTTTTACAAAAATTGCAATATACAATATACAGTATATCTCAATATTTTTTCTTTCCATAAAGTAATAACAAAAATATATTTGAGTCAAAGTTTTGTCCCAGTTGTCAAACAGGCATATTTATTAACATATGTAACTGTACAAAATAAATGCCTAAAAAATAAACTACTGTATTTAGATATAGGCTATTAAATAGTTTATTTTTTAGACATTTACATATACAGTATTAAATAATAATCCTCATCAGCTGGGGGCAGCTTTGGTTGAGAGTCTAGAGCAGTCATCCTCTAATGGGAGAGTTGGGGTTCAATTCCACCAGCAGTCACATGCTGAAGCGTCCCTGGGCAAGACACTGAACCCCTCATTGCCTCTGATGTGTGTCCCATCGGTGTATGAATGTGATAAAGCTCTGGTTATTCTTTGTAGAGATCTAGTAGAGTGATGTATGAGTGGCTTAATGAGGCACAGATTGTAGTGTAAAGAGCTTTGAGTATCTTGATAAGATAGAAAAGTGCTTTATACATGTAAGTACCCGGTACAGTCCATTGACCATTTAATCTGTGACAATATAATTTGCAACACAAGCAGATACTGTGTTCCTTTGCATTTAAATCTGTAGTAACTTTACTGACCGAGATTAGACAGAACAATAAATATGATGGATTTGTTACGACCGATAAATGCAAACAAACAGTTTGTTACTACAGTTACCACTTTTCATGTGCAAGGCGAGATGGATGGATATTACGGTAGTCGCTTCAGATCAGAAAGGAAGGCACTCAGAACTTGAAAACATGTCAAATCCCAATTTAAATGCACCATTAATCTGTCAGTGTGATCTAAGTTTGACATTTCATTAACAGGAGATCAAAGTTTGACATTTCATTAACAGCTGATGACATAAAAACATGGCACTGAAATATTAACAATGTCTTATTACATCTAACAAATTCTGTGATTTATTATCTAATTTGAGGCCACATTCGAATTTAAGCACCACAACCACCTTGTTAGGTAGCAGCCATGTGGTTTTGAGGGGGTACTGTTAATGTAAATAGTGTGCAGAATCCACCCCGCCCAGCAAGCCACTATGTGCACAGGTGCACTAATGGAGCATACCCACAGTGAAAAGCCCAGATTAAATGGTAACAACAACCACATAACATGATTTAACAACAAACTATGACATAAGTCAAAGAAAGGGCGCAGTTACTAAAAACAGCAACTGACATTTGCTTCCAGCTCTGTGGTTTAATTTAACTGTCAGTGATGATGTTTTAAAAGCAGTCATACTCTAAATGTTAGTCATTTTTAACATCATATTTCATTGTCCTTGATTTTATAATCTGTAACCTTATACTTCTGTTTGCTTTACAGTTTACAGCAACAAAATTTGGTGCTCTTTTAGTTTGGATGACGTGCTGCAATAGAATGTGTGTCAGTGACACACATTCTAAAACTATGTACAGGCAGTCCTCGAGTTACGAACGAGTTCCGTTCCTACGTGTCATTCGTAACCCAATTTTAATGTAAGTCGGTTATACATATAAATGTACAGTACTGTACAGTTACCAAGCACTTCGCCTATCCTAACACAGTACCCTACATAATGATCAAAAACACATACATGTACAGTACTGTAC
>JARVGS010001636.1:36348929-36364248 GCA_031762315.1 Hypsolebias antenori | reverse complement strand
TCTCCACTGCACACCTGTAGAAGGAGGTGAGCTCACCTCCTTCTACAGGTGTGCAGTGGAGAGCATCCTGTGCTCCAAGTTGTATACCGAACGGCTTCAATTTACAAGCGGAAAGTTGCTTTGTGTTTGCAAGGGGAGAGGTACAGACACCGATTTTTTTCAGAAAGGTACTCAGCCCTAGCTCCAAGAAGTATTAAGAAGGTGTTTCTTTGACTTGGAACAGTTCTGATCCACAGAACATAAACCAACAACATGTGATGTATGAGTGAATATAAAGTTATATTCAGTCCACATTGTTTGTGTTTCAGTGTTTCCTGCAGATGTTCAGCAGACTCTGCTGCTGATCAGAGTAGATGCTCCTGAGGATAGGAGGCCTGATGTGGACCAGCAGGACCCAGAGCTCCTCCACATCAAGGAGGAAGAGGAGGAACTCTGGACCCAACTGGAGGGAGAGCAGCTCAGTGCGAAGGAGGAGACTGATGCCAGCAGGTTTTCATTCACTGCAGTTCATGAGGTTTTATGAAGAACAAAAACCATCCTAAAATTAGAAACTTTAATCTAGAAAAAAAAAAAACTTAAAAATGACATCTTACAATATGCCCCTCCCCTCATTTCTCTTTTCCTTATCTACCTTCGTCTGTCTGAACCTTGAGGCTCAGTGGGAACTAACTGTATAAATAAAGGTTGAATGAATGAAAGAAAAATGCCAGAGGTCATCGAGTTAGAAAACTGGAGCTGAATAACAAAACAAAATCAGGTCCTGCAGGTTTCATAAAGCTGCTGAGGATTTTACAAAGGACTGTAAAAAAATAATAGCTCCGAGCCTGGAAAGATGATCTCCTGCAGGCGGGTGGGGCTGACACAAACAGACACCTGAACAAACAAGATGAACCCTGACATTTTATTACCATTCATCACTCCACAAGTCGGACTGTTCTGTTTCCATTACGTGGCAACATGGAAAAAAGATCAAAGCAGATGTTTAACCTTTATTACAGATTAATCCCATTGAGACTCAGAGATTCATTTACAAGAGAGACCTGAAATATAATATAACTAAAAAAAGAGGAGCCTGTATCATATTTTAAATGTGACACACAATCGCTTTTAAAACTGAATCTCCTCTTGAATGAGCAGATCTCAGTGACCCACATCAAAACAAACATCTAAAAATGCAAAAATCTCAGTTTCTTTCAGAAATATTGATATTAAAGTTATTCAGATGAGTCCCAAGACTTACAGACGACAAAAACTAACTTCAAAACTCACTCAAACGATTGAAAACGTACAAATAATCATTTAGAAAACAAATTCCAGCAGGAGACTGAAACGTGGTGGAATGACGTTTTCAGCTCTGGTTAAAAACGGCACCAGATCCAGTTAATCAATCGATTACAGATTGACTGTAACTAATAGGAAATCAATAATATTTAAACCACTTGATTTAGTCATCCTTTTTGTTCATCAAATCTAAACAGCTGGCAGCACGGCGGGTCAGTGGTTAGCACTGTTGCCTCACAGCAAGAAGGTCCTGGGTTCAATTCCCGGTTGGACCTGGTCTTTCCGTGTGGAGTTTGCATGTTCTTCTCGTGCTGCGTGGGTTTTCTCAGGGTACTCCGGTTTCCTCCCACAAACCAGAAACATGCATGTTAGGCTGCATTCAGGTCCAGACCTCCCTTGCAAAAGAGATCTGTGATCCAGTGGGATCTGCCTGGTTAAATAAAGGTTAATAAATAAATAAACTGAGGTCTCAATCTTCTTTACATCTTGCTGTTGAAACGTCTGATCCAGATCCTCCTGGAAACAATGCTATGCAGGTTGAGTGTTTCTGACCGGACCTGTGGAAGGATGGCGTGAACCAGAGAGTCAACTGGGATCAGCTGAGGCCCAGAACTGGTCTGGAAGGTCACCCAGGAGGGTCTGCGGGGTCTGGACCTCTTCAGCTGATGCAGCCAGCATAACAGGATTTATGTCTTAACGTTATTAAATGTTCTTAACTTTCGTTAGACGTTCTATTGCTTGATTTTACAAAACAAACGTAGACAAACATGCACTTTAACTTTAGGTACAATAGAAATAAGATGAGGTGACGGGGGACGACAAAATAATTCAGAACCATGGCTGAACAGATGACTGCAGGTCAAAGGTCAAGAAGTCAGGGGATCTGTTAATGCAACAAAAATCATCATTTCAGCTCAAACTTCACTTTGTGAATTAAAAACATGTTTCTAACATGATCTGCACAAAACAGTGTTTATTTATAATAATTCGAGGTATTTCCACGTGTTTGCTTTGGTTTCATGACAACTTGGACAAGAAATTACAGGATTGTATAATTTAACCTTGGAGGACACAAAAGTTGCTGTTCCAAACACGGCTCATCCAGAACTCCACCTGTCTGAAGATCTGACCCGAGTCAGGCTCGGACAGAACCAGAACACCTCTGGGTTCTGTTGGGTTTAACTCAGGACTCACAGCTGAGGTCACGGGTGTCGGTGTGGTGAAGGAGCCTGAGAAGCTTCTACTCCAGCTTTAACGTCTGCATCGATTTAAAAATGCTGAGTCAGCATTTTGTTTTCCTGGTTATTTATTTATTTATTGTGTTTCTTTTTTTACCTTCACCTCCACAGACTTTGTTCTATTTTAGCTGTTATCTAAACCGTTCAGCTCCTTCAGGAGAGAGCTGTGATGTGTTTTTTTTTAATAAATTGAAACTTTTTAGTTTATTTAACTTTACTCACAAACATTGTCCTATAAAATACATGGATCTCTTTGAATACTTCACAATCTTTGTCCTTCCTCTGCTACTTTCAGCTTTCAGCTACCATTCAGCAACTTTTAGCTTTTAACTAGTCTGTCATTTCTTTTAGGTTAATTGTTTGCTACTTTTAGCTTTTGTTTTGCTAATTAAATTAAGATGTTACCAAATCTTTTGACACTTCTAGCTGGCCTTTGGCTACTTTAACTCTATTTTTTTTTTTTTATATTTAGCTTAACGTTTGATACTTTTAGCTTTTGTCTAGATTTATGCTACTTTTAGCTTTTAGTTAGCCTTGTGCTTTTTTTTAAGCTTCTAGTTACTGTTTTACTACTTTAGGTTTTATTTAGCTTTATGCTACTTTTAGCTTTTAGTTAGGCTTTTGCATCTTTTGGCTTCTTTTCATCATTTTGTTTATTTTAATTTTTAGCTCGTGTTTTGATCTGTTTAGCTTAAATTGTTCAGTTTCAGCTTTCTCAGTGAATTTTAACAATCATTTTGCAAAATAAATGCTGAATTTGTTAAAAAAAATATATATGTTTATATAGTATATAATTTACTTTAATTTTGTGTTTGAATAAAGTTAGTTTATTCAAAGCTAAAAATGGGGCTTCTTTTATTTTAAAGCACAAAGAGATTTTATTTTTTATTCTGCAGGACTGAAATCAGTATATCTGATTCTATCGTCACTGAATTTCTCTCTACTTTTATTTAAAAGGTCATTTCTATTTTTGCATTAATTCATGCACTCTTTTGTCTTGAATGTGTTTTTTTCTGTTTTTCTGATAATCTGTAAAGTTTCCTTGAGTTAATATGTCCAGAACTCCTGGGGTCAGTCCAGACATGTGACGTACTTGTTGTGAATGCGTTCATGCTCAATCGACTGTGATAATCGGATGCAGACGGCGTTGGTGTAGTTAGTACGAGAACTGGGCTCGACTTCCTGTCTGGGAAGTAAAACCCTGTGGGAGACGCTGCTGCACCCACATCAACACAAGTTCAGTTTAAACTATTATAAATAATTTCATGTCTGAACAAAATAATCCAGATTTTGTCAAATAAATACAGACACTTCTGATTTGCTCAGTTTGTCGTAACAAAAAGATAATTTTAGTTTTTTTTTTCATTGATTGTTCTTTTTTTTGTTTGTTGTTTATTTGACTTTAGAAAAAAAATTCATCAGTGTGATGAAACTTTGAGGTTGAGCCAAAAAAATGTTAAAACGGGCCTCATCTGGCCCACGAGCCACGTATCGAATAATAAGTTTAACAGATCACAACATGCTGGAGAAAGATTGTAAAAAGGTTCAGAAGAAGAACAAAACATCCAACAACGACTGAACGTTTGTCCTGAAGTTTGAAATTAAAACTTAAACTAATAAATGAAGGTTTGTGATTTCCAAGCTGTTCATTTTGTTTCAGCTCTTTAAAAACGTCCAGATTACGACGTGCACTGTAAAAACAACACGCGAGCTTTCTGTGGAGTTACTGTCATTTTACAAATGTGACATTTTGTTTGACTTCCCTCTCAGTCCTGATGTTCCTCATTTCTGCTGCAGGAGGAACAAACACGAGGCCGTTTAGGTTTAATTCAGAGACGAGACGTCAGAGGAGACACTGGAAACATCTGCTGGAGACACTTTGACTGGTTCTGCGGACGAGTTTGCTTCCTGTCTTCACTCTGAGACAAAATGTCTTCTCAGTCAGAGAAGGACCTGTCCTGCTCCATCTGCCAAGACATCTTCAGAGACCCGGTTGTCCTGTCCTGCAGCCACAGCTTCTGTAAGGACTGCCTGCACAGGTGGTGGTATGAGAGACGGAAAGACGTGTCCACTTTGCAGAGAGATCTCTTTGTTCAGATGTCCTCCTCGTAACTTGGCTTTGAAGAACGTGTGTGAGACGTTCACGTTAGAAAGGAAGCAGAGATCTTCGGCGGAGCCTCTCTGCAGTCTGCACGCTGAGAAGCTCAAGCTGTTCTGTCTGGATCACCAGGAGCCCGTCTGTCTCGTCTGTCGAGACTCAAACCTGCACCACGACCACAGGTTCAGGCCCATTGCTGAGGCCGTGCAGGACCACAGGCAGGAGCTCCTGGTGTCCCTGAACCCCGTCAAGAAGAAGCTGAACCTCTTCCAGCGAGCTAAAGGGAAACTTGAGGAAACAGCCGACCATATCAGGGCTCAGGCCCAACGCACGGAGAGGAGAATAATGGAGGAGTTCAAAAGGCTTCACCGGTTCCTCCGAGAGGAAGAGGAGGAGCGGCTCGCTGCTCTGAGGGAGGAAGAGAGGAGGAAACATCAGGCGACGAGGGAACAGAGCGAAGCTCTGAGCAGAAGCATTTCACGTCTCTCAGACACAATCAGAGCGACCGAGGAGGCGCTGAGAGCTGCAGACGTTCCATTTTTACAGCAATACAAAGCTGCCAGGAAGAGGGTCCAACAGAACCACCGGCTGGACGACCCACCACCAGCTTCAGCTGTTCTGATAGACGAGGCCAAACATCTGGGCAACCTGAGCTACAACATCTGGACCAGGATGAAGGAGATGGTCTCCTACTCTCCGGTCATCCTGGATCCAAACACGGCTCATCCAGGACTCCACCTGTCTGAAGATCTGACCCGAGTCAGGCTCGGGCCGAACCAGAAGCTTCCTCAGAACCCAGAGAGGTTTGCCCAACACCTCTGTGTTCTGGGTTCTGCTGGGTTCAGCTCCGGGACTCACAGCTGGGACGTTGAGGTTGGAAGTGGTGAAAACTGGGGGGTCGGCGTGGTGAAGGAGTCCATCCTGAGGACGGGACCGATCCAGACCGGGTTCTGGGGCCTGTGTCTCTTCAGCGGAAGCTACATGGTCGTGTCTTATCCGCTTCCGGATCAAATCCTCCGGGTGTCGGAGCTGAAGGGGGTCAGAGTTCAGCTGGACTGGGACGGAGGGAGGCTGTCGTTCTTTGAGCTCGAGTCCAACAAACATCTCTACACCTTCAGACAAACGTTCTCCGAGAAGCTGTTCCCCTTCATCGGGACCAACGACCAGTCACCCCTGAAGATTTTACCTGAGACAGAACAGCCTGCAGTCCTTCTGTGAGCCAGTGGTTAAAACATATGACATCTTTATCCTCATTTAGAAATTGTTTTTATTAATGATGTCCTAGAAAATCCTTTAATAACGAAGGAGCGATGAACTAGATGAGGGCTGGTTGAAAACAAAGATCTAAGCCCAGAACATCCCACAAAGCTCCATTAAAATATTTGTTAGGGAATAGAAGATGATGCCACCACAGAAACCTGCCAAGATGGCCACCTACCAAAACTCAGACCAGAGGGATCAGCGAAACATCCAGAAAGTCAAAGATGACCCTGATGGAGCTGGGCCGCCCTCTTTGAGAGGCACGGAGCCGGGTTATGTGGAGATGCAGCAGGAAACGGACATTAGAAGATAAAAATAAATAAATAAAAATATCGAACCATTTGGAATTTCTTCCTCAAACACGTGGATAAGGTGCTGTGGTCCAAAACATCACATCTGAGACATTTCTACTATAACTTATGCTGACATCACTGAAGCACGGTGGTGGCAGCATCATGCTGTGAGGATGTTTATCATCAGCACAGCTCCACTGGTTTAAAGAGAAATGGTTAAATGTCCTGGACTGGACCAGTTCATGGAGATAAACCTGAAGGGACAACTACTGTAAAAGTGGTTCTTTAAAGTAATTAAGGGACGGAGTGTATGAGTACATAACATTTTACAGCTTTATGTATTTATTTTGATCAAATTAAAAGTCCAATTAAATTCCAGGTTGTACTGTATTTAAAATTACATATATATATATATATATATATATATATATATATACACACATACATATATATACACTGTAAACACACACACAGTCTGCTGTTTAGAAAACTGTATTTAAACTTTAAAATATCCTGTGCCTCATGGCAGGTTAATATATAAATATGGGATTGATAGTAAAATGTCTTGAAAGTCCTCTAAAAAAATGGAACAGAGGATGTATTGTTGGCAAACGTTAATAGTGGAGTCCCTCAGGGATGTGTTTTTGGTCATATATTATCTTCATGTCTTTTTTTTAATGTCATCTCTATTGTTGTTGTGGTTGTCCACTGTTGTCATCACTCTTTGTTAAAGAAATCTGGTCTCTCTTGTAAATGAGTCCCCGAGGCTCAATGGGATTAACCTGTATAAATAAAGGTTGAATGAATGAATTTGTATTTAGAATAATACTATATATAAGTATTTTTCAAATATTGTATTGCAATCTCTGGGTTGAGATTGCCATCAGCATCCTTTTTTTAATTTAAATTTTAGAATGAAATCTTATACCACTAAATTAAGATTAATAGCAAATTTGGATTTATTTACTGGCATACTTGTTGTCACAATGCACATTTATCAACACACTCCGCACCTCCAGACAAAGACTCAGGTTTTCAGGGTTAAGTATTTATTTGATCTTTAATGCAAACCTGAAAAAAAGACACCACAACCAGAAAACTAAACATGTTAAGAGTAAAAAACAGACAATACAAATCATTTCAGTGAATTGTTTTATAATGTTTAGAGGAAAAAACATCACAAGACCGTTTTTAACCACCAACTGCACAACTGTTGAACTTTACACCCAGAGACAATCTGATAATAAAAATAATTTATTTCAGACATTTATAAACTCTAAACTTCAACTTGTGTCACTAAGTCCAGTTTTTCAGAGTTCCTATAGCTTCAGCTTCAAGAGAAATTAACTTTAACCACACAAATTATGAGCGATCCTTAAGATATCAGAACCAAAGTTCTGCTCTTCCACACGAGGCCTCGGCAGCCTCCTGTGGACATCTTCAGGTCCAGCGGACATCTTCAGGTCCAGTTGACACCTTCAGGCCCAGCGGACACCTTCATGTCCAGCGGACACTTTCAGGCCCAGCGGACACCTTCGGGCCCAGCGGACACTTTCAGGCCCAGCGGACACCTTCAGGCCCAGCGGACACCTTCAGGCCCAGCGGACACCTTCAGGTCCAGCGGACACTTTCAGGCCCAGCGGACACCTTCAGGCCCAGTTGACACCTTCAGGCCCAGCGGACACCTTCAGGCCCAGTTGACACCTTCAGGCCCAGCAGACACCTTCAGGCCCAGCAGACACCTTCAGGCCCAGTGGACACCTTCAGGTCCAGCGGACACTTTCAGGCCCAGCGGACACCTTCAAGCCCAGTTGACACCTTCAGGCTCAGCGACACCTTCAGGTCCAGCGGACACCTTCAGGCTCAGCGGACACCTTCAGGTCCAGCGGACACCTTCAGGCCCAGTTGACACCTTCAGGTCCGTCAGCTGCATGTTTCTCCGTTCTGTTTTAGTCCAACAGGAAAACTGAAGGCCAAACGTAAGATTCCTGGAGTCTTTGCTGTACTGAAGCAGGAAACGAGAGCATCCTAACAGAGGAAGTGCTAAAGTTAAAACCAAACATCAAATATTTGGGTCCATTTCTTTTTATTTTTCTTTTTGGAAAAGAAAAAAAAACTATTTGGATGTGAATTATCGAACATTAGCGCCTCAGAGATTGTTCAACAAGCTGCAGCTACTTTCACTCGACTCCAAGCTCTTCACAAAAACTG
The DNA here is from genome assembly GCA_031762315.1 of Hypsolebias antenori. Lineage (NCBI taxonomy): Eukaryota > Metazoa > Chordata > Actinopteri > Cyprinodontiformes > Rivulidae > Hypsolebias > Hypsolebias antenori. Next base: position 36,355,867 of record JARVGS010001636.1, on the reverse strand, counting down.
CTACAGACCCAGACTAAACGTTCGTGCACAATCTGGAAAATAAAGACTTTTAGATTGCGCTTGTGGAAAAAGACGTTTTATCTGTTGGTTCTGGTCATTTTGATTTACTTCATAAAATAACCAGAAATTAATAAAAAATAACTGAAGAGATAAAACTAGTGAAGATGACCAACAACAAACTTATTGCATCTGTTTCAGGATTAACTCATTTTACATTTTAAGAAGTTCTGCTTAGAATAAACATAAAAACTAAATTAAAATAAAGGCCAATTTTTGACTGGATAAAGACACAAATTATAACTTTTAAAAGCAATACTTAATATGAAGGCATTTTTTAAAGTTTGCATAACTTTTTGTCCTTTGTTTTAGAGAAGATTCACTAATTTTTAGTAAATCTCTGATGAAATGAAGCAAACTGACCAAAGAGCAGACCAGTTGCACGTCTGATCCCATCAGATGAAAAACAAACACCTGAGCAGCGTCATGAGCCCCTAAACATGTATAATTTATACAGCTCCATCCTGAGTAACAGCACCTGCAGCTTGATGATGATTACACATCGAAATCAACAGATTTCGCTTTAAATGTGTTGAATAAAGATTCAAAAGTTAAACAGCAGAGGTCTGACAAAGACACGTCTGAAATGATTTCTTAAACATGGTAAGTGCACGTTTTCGCACCATGTTTCCAAACTTTGAAGCCAACAAAGTTTCAGGGGGTGTGAAACAGTTTTTTCCTTTTCTAATGACAAAATCAAAAGCTTCCAAATGCAAACAGAAAGAAACGAATATATACTGCTGATTGTTAGTAAATCCTTCATGATTTGAATTTGACTGATTCAGTAACTGGTTTGTTTTTTAAACAATAAAAAGATTGTCAACTAACAATAACTGAATAAAAAGATCATCCTATTAGGGGCCTCGTGAATAAAATTAACAAGCTGGTGGGCGGAGCTAAATGAGGCTATACATACCTCTGGTGTTAAATTCAGACATTTAAAGTGAAAAACATGAAGATATTTTAGGCTGAAGGGAGAAAAACGGATGTTCTGATGTAAACTCATCAATTTGTGAAGCAAAAAGGTCAAAACTTCCCAGAATAAAGTCGTATATTTATCAGAAATAAGTCTCGGATGTTTACAGAGATTGTTAAATTATGGCCTCCTAGATGTGAACAGGCAAGTTTTTTAATTTATGATCTGTTACAGATGTCATCTTCCATTCTTTAGGACTTCAGTGATAAATTTACAGGAAAACTCACACATTTATGAAAAACTAAACTTGTGAAAACAGTGGGAATAGACCAGGGACGGGCAGTAATTTTTAAACATTTACAAAGTTAAAATAGATTAATTCTACAAATTAACGCACTCGTAATGTTTTTTGTTGTTTTACACCTTTACCCGGTCGTGACTCACCGAGTTGTTCCCTCATGGTGCAGAATGAGCGCTGTTTGTTGACAGAACCTCTTCAGAACTAAGAGCAATTCTGCCATCGTAGTTTATTTTGAAAGGATTACCAAGATGAGTCTACGGTCGAGGGTGAGCGCCACCGGATCAGTGATAATGAAAAAATAAAACTCACTGGCTGGAAATCTTAGCGTAACAAGCTTAACATAATTTACTGCACAAATCTGAAGCTGCTTTTGCTAAAATGCTAATTCCTAGAAGAGACCTGGACCGAGCTCAACCCATGCATCAGGGTATTTTTCCCCATAAATTTACCTTTTACATCCGATACCCCGACGTCCCTTTGGAAAAATTAAAGTCTTTTTTTTTTTTTTTCAAAACTTTTGTCTTTTTCATCAAAAGTTTATAATTTGACGTTTGAGGTTCTTCTTTTAGTAACTTTAAGATTTTAATCCTCGAAGTTTTGACTTTTCCTCACCAACGCATGACTTTACATCAGAGAACGTCAGTTTTATTCTCGTCCATTTCCATATTTGTTCATGGAAAGTTTCACTTTTTTCTTGCACATTTCAGACTTCACATGCTTTGACAGCAACGCTGAAACGACGCCCTCCAGCTCTTTTTATTATTTTTATCCAAACAACCCTAATTGTTGTACAAATTACTGCAACTAATTCTAAGTTGAGCCGTGAGGCGTCGGTGAACTGCACCTACATTCATCAGGGCAGACGGAAAAGATTCAAACATTCACATTTGTACAAAGTCTGCCTCCACTGAGCAGCTTGGCTGAATTGGATCAGAACCTCTGCATCGTTATCTCTAAACGTTTAATCCTTCACTGTGTGAGCGCATAATCTAGTGTTCATTTTGCTCTCTAACCCATCACCCATCGTAATCCCTCCACCGAGTGTACAAACCCCTTCCTCGTTTCTTTTTCCGTTTCCATCCATCCCGTTTGGGACACGAGCACCTGACACGCTCGACATTTAACTAACCTTGTCGTCTACTCTTGACGTGTGCCGTGATTTCTCACCGGTGGAAGATGCGGTCGCAGGTGGCTGAAACAAGTCCGAATTCATTGTAGTAAAGGAGAAGACGTAAAGCTGCTTGTTCTTCCTGCTTCGTTCCTCTGGCACCGTTTGATTCAGTTCAGAAAGTCTCTGGGGCTCGCTCCTGTCGCGGCCCGATGCTACATGATGATCCGCGGCTCCGGGACCGACTCGTTGATGGATTTGTGAGGCAGCACGTTGGCGCCGTTCAGGTAAAGCTCGTCGTTCACGATCACGTCCTCTCCCAGCACCGTCACGTTCTCCATACGCACCTGAGGACGCAGATCAACACGCCATCATCACTCCTGACAACAATCATCACTAGTTTCTGCATTTATACCATGAAATGAAGCAGAAATCATTAGTTTGGGCCAAGAAGGGAACAATAACTCTGGACGACGATCAAAGACAAAGACTGCCCCCTGGTGGCTGTTTGCAGCAGAGCTCAGAAACCTGTCCATGGAGAATTTGTTCTAAGATACTGTACTTTTCTCTTTTTACTTCGAGTTGTATAGATTACAGTACTTATTAGCAGTCAGTATCCTACCTGCAGCAGACAGAACTCGACAAAACCCCAACTTTAAAAATCTAAATAGTTCCTTCAGTGATTTTTATTTTTGCCCATAACAAGACATTAAAAACACAACGGAGTTTTATGATAGCTTAAAAACTGCACAGAAATTAAATGCAAACAACTTTTGTCTTAGCCGAGTGAAAGGATAAATCTCTTTTTAGTAAGTTTTACTTTTTTTTTTCCAAAACACCTAAAAAGATCATAAAATTAAACGTTTGAAATTCTGGAAACTTATTTTAAACAACTAAAATAATGTCACTGTTTTACAGAAATAAACGTTGCTTCGCTCGACTCACCCACTGACCCACAGACGAGCTCCACCCCACGATGCAGCTCTCCAACCAGGAGTGCGACTGAACCCTGGACCCTTTCAGCACCGTGCACCGTTTTATCCTCACGCCGTCCTCCACGACCACGCCGGCGCCGATGGTGACGTTCGGACCGATGGTGCAGTTCTGCCCGATCTGCGCCGTCGGGTCCTGCGGAGGAGAGTTCAGGACCGGCGCTGTAACGTCCATTTACAGTTATTTTACTGACAGCGCCACAAAGCTGCGCTCACCACCAGGACGTTGCCGAGGAAACCGGGCCCCGTGTGCAGCCTCTCTGGGGCGTGTTGCCGTAGCGACTGAAGGTACAGACACATCCCCGTGAGGAAGTCTTTCGGTTGACCGATGTCCATCCAGAAACCTGCAGAACCAGGCAAGAACCCAACGAATCAACTGTAGCTGTTACCATGGAAACGAGCAGGTTCCTCCAAATGACCCCCAACAGGTGAATTACAGACTAAAGATGTCTTTATCTCTCTTACCACTGCAACCAAATTTATACGAATAAGCAAACTGCTGCAGTTTGGATGTAAAAGAAATAAAATCTAATTATTTTATCAGAGATAATAAAATTAATCTAAAGTAAATTCATTTTCTGTGAACTCAGAGGGAATCCTGAACGCTGAGGTTTGCTAGAGAAGCTGGAGTCGGGGATATAATATGACTCTGTCTCCACCCAGCACAACACCATCGTCATTAAATATGCTGATGACACCACTGTATCGAGGCTCATCCAGAAGGAGAGCGAGTCAGGCTACAGGACTCTGGTAGACAACATTATAAGCTACAGAGAGAAGAACGACCTCATCCTCAATACAAAGACCAAAGAAATCATGTTGGACTTCAGGAAGAACCCTCCCCCATTACAGCCTCTCATCATGAAAGGGACTGAGGCAGGACGGGCTGACAGCCATAGATTCTTGGGACTGCAGGTGACATCGGACCTGAGCTGGTCCCTCAACACCACAGCCACAGTGACAAAAGCCCAGCAGGCTTTACTTCATTAGGCTGCTCAGGAAACCAGTTCTGAACCAGTGTCCTCTCACCCAGGCCCATGGAGGACTGATCCTGACCACAGGCACCAGCGTCTGTATGGAACACCACACAAGCAGAAAGGAAGGCGCTGCAAAGAGTCATGAAGACCGTGGAGAGGATCACAGGGACTAAACTTCCATCCATGGACTCGATGTTGGTACAGCGCTGTCGAAGAAGAGCAGGAGGAACCATCATGGACTCACTCCATCCAGCTCACAGTCTTATCAGACACAACAAATGTTCATTGAACCTGAGACACAGCAGAGCGGACAGCATCACCCACAGAACAAGAGTTTAATGGTTTGTTCCTCCACAGTCAGACTGATGGCAAAACAAAACCACTGATCAGGTGAAATAATAACCTGCACGACCAGACTTCACTGGTCATGTGACCTGTTTACTCTGTACAGTGGAGATAGAAACCACTCTGTTCTTAGTTTTATCTAATTTAATGTTGTTTCAGTGTTTGTGGCTCTGACTGAGAGCTCTGCACAAGAACTGCCTGGATTGTTGCTCTGTGCACAAATAGCAAATAAAGAACTTCTTTGTACCTACAGGAACTAAACCTACAGGAACTAAAGTCTACAGGTACTTCCCTCTAAACGTATTAAACCTACTTCTTTGGGTAATAAACTTGGAGGAATTTAACTTTACAGGTTGTCCTGTGTGAAACCAGACCAGAACCTGTTGGGTTCTGATGGGTAGTGAAGATGACGTGTGAAGAAGTTAATGTTGATGTCTGTGTTGGAATGAAACCTGTGATTAACATCTTTAAACATCAGTGTACTCCTGAAGCAGCATCTTACCCAGAAGTTCCACTGGTTACAGAGGAAACACAACCTTCATTCTGTCAGGACTACAGGAACCTGAGAGGGACAAACTTACCTCTGACGTGTGGTTCCTTTCCATTTCTCCCAGACAGAGGTTCATGCTCGATGCTGTACGATTTCTGGAAAACAGACAAGATGAAGATCTGTGGACTAACACGGACCTGATTGTGACTGTGGTTCTGAAAAATGAAAAACTGGATCAGGACGTTTCTCCAAGTCTGACAGAGTCCAGTCTATTTTAAAAAACAAATAAAAGATTCAAGATTTAAAATGTATATATATTTTTATCACATGTTGCAACAGGAAGCAGCACGGTGGTGCAAATGGTAGAGCTGCTGCCTCTCAGCGAGCAGGTCCCTTGTTCAAATCCCAGTCCGGGGACCTTTCTGGGTGGAGTTTGCATGTTCTCTCCGTGCATGCGTGGGTTTCTTCCAGGTACTCCGGTTTCCTCCCACAGACCAAAAACATGCATGTTAGACTGATTGATGACTCTAAAATGTCCCTATAGGTGTGAGTGAGAGGTTGTTTGTCTCTGTGTGTCCCTGTGATGGACTGGAGACCCGTCCAGAGTGTACCCTGCCCCTCGCACACTGATCACTGGACATGGGCACCGGCGACCCCCGTGACCCAAAATGGAAGAAGTGGATAAAAGATGATGGATGTTGTGACAGAATATTGTCTTTGGTCTATGGTGGAGGCTCAGACTCATAAAAAACACATAATCATATAAAACAGATCACACATAAAACCCCAAGTCCCAAAACCATCTGCTCATCTGCAACTATTTCCTTCATTTCAAAAGCTGACGTCAGTGGGAATAAAGTTTTTCTATGTGTTTTTCTACTCTTGGATGGTTACCTGAAGGTAGGAGTGGAGATGACTGGTGACCGGGGGGTGAAGGGTTCTTACTTAGTGACACAACTACTTTGTATAAAGTTCTGGGAAATAATTTGATTTTGAAGGTTCTGGGAAGTTTAGGTGCCTGATTCATGATCCCGAGTTTGTTCTTGTCCTTCTCTGTAAGGAAGTTGTGACCCAATGAGAGGGTGGGTGGTTGCAGATGCACGGTGATGCCCACAGCACACCTCCAGTTTTAGAGGTATCGAGTTCTAATGAGCTCTCTCAGAACCAGATGGCCATGTGTTCACAGATTTACTTTATTTATCAGCCAGTCGGACCACCAAGGCCATATCGTCTGCAAACTTAAAGAGTGTCAGTCCATTATTGTTACAGGTTCTTTTATTGGTGTAGATGGAAACGAGAACACAGCCTTGAGGGACCCCAGTATTCAAAACAATGCTGATAAATTTAAAACTATCGATCTTGACAAGTTTGGGCCCGTTGGATAAAAAAAAATCCTTAATCCATAAAACTAAAATTACATTAACTTGCAGTGCTTGAAGGTGATGAAGAAGAGTATATTTACTTTTTGGAAGGCAGATGAAATTTTTTAAATATTGACTCTACTTGTCTCTACGCTGGTACGTGCACGCGCTTCAGCAGACCTGCAGTGCAGCTCAGTGCAGCGACTGAGCTCAGGTCTGTGGATGGATGTGCGTGCACGTACCAGCGTAGCGAGAATATTTAAATAAAGCTGATTTGAACATTTTTAAAGGTAATGTTCAGCTCAGACACACTGCTGCTATAATATCAGCCAACAAATATATTTTTTTAGGTGTTTATTTTGCTCAATTTTAGAGATGCACGGTTTAATTT
>JARVGS010001636.1:36297704-36307903 GCA_031762315.1 Hypsolebias antenori | reverse complement strand
GTACCCCGTACATGCCCCAAAAGTACCCTGTAATGCCCCGAAAGTACCCAGTACATGCCTCGACAGTACCCCGTACATGCCCTGAAAATACTCAGTACATGCCCCGACAGTACCCTGTAATGCCCAGACAGTACCCTGTAATTCCCCGAAAGTACCCTGTAATGCCCAGACAGTACCCCGTACATGCCCCGAAAGTACCCAGTAAGTACGCTGTCAGTACCCAGTATGTACCCTGTCAGTACCCAGTATGTACCCAGTAAGTACCCTGTCAGTACCCAGTAAGTACCCTGTCAGTACCCAGTAAGTACCCTGTCAGTACCCAGTTAGTACCCAGTTAGTACCCTGTCAGTACCCTGTCAGTACCCAGTAAGTACCCTGTCAGTACCCAGTAAGTACCCTGTCAGTACCCAGTAAGTACCCTGTCAGTACCCAGTAAGTACCTTGTCAGTACCCAGTAAGTACCCAGTTAGTACCCTGTCTGTTACTGTTTGACTGGTCTTGTTGGATCATGTCGAGTCGTCATTCCAACAACTTTCAAATGGAAACTTGAACAAAGTTCAGATGAAATTAGTTTTCAGTGATTTGTTGCAGAACGACAGAGCTCTTTCTGCTGGAATTATTATTTTTGTGTCCTGGTTTAATAAATCTGGCGACAAACTCCTGGATCCTCTGCTGAAATTCAAATATTTTGTAAAAAATAATATATTCATATTAAAACGTGTGCTCTGATAATCTGCCACGCACGCTGTGAAAGTAGCGACTGAATCTTCTCGTGTGACTTCAGCTGCTGCTGCTTGTTTTAGACAAACATTAAAGATTAAATTATTATTTTGTCTTTATTTAAAAATTAAGACATCGGTTCAACAAACACATGAAGCATCAAGTTTATAAGTCCTGCTGCTGTCAGACAACCTGAAGAGAAGTTTGTCAAATGTTTTATCAGTTTTACGTCACAAAACTCAATAAAAGTCTAAATTAAGTACAAAATAGCATCTTTCTTTTAAATTGTATTTTTATTATCTAATGTTTTTCTATTATAAATTTGAAAAAACAGTGTTTAGCTTTTGATTTAATTGACAGATAAGTCAATTAAAAATAAAAATCTGGATTAAATCTTGGAGCTGATCTTTTTAAATGACCTGAAACTCTTAACTTTTGAATCTTTCTGTAAAATGTTTTTATATTTAATTTTTCTGGTCGTACTCGTCTTAAATAATTTATTTACGTCCATCTCGTCTGATTAAAGCAGTTTTACTGGATTCAGTTTATAGCTGCGCACATCACAGCTCTGTCGACGGTTTAATCAGGTTACTGCAGGAAGCTGGACAGACCTTGTTAGTTGCCATGGCAACCTCCATCAGCGCAGCCCGTCGCCTGTTGATTTCAATTTGCTCTCGCACGTTTGGCACCGTGTCGCACGACCAGAACCACCAAAGTTCAAACTTCTCGTCAAATGACCCAAACGATGAGTTCTGACGTGTTTTTAGAGCAAAAGGAACTCTCCACCTGGAAGAAACGAAGGATTTGGACCTGGAACGAGTCGCTGACAGAACCGGTGGACTTCATCTTCGCCTCCGCGTGTTTCACTAAAAGTCTCATCACGATGGAGGCGGACCGAGATAAACTCAACATCCCATAGTGTTTAAAGCTCATTCTGGACTCGCAGCAAAGGTTAAATCATGTCGTCTGGACTTTTTTTGTTTTTGTGAGAAACGTTTCGTCTGATAGACTTGGTCAGTCGGAGGCCGACAGGATCCGTCTCAACAGCTCCTCCTTCGAGCCGGTCCTCCATGGCTGGACCAGATCTAACAGCCTGATTGTTAAACATGATCGATTTGGACGGAGGGTCCTCCTTTGTGCACGTGTACATCCAGTTTCTGGGAACTCCACACAGGGCTGGCTCAAAGGAGGTTCTGTTGATGAGACGGATCCGGTCGGCCTCCGACTGACCAAGTCTTCCAGGTGAAACGTTCCTCACAACAAAACAAACCTGTCCAGACGACCTGATGTAACCTTTGTTGTGATTTCTCCACCTGGATCATTGCACTTTCAAACCTTTCACGTTCTGGACTGTTCTGGTGTTCAGAACCGTCCAGGTTCTGTTGTCGTGAGCTCTAGCAGCATCCTGAACGTTCTCGCTGGTTCTGAGGGAGAACTGACAAATGAAAATCCACCTCTGATCCTGGCAGAACGTCCTGAATGAACCTCGAGAGCATCTCCAGTGAAATCTGGAAACTAAAGCGATCGTCTGCTGCTGGAACGTGCATGAACGCAGAACGTTCAGATTGGACGTGAGTCAGAACCCCGCTCCTCTTCTGGGTCTCCTCATGTTTCTCCTCCACTTCTCCTTCAGCAGGTCCAGGAGGTGAGCAGTCTGGAGCACAGTTAGCTGGTCCAGACTGCGGTGGCTGGACTGAGGGAAGTATTCGAGGTGGCAGCATCTCCACCCTGCAGGGTCCACTCAGGACATTTGTGTTGAATGTGGAGGATTCAAGCTTCACGTCAAATTCTTGAATATTCAAAGCGTTTTTGGAGAATTCTGAAGGCACCTTCCAACAAGTGTGTAGTCAAGAAGACCATCTAACTTGAGACCAAGTCAAGACCAAGACTTTTGGGGTCCAACCGTTTGAGACCAAGGCCTCAAGTCTCGGAGCTCAATCTTTTCACAGATTATTTATCTTATATTATGTACCGTAACTTTTATAAAAAATATTTTTTTATAAGTTACATACTGCAACTGGAAGTTTGCTTTTGAATAATTGTTCCAGCTTTTATACATTTTCAAAGATACATAACAAAGAAATCAGACATTCAGTGATAATTTTCATGTCATGTGACCCACTGACACAAAACTAATGTTAAACTGCTCCACTAGACCTGACAGACAAGGCACCCTCGTTTATTTATAACTTTAAAGCATTTTCTAATTTCACATAACATTAATAATAATATTCATTTTGTTTTGTTACTTATAATTATATCTTGAATTGATTGTTTCAAAAAGGGGCAGATATAAGTTTTTTTTTCTTCTTTCTGCTGCCTTTCATTTTATACAGTATTTTATTTTCATAAAACACGTGATTGTTGTTGTGTATTTGATTTTATAAAATGAATAAATAAAAATAAAATAAAATAATGTATTTGTTCAAAGACCAAGACCAAATGCGGTCGAGACCGAGACGAGATCATCAAAGTGGTTTCAAGACCAACCAAACTTCACTGTGGCTCAGATTTAAAGAAAACCTTCATTTTGGCTGGTTCTGCTGGTTCTGGGCAAGAAGTAAAAACTTTCTTTACTCCCAGAGACAAAAAAGAAACAAAACTAAGATCAAGACGTGAACAGAAGCTCAGAGAAGTTTCTTCAGCTGAAATTATTTTATGTTAGATTGGCTCCAAAAGTTGCTCTGCTGTAGATTCACATCCAGTGATTAATTCCTGAAAGTCTCATTAAAATCTGCCCAGCGGTTCACAAGATATTTTACTAACAGATATACAAATGAGGTTTCGGCTGAAAAATTAGAACACAAAAAGGCAAAGAGGTTCTGGAAAGATTTAATCTCACAAAACTTTCACTGTTCTAACAAACGTTCAGAACCATGATGTCAGATGCTGAAGTGGAGCTGCTGTGGAGCAGCAGGAGGATGAGCATGCAGTTCTTCACCTGCTTCATGGAGGTGAGGTGACACAAACCAAAGACTAAAGATGATGTTACTGTTTCCACACACACACGCGCACGTTGAGCACTTTCCTGCAGAGTCCCCTCCAATAACAATACTGCTTTCACACACGTCTCTTCATTTCTTTACATTTTATACACTTTTTTTAACCGGAGGAACGTGTGCGGGACGAAACATTTTAAAGGTACGATTAAAAAAATAAGTTATCACCTCGATAAAACAAAAATAAAATCTGAGGATCTGCTGTACTTCATTTCAGCTCCTGGGGTTCAGTTCCTGTGTCTGACCAGCAGGGGGCAGCGCTGCGCCAGGCCTCAGCTGGACGAAACGGACAAATCTGATTGGTCGACAGTCTCCAATCTGGACCAATCAGACGACACGCATTATTACAGCGACTGCTGACCGTTACAGGATCATTTTAGATATACATCTGTATATAAATATATATTGTTCTACATTTTCTGAGGCATGGCTGGATAATAAATAAATCACAAACAGAACTGTTCTAAAAGAACTTGATAATTTGGTATTTTGGCCACATTTCTAATTATTGTGTGTTTTCTTGTCAACTGGGATTCGGTCTATTACAGAAAACGCCAAAATAAAATAAAAACAGAATGCAGCGATGTGCAAATCTCACAAACCTGTACTTTATTCCCAAAAATAACTAGTAAACAAATGTCTGAAATAAATTGTACATTTTTAAGGAAACGATGAGGTAATTTTGATTTTGATGGCAGCAGCACATCTTAAAGTTAAAACGGGCAACAAATGGCTGTAAAAGTGTCTCAATCACCATGTGTAAAACAAAAAAATGCCGCTTAAAGCTCTATCGTGCAAAGCAGCAGCCAGATGTGAGCACGACGCAGAACAGCTGTCGTCTTCTGGACCACAGTTTATTTAAAGTGGAGGTGACGCGCTGCTCTGGGGTCAAGCACATTTAAAATTTGTTTTGTAAACCACAAACACCACGTCCTAAAGAGTGGATGGACCATCCAGCCTGTCCGTGCACAGTTAAAAAAACATGCTTCTCTGATGGTATGGGGGTACATTAGTGCCTCTGGCATGGGCAGCTTACACATCTGGAAAGGCTCCATCAATGCAGATGCAGGTTTTAGAACATCTGCTCCCATTCAGCCAAACATCCATCAGTAAAGAGCCTGAACTGTTGTCCAGAACCGAACCGGTCCCCTCGAGTCCTGGATCTTTACCGTCTGTGAAGACGCTTCAAAGTGAGACACATGGACCTGGAACAACTTGGAGAAGTGCCGCTGCCAAAACAATCTAATGTACCTGAACTTTTTCCAAAAAAGTACAATTTATGGAACGTTTGTTTTCCACGTCCGACAGAGAATTAAAACTTAAACATTCTGTTTTTATTTACATTTCACCCAACGTTCCAGCTCTGTCGGGACTTCACTCCTGTTGATGTTTAACGTGAACAAATCTCATAAAAAGACGCCGACGTGTTTCCACGAGGTCCGTCAGGTTGAAGGTTCTGCTGCTCGCAGAGTTAGATCCACGAACATTTTACTTTTACGTCTGTGATCAGCAGCTTTTTAAATAACGGCAATAACTTCTTATGTTTTTGCTGTCATTCTGATCTTTTTATGAGATTAGTTGACAAAATAATTAAAATTAAATGTCAGGGTGCACGGACAGATGTGTCTCTTAATATTTCAAAACAACCCAGGGCTTAATGTCACAGAACACAGACTGTACATTTTTTAATAGTTCCCCAAAATTTGACAAACGTCATTAAAAAAAAAAAAAATCTATAGTCCTCCACAACGCCGACATCTATGGTGCACTTGATGGATTTAATCCTCTCGACTCTACCAAAACAAAATAATCCACGTCTACAACAAGGATCTATTGCTTTAACGATGCCTGGACGTGTCTCTGAGGTAACGTCTGTTGGTTTGGTTTCTGTAGAAAGAGGTGCGCAGGAACGAGCGGTCCCTGAAGGTCGTTCACGGAGGACGTTCTGTCCCGCAGCTCCACCAACAACTGTTCCCGGGGTGTTGGTCTGGCTCTGTGAGGACCCGTCGGGAGTTTTAGGGGTGCAAACGTACCCTGAAGTACTTCAGTTTTAACTTACTGCAGTATCTGAGGTACTCTGAAGTACTTCAGTTTTAACTTACTGCAGTATTTGAGCTTCACTGCGCAGAATGTAGCGGACAGCTGCTTTTAAAATGAAGTTTCTGACAACGAAAATGCTTCGATACGTTAAAAGTAACGGCGTTTGTTCAGCTCGGTGTGTGTGTGTGTGCGTTTTGAATTTTCATGGCCCGGTTTGAGACCCAGATCATCAGACCTTCAGAGCAGCGTTAAGAGACGTCACCCTCAGGGTACGGTACGACTCTCAGCTACTACCACGCCAGATGTGAGCTCCACGTCTGTTAAAATGAGAGTTGGAGCCATCGCTGTATCATTGATGAGTCCTATCTGCGTTTTGCTCAACTTGTCCTGCAGTTCAGGAGTTATTTTGCTAACAGACATAATGGTCTTTCAATGACAAAGATGAGCTTTGATATTTAAGATCTGCACACGCAACCTTCTGCACAGTGAAGACAGACCGGGCACCTCGGGCGTGTGCAGTGATTAAAACGCAGTTCTGGTCCACCTGCATCGTGAGTCCTCGAGTTTTGAAGTGAATCTGTTTCTTCGATTCTTTTGAGACTTTTAAGAGTCGCAGATATGATTAATTTATTTTAACAGATCTGACCGGTGGTGACACGTCAATGTGGGGGACCACGAGGCGCTGTGAGAGCGGATCCGGTAATTTCCCGGTGGTTCCGCGGCCACCTGAGCAGCAGTAAATGTTGCGACGAGGCGTTTTACTCTGAAGGTTCTGTTCGAGGGACGGTCCTCACAAGACCAGAACCACAACCCGTGTGTGTTTTGTAGAAACAGATGTTTCAAGTTTTGGCTCCAATGTCCCGTCTCCAAGCCGTTGCTATGGTTACTACGTTCCTGTTGCTATGGTGATGTCCTGAAAAACCGTGTTGATGTCTGAGGTGTATCTTGCAGGCTGCACAGCTGTGCGTGTCTTTGTGACGACTGACTAATGAATTTGTCAGGGCGTGTCAGTGAAGTGATGTCATCCTGGCCACGCCCCCACTGAGGGACACCCCCCCGCAGCGTCAGGCGTGTGGGTGCGGGTTTTGAGCTATGGCAGGTTGTTGTCCCGCAGACTCTCCAGGATCTGGATCAAACTCTTCAGTCCGAACACGTAGCCCTGGTCCGGCCCGTCGTGCACCGCCGTGTCGCCCCGGAAACCTTTGAAGGTGGAGTGGGCAAAGTCAATCATACGAACGTCCACCAGGGGGGACTGCTGCGGCGGAGGGGCAGGACGGGAGCTGAAGCTGGGGGCTGTGGAGGCGGGGTCTGGACGTCCGCGAGGCGAGGGGGGGCGGGGGACGAACGAGTGGCAGTCTGTCATGGAGGGAGGGTGACGAGAAGGAGACGGTGGAGCCACGTGTCCAGGTCCCTGAGAGGACAGTGACCCCGGGTCTGGGTTCTGACTCATGTCACAAAGAGCGCCAGAAGGGGGCGGAGTCTTGGGTTCCTGAATACAGAAAGGTTCTGTGGGGGTTCCAGGGTTCTTCTGCTGCCTGGCTGCGTTCTGTCCTGGGGAGGGGACGGACGGGCCCTCAGGTTCCTACAAACAGTCCGACACAAACCATCAGAACTTTTACATTCAATCAGGAAACAAACAGGAAACAATCAAGACACAAACAGGAAACAATCAGGAAACAATCAGGAAACAAACAGGAAACAAACAGGAAACAATCAGGAAACAATCAGGAATCAAACAGGAAACAAACAGGAAACAATCAGGAAACAATCAGGAAACAATCAGGAAACAAACAGGAAACAATCAGGAAACAATCAGGAAACAAACAGGAAACAATCAGGAAACAATCAGGAAACAAACAGGAAACAAACAGGAAACAAACAGGAAACAATCAGGAAACAAACAGGAAACAAACAGGAAACAAACAGGAAACAAACAGGAAACAATCAGGAAACAAACAGGAAACAAACAGGAAACAATCAGGAAACAAACAGGAAACAATCAGGAAACAAACAGGAAACAACCAGGAAACAAACAGGAAACAATCAAGAAACAATCAGGAAACAAACAGGAAACAACCAGGAAACAAACAGGAAACAATCAGGAAACAAACAGCAAATAAACAGGAAACAAACAGCCTGTCAGACTTTAACTCTCAGAGCACCAGAGAAACGAGCCTTTTCTGCTGAAATGAAGTGTCAGCGCTGAATGACAACCGAAATATGCTGAAAAAGATGAATTTGGGTTCTTAAACCTAAAAGAGGCAAACCACAAGCAAAAAAATCTACAAGGCATTACCAGGAGCTAAAAGGTAAAATACTAGTTATAAACTAAAATGAAAAAATAAATATAAAATAAAATAAAAACAACAGCTGAAAATTTAAAGATGTAAAACTAGCCATAAGCAGTAAAACTAGCTAAAAACTTAAGGGATTAAACAATAGCTAAAAGCTAAAAGAAGTAAAATTAGAACTTGCAACAAGCTAAGTTATAGACGAGTTAAAAACTAAAGAAGCAAAACATTAGCTAAAAACAGCAAACTGTATTTTTTTTAAGTTACAGTAAAACCAACATGTGAAAATATTAAATCATAAAATATTTTACAACTTCTCGGGTTAGGTCCAGTCTGTTAGCTTCAGCTGTTAATCAGCTGCTGGTGAACCATCAGGTAAAGAATCGTCGTTTTAAACGTAGCTCTCACCTCAGAGCAACAAAAGCCTCTTGAAGTGATGAACTGTGTTGTGTGGCACCTGAAGGCACCTTAGCCAAAAACCCCAAAACATTTAATTAAACATGGCGCAATAAAGAATCAAACAAGCCAAAGAAACCTTCAGAACCAGAACATTTGGGTTCACAGCAGCACCAACTGCAGCCGAGTTCTGGTTCCTGTTTGCAGCGCGACCGTTTCTCTGCGTCCTTTTGTGCTCGAAAAACAAATTCCCTCCGGAGCCACGGACCAAAAATAGAACTAGAGAAACGTGTTTCGGGCGTTTTGTTCAAACTGCGGACAGAAACGTGATGATTAATGTGATCATTAATGACCGTGAGGAACTGTTTGTTTCTCTGACGTCCTGAAGCTGATCAAACTAAAATAATCAGGATTTGATGCTTAGAGACAAAACAGTTTGATCCAAAGGACTGCAGTTTTTTATGTTTGTAAGGAACAGCAGAACATTTTCTGTTTTCATTCTTCATCTCCAGCAGAGGTGCAGCTTATCTGCAGCTAATGTGCAGCTAACGTCGAGGTTCGGCTCACCTTTCCCTCGTAGATGATGAGCAGGGAGGAAGAGTAGAAGCGGTAGGACGCATGTCTCTCCAGCACGGCCAGGAGGCTGCGGAGCTTGTTCAGGATCAGCTCGAAGAGGTCCCGCCTCAGGCCCTTCCCGTTGTGCAGGTACTGGTAGAGCGCCTGCCGGAAGCCCTCGATGGACAGGCCGCGGCCGTAGTACTTGTTCCTGCAGAGGTAGTGCCCCGTGCTGAGCTGGTACACCTGCAGAGAACAGGTGGACAAAACCTCAACAACAAAACACTTTCATCATCTTCACTGGGATTATTATCTGCTGCACACAGACTCTCCTGTTAAACAGACTGAAAAACGAGCCTCAAACAGTCCGTGTGCAAAAAACACCAAGTCTGCTCTTAATAATTTCTCTGAAGGGGGAAGACTTGGACAGTGACGTGTAAACATTTACCTGTTTACAGTGTTTAAAGTAGGAGATGCGACAAATTCAAGTTCTGAAGGGAGTTTGAGTTAAACATAATCTGATGAAGTTCAGCTCTGCCTTCTGGGGGTCTCTGAGAAACTTGAGGGACACGCAGCGTAGAAGGATAAAAAAAATCTACATTTAAATATCTATGAATTAAGATTTGTGGAAGTAAGAACCTAAGACTTGTCAGCTGAATGTTCGGTGGAAAAAAATCTCTAACAATCATAAAACTTGAAGTGCAGTTGTAAAAAACCACAATATCAAAATGCCATTTCAGAAAAGTAAAATCCACTTTCCTGAGACCTGGTTCACCTTCAAATGTTTATTCCACCACGAAACATGACGGAGCCGTAGAGCTCCAAACACGGCGGGGTTTTCTCATTTCTCTCCTCACAGCTTTTAGTTAATGTCAGAGGTGCACGTCTCCAGAGTGGAGGGGTGTTGAAACGCTTTAGCGTCTGTGCTCTCAACAACAGGAAGTACTGCAGACACGTTGTAGTACTACAGTAACATGATGCAGCTGATGTTCAGACAAATCTATACAAAGTAAATAATTTGTTGCTCCAGCAGAACAGAAACCCGCTTCAACGTAAAGTGAAGCGTGGCATCGTCTGATGTGAGACGGAGCCGTGGAGGGGTGTGTGTGACTTCCTGCATGACTTTGTTTCTTCAACTAAATTTATTAAAGTTCCATGAATTGGTGGATTATAGTATTTTATCAGTAATGTATAGGGC
>JARVGS010001636.1:36189342-36200652 GCA_031762315.1 Hypsolebias antenori | reverse complement strand
GAACGGAACTAAGCCGGATACCGGGGACTACTTGTACATTCTTCAGCACACATGTTCTAGTTTATGTTTCTTATGCTTCTTTTAGCTTTTAGCTAACATTATGCTACCTAGCCTTCAGGCAGTGTTTGCTAAGTTACAATTTAGCTATGGTTAGGTTAAAATTAGCCTTTAGCTGCAGTTTAGCTAATATTAATCTTAAACTATAGTTAAGGTCATTTTAGCCTTTAGACATAGATTTGCCATTTTTAGCTTTTAGCTACAATTATTGGTAACTGTAGCTTTGAACCAGGATTTAAAATATATTAGCCTTTAGCAATAATTGAGCTAATTGTAGCTTTTTACTTACAGGTCAGCTCATTTTAAGCCTTTAGCTATAGCCAAATTTTAATCTACAAGTTGCTAATTCTAGCTTTTAGCTACTGTACGGTACTCACTTTAGCTATGTGCTACTGTTTTTAAATTTTTAGCTTTCATTTACAAGTTTGATCATTTTCAATTTTAGCTACGGTTTATTTTACCATTTAGCTACTGCTTAGCTGTTTTTAGCAATATTTTGCTATTTCTAGCTTTGAGTTCCAATTTAGCTTATTTGAGCCTCTTTCTGCAGTTTTGCTGATTTAACCTTGAAGCTACAATTGATCTAATTTGAGTTTTTACCAGTTCATTTCTTTTTGTGTTTTTTATTTTATTTTATGTAAAATAGTTTTACTGGCCACACTGGAAGTGCTACAGCTAGCTGCTACTGTAGTCATGGCCCTGCCTGGACCAGTCGTTAGCTCGTCAATCCGGTTTCTTCAAACTGAGGTTGTTTAAAGAGCTGTCTGCAACAGGTTAGATATTAACTGTTCAGAGTTTTTCCACTCAGCCCCTCATTGAAATATCTGAAATGTCCCTTTAAAAATGCAGCTAAATCTCTGAAGAGGCAGAGCTGAAGACAAAATGAGAGCATTTTAAAAACTGGCTGGATAAGACTGAAAGACAAACTTTAATAAATATTTGGCTCCTCAAATGAAGAGATTTCAGATTTTAATCCTCAGGATTATTCCAGATTATTCCAGCTCGTTCCTACAGGAGGGACGTTTGTTTTCCTCACCGCCTCCTCCAGGTGCTGCCGGTCCGGGTGGTCGTTGGCCGTGTGCTTCAGGATTTCCCTGAGCAGCAGCGGGTACTTGACCAGCCGACTGCGCGGGATGTCCAGGAAGTTCCACAGGTCCAACTTCCTGCTGAAGGGGGACTGGAGGCAGCGCTGCAAGAAGTCCTGGACGCGCCGGTCCTGCTTCTTCTGGTCCAGCAGGGCCTTGGCCTGCACCTGATTGCTGCAGTACGGGGTGTAGGAGGAGAGGCAGGGCAGCTGCACAAACACAAGGACCAACTCCGGGTCAGAACTCCCGACTCATTCTGAGCATGAGATCTGAAGAAAAAAAAACGCTCACCCAGTCCGTCAGGATGTGTCCCACGTGGTCCGTGGACCCGTCGGGTTTCCTGGCATCTCGGAGCCGACTCAGCAGGTCTGAGGACGACAAAACGTTCTGCAGATGATCACTAGATCCATTTCACTCCCTTAGATTTGACCCAACATCCAAATCAATGAAGCACAAGCAGTTGCTCAACGAAACGAGGCCTCCTCGATACTCCGTCGCCCCCCTGCTCAGACAGCGTGATGCGCATGACTCTCAGCTACCAACACCTTTAGCTCCACATCTGTAAAAACATCCCACTTACCGGTGTTTGATTCCTATAGCTGTGGCCGCCATCTTGAATTTAGCTAAAAGCAACACTTATACCCCCGCGGACAGAAACAGGAAGTCACATGGCTGCTCCTTCATGACAGCACGTGATCCATGTTAGAGCTTAGCATCATAAACACGTGCACGTTTTTATTTTTACAGTCATTTTTTTCTTTTCCTCACATTCATGTGAAGAGCTGCAGGTAAACTCACCTTCATGCAGAGGGATCAGAGAATCCAGAGTACCAAAGATCTGGTTCAGTTCCTGTTCGGTCATGATGGACAGCTTCAGCATCGGGTCGTGGTACGCCTGCAGCGCACGTGCACATGCACACACACATACACGGTTACTAAACTATAAAATAAAACGAAGACGGTAACGGATTTCTTTTTTACCTTCTTGGCCAGCTTCAGATCCTCCACCAGATCCTGTTCTCCCTGAGTCAACTCAAAAATAGCCTGCAGAAGAAAGTCAGTTTCAGATTAAAAAAACATTTTAAATAAACAAATAAATAAACAAACAAATAAATAAACAAATGAATGAATGAACTTGTTTTTATTTGGACCTCCTGTCGTTTTATCTCCTTCGGGCTCAGCGGCTGCGTCGCTCCCAGCCGGACGTCGAACGTCTCGCTCCACAGCTTGCTGTCCCGCCGCTTTGAGGCAGGGCATGTTGCTATGGAAACCCGTGATGCAGTCAGGGAGGAGGAGGGGCTGGAGAGCGTCGCGGCGATGACGCGGGTCTTCATCGTGGCTGAGGGAGGAGGAGGAGGAGTGGTCCTCTCCGCTCGATTCTCGTTACGAAAGGTGATGGAGCGCTGCAGAGACCGACCGACAGAATCAAAGACGATTTTATTCTAATTAGGGTTTTTAAGAGCTAAATACTTCTGCACACTTTGCACTGTTTCAGCTGTTCATAAAGCAAAACCTTCGGCTCATTCTGGAGATGGCTGCTGTGACTTTTGGCTCATGTAACTTTTGCTTTTAAAGCATTTGACTGCAGTTACAGACATAAAATAAATTTAATTCTCGTCAGTTCTATTAGAAACTTTGTTCTCCCTAAAATCAGCTTCAGCTTCTACTGAGCTGCTAGTTTTAGCTCTTAGCTAACCTTTAAAATGTTTAGCTTTAAGCTAGCCTTCTTTACCTTTTAGCTTCTAGCTAACTTATTCTTAACTTTAGCTTCTGCTATCCTGTTGCCACTTTTAGCTACCATTCTGCTACATTTAGCTTGCCTTTTACTACGTTTTGTTTTTAGCTAAGCTTTTAGCTTTTAAGCATTGTTTTTCTACTTGTGGGATTTTGATACTTTTACCTAGCTTTGGTTACTTTTAGCTAACCTTTTGTTACTTTTAACTACAGTTCTGCTATTTTAAGCTTTTAGCTAGACTTTAGCTACTTTTAGCTTATAGCTAACCTTTTGCTACTTTTGGCTTGCCTATTTTACTTTTCGATTTTAGCTAGTCATTGCTACTTTTAGCTAGCTTTTTGTCACTTTTAGCTTTAAGATAGCCTCTCACTACTTTGGGCTTACAGATCACCCTTCTTTTTTACTTTTAACAAACCTTTTGCTACTTTTAGCTAGCTTTTTGTTCCCTTCAGCTACAGTTTTGCTACTTTAAGTCGTTTTATATCCTTTTGCCACCTTAGGCCTTTTGCTTAAAAGGTTTCTGCTTTGGTTACTTTTAGTTAGCATCTGTTAATTTTAACTTCAGTTCTGCTATTTTAAGCTTTTAGCTAAACTTTAGCTACTTTTTGCTTACCTTTTTTTATGTTTGGATTTTAACTAGTTGTTGCTAATTTTAGCTAGCCTTTTGCCACTTTTAGCTTTTAGATAGCCTTTCACTACTTTGGGCTTACAGATGACTGTTCTTTGACTTACAAAAAAACTTTTGCTACTTTTAGCTATCCTTTTTGTTCCTTTCAGCTACAGTTTTTTTAGTTTAAACGGTTATCTAGCCTTTTGCCATTTTAAACCTTTTGCTTTAGCTTTTTTGTGGTTTAAAGTTTTTATTTAGCCTTTTCTTTGTTTAGTTTTAATTTAGGCCTTTGCTATATTTGGTTAGCCTTTAGGTACTTTTAGTCTTTAGCTAGTGTTTGCATCTTTTAGCTTTAACAACTCAGTTTCAGCTTCTTCAGCTAGTTTTAGCTGTCGTTCATCTCGCGGCATTCAGAGTGAATTTAGTCACAGAAAAAGTTCTTTCTGTCGTTGAAAATTATTTTAAATTTTTCAGTTTGTGGTCCAGCTGTGCTTCCAATCAGCTGAAGTTTTGAAATAAATCAGTTTTTCAGCTCCTGCTGTTTGGATGTGAGCTCAGCGCTCTGAGGATCAGCTGATCCTGCACGGAAAACCTTCATTTAATCTTCAGACACGATTAGTTTTCTACATTATTGTTGTTTTTATGAACTTTAGCTGTTTTCACTGAGTGCTGCGACGGGTTTACCTGCAGAGTCTGACTGATCCTCTTCAGGGGGGTGGTCTTGACGGGGGGCAGCAGGCTGGCCAGGGAGGCCCCTCTGGAGACAGGCTTACTGCGCTTGGTGCTGGGCTCCTGGAACAGACAGCGGACAGAACCGGTGGGTCCAAAACAAAGTTCTGTTTGTTGTTTCACCCCAACATGAAGGCAACAACCGAGTTAACACGAGCCGAAACCTCACCTCAGCCGGTCGGACCACCTGACGGTTCTGTGTTCTGCTCTCCACAGAGCTGAACGGCTGTCCGAGCAGCGCCAACGTTCTCCGCCCCACCACCATGCTGATCCTCCCCCCCACCCCCACCAAACAAACCACAGCTCTGGGCCGGGACTCAAACAGCCCAGAGGAGCGACTGTGAAGGTCTAGTGACGGGTCAAAGTGAAGGTCTAGTGATGGGTCAAAGTCCAGAAGGGCTCGGTGTCAGAACCCTGACAGAACGAGAGTCCATGGAGTCCAGGAAGAGTTCAGAAACAGAAACCCATCCAGAGAACGGCTGTGGTACCGGCAGAACTTCATCAAATGTCTGGTACTGCCAGACAAAACCAGCCCTGAGGGTCCAGGGATTACAGTCTGATCCAGACCTACAAAAAGGTTCTGAAAGAGCTTGGTGCCAGCAGCTAAAATAACTCTTCAAGGTTTCCATGTGAGTTCTGTTCCCGTCCTTAAAAGACCCGGCGCCGTCAGAGGACCCAGATCAGGATCTGTAGTAAGAACTAATAAAAACACACCGTCCTGTGGAGGAACTGGGCCATCAGAACCTCAACAGAACCATCAGTGGAGACAATGAAATGAAAATCTGAAGCTCTGGTTGCTGTCCACTCAGTCCCTCCTCCTCCTCCTCTTCATCCCCTCCGTCGCTTCACTCCCTCTTTCCTGTCATTCTTTAACTTCTCATTGTTCTGATAAACGGACCTCATGAAAAGACCAGAACCAGCAGAAATTAGAGCCTCACAGCGAGATTATTTAATCTGTAGCATCGACCAAAATAAACATAAAGGAGCCGCACTTTGACACTAACAGCAGCATGTCAGCTTCCAAATGCTACATTTAGCTTTTAGCTACCCTTCTGCTACTATTAGCATTTAACTGTCATTTAGAAATGTCTTTTAGCTAGCATTAAGATATTTTTAGCTTTTCAATATCTTTTTATACTTTAAGCTTTTAGCAAGCCTATTGCTAGTCTTAAAATTTATCTAGCCTTTAGCTTTTAGCCAAACTCTTACTACATTTAGCTTCTATCTGGCATCTGTTACTGTTAATCTTTCTGTGACATTTTATTATTTTAGTTTAGAGCTTCCATTATGCTAATTTTAGCTTCTAACCACCCTTTGTTTAGCTTCTAGCCAGCCTTTGCTAATTTTAGCATTTAACTATGATACACTACTTTTAGCTTCTAGCTATCATTTTCTTTTTAGCTTCTAGTCAGCCTTTAGCTAGTTGTTCAAGTTTAGCTACCATTCTGCTACTTTTAGCTTCTAGCCAGCCTTTTGCTAGTTTAAGCATTTAACTACGGTTACGCTACTTTTAGCTTCTAAATAGGCATTTTATTTGTTCAGCCTCGTCAGCCTTTAGCAAGTTTTCAAGTTTAGCTACCATTCGGCTACTTTTAGCTTCTAGCCAACATTTTGTTATGTTTAGCTTCTAGCCAACCTTTTTCTAGTTTTAGTGTTTAGTTACTGTTTTCCTTTTTTTTTTTATGTTTTAGCCTTTTTATGTATTTAGCTAGTAGCTACAAGCCAGGCTTTTGTTAGTTTAGCTTCTAGCTATCCTTTTGAATACTTTTAGTTTCTAGCGTACTTTTTGCTACATTTAGCATTGAGATACAATTATACTACTTTTAATTTTTAGCTAACCACATTCAGCTAGTGTTACTACCTTACGCTTTAACAAAGCAGGTTCAGCTTTGTCAGCTGTCCTTCAGCTCCTTTAGCTCTTAGCTTTCGTGCAGCGTTTGTACAGAAAACATGTTTTTTCTAGTTTTTTATCTAAATCTTTCCATTCTGGGCTCAGTTTGTTCCACAACTGACTTTTTAACGTCACTGGCACGGTGTAAGAACCAACGTGGTTTTAAAATGTTGGGAAAGTGAGATTAAGGATTAATATTCTGAGTTTTGTTTGATGTGTGGACTGACACCCCCCCCCCACACACACACACACACACACAGAGTCATGGATCTGCTGGTAAACCAGGACAGTCAGTCTCCCTGCAGGCGAACATCTTACTGATAATTACAGATCGACCAGCAGCTCCGCCTCCAGCTGGAAAATGTCTGATTTTATAAATATTTAGGTCAGCATGACACAAAATCATAAACCGCTGAGTAAAGACACAAGAAAGTGTCTCTGGGTGCATCACTGTTTGTAATTTACAGGATTAAACGATAAAAAATTCACATTTTCTACAAGAAAAACTTTGACTAGTTCTTCCCTGAGCTTCCAGAGGTGGACTGGAGCTGATTCAAGATGGCCACCGCAGCTAACCCACCTTTGCAAACACAAAAACAGCTACGAATCAGCTGTACAGGCACTGAGCTACAGAGTGGTAGTAGCTGAGCCTCATCTCCAACATGAACTGCGAGCTCCAAACAGGAAACTCATCAAGAAATCCTCCTTTTTACTGAACGACGTGTTTCTGAACAGCTGTTTGAGATTTGGCAGATTAACCTCACAGACTACTTACTACACGTTAAAATTTTAAGAATAAAACTGAAAATAAACTTGTTGGGGCAGAGAAATGTGAAGAGTTTAATAAAGTCAAGCTTTATCTTTCTAACAAGCTGAAATTACAGATTAGAACGCAGGGCTGGATCTGGTCCAGATGCAGATTTTATTCAGCCTCAGATTAAAACTCAGTCTTCTGTTTTAAATAAATGCTTCAGTTGTTTCTTCTGGACTAACGTCAGAGGACCAGGCACTTCCTGGTCACGTCACAGAAGAAGCTCCGCCTCCGACGCAGCTCGAGCGTCTGCTGGAACCCACAGAAACACCTACGAGTTTCACCTCAGAGGAACAGACGTGAGCGTGACTCACGGGGACAGAAACTAATTAAAGCTCAGCTGCTGGTTCTTTAAAGCTTCACAATAAAATCTAAAATAAAACATTTTTAAAATTAAAAGCCATAAAGAGCACGTGTCAGCAGCTGTTCAAACCAAAATAAAGTCATGCTGAGAAGGGGCGGAGCTCCAGACGTGTGCGAGTCTCCTGCAGGATGATGAGGCTTCGGGAGGTGCTCAGCGCTCGTGTCGTGAATAATCCTCAGCTACTACCACTCCACATGTTACTTCAACATCTGTATATTAGTTTATCCATTAGCAGCCATTTTGAGTTAAAACTTAACCGGTTGTAGACGCACGATTCGATCCTGAAAAATCTGTCCGGTGTTTCTTGAGATATTTTGCTAACAGAAAAACAAATAAAAGCCAGCACAGACACGGCCAACGTATTATCACCTTGTGCCTTTAACTGTTTAAAAACAGCACATTTCTGTCCTGTTCCTGAACGTTTCACAAAATTTGTCGTTTACGCCAAATAAACTTCTTCCATAATAATGTTGCATTTTTAAAACGACTTTTATTTGCTTCATAATTTTTAGACTTAATCTTCAAATTTAAAAACACTTTTTGCAACATGAAGCTCTTTTGTTTGATGATTGTCCTCATTCTGGGAGGTCAACGGCTGACTCGTTATTTGTAGTTGGACGCATTCATGCACAACAAATATTAACGTCTCTGATAAAATAAACCCAAAACTGAAAACGTTGGTTTATATTTAGTGATGCTGCAGAACAATAAACAACAATAAACAACAATAAACAACAATAAACATGTCTGATAAAGACAAAACACAGTTTATGAGAAAATGTACTTGTATTTTTTAACAACAATTCAAGATGCGTTCAGTTCCCGTCACTTGAAAGTGATAAGAACGAGCGTGTTGTTTCCAGTCGGTGTGAGGCATTCACTGACCCACGTGACGAAGCGCTGCAGCTGGGAGCGGGCCGGGCTGCAACAGAACCACATTAATTAGTTTTGAGCAGAGGATCGATGAAAAGCCGACAGAATCCTCCACTTGAAATCACTCCAGCTCCGTCAACGGTTTGATCGAGAGCTGCGGTGAGGCTTCGCTGAACTGGCGGCAGGTTTTATATGAGCTGAAACCAGTTCAGGATACGTCGCCGATGTACGAGCTAAAAAAAAACTCAGATGGATAAATGGAAGCGAACACGACCCCCACGTTCTGCTCTCAGGCCGGTGTTTCACTGTAACAGCGGTTTGTGTTAATAAAGTTTTGTGCGCTTCACTTCAGTCAGGTGTCATCTCCCTCTGTCACCTGGCCCCGCCCAGTTGCACCTGTTCCAGGTGACGTTTGGCCACAGCTGCAGCCACTCCGGCTCGTCAGGCATGTTCTGTCTGTCCGCACTCGTTCAGTCGAGCATCGTCCACCGGCTGCTCCTTCAGTTCCCTGGGATCGACTCCTCCAGTGTTCTGTAAGTTTTGTGCTGCCTTGGCAGCATTGTTTTTTTTATTTTTGTTTGTTTAAATAAAGTTTTTTTGTTTTTCTTTTCTTCCAGCTCCTTGTGCCTGTCTGCACCCCTAGGTCCAAACTTCTCAAACCCAAGGGGGCGAGTTGGAGATTCAAAAGATGCACGAGACTTTGACGAGTTTCAGTGGCAGTCTCACCAAATTGTGGTAGAAAACTGTACTTGTACTCGTACAAACACTCAGTACTTTGAACTGATACTACGTTTATTCTCGATGACGTTATTTTCTCTTCCGATTCACAAGTAGCCCAAGACAAAAAATTAAAAAAAATGTCCGTAGTTTGATATTGTAAGATAAACAACGTTAAAGACAGCAGACTGTTTGCTGTTTTTAGTAAAAGAAATGTGTTCCTAACGTTGGGTGGCACGGTGGAGCAGTTGGTGGAACTGCCGCCTCTCAGCGAGAAGGTCGCTGGATCGAATCCCGGCCGGATGGTCTTTCTGGGTGGAGTTTACATGTTCTCTCCATGTTGTGGGTCCTCCGGTTTCCTCCCACAGACAAAAACATACATGTCAGGCTGATTGGTAACTCTAAATTGTCCCTAGGTGCGAGAGAGAGACAATGGTTGTCTCATTTGTCTCTAAAGTGTCCCCTGTGATGGACTGGAGACTTGTCCATGGCGTCCCCTGTCTCTCAGACAGTGACTGGTGGATATGGACATGACCCAAAAAGGAAAAAGTGGGTAAAGATGATGGATGTTTCTAAAGTTACTGAGTAATGTTTAAATACTAACAACTACTCAGTACTGGTACTCAGTATCAACTGAAGTACTTGTACTCAGAAACAAATGTATATTGGGACACCCCTACCACATTTGTCCTTTCAGCACATTTGTGATGTGTGCACCGTGAGTTTGCGTCTGGCAACATTCCTGCACCAAAATGGCGACACAGACTCCACAGGGACGATTCTCCTCAGATTGCAGCGTCACGGTCGTGCACAACATTTAGGAAGTCGGAGCTGCGCTCATGAGGACGGAGACCGACATGCATCGTTAAATTAAATAACTAAAAGTTTATATTTCTTGTTTCTGCTGCGATGAACTTCAAACACTTTGAATAAAAATTTTAAAACACGACTTATCGCCTGCTGCTTTTGATGACGGTTTAAACCCAAGATGGCCGCCACATCCCTGAGCCCCGGTCCCTTCTCATGTTAACGCTCAGAGTATGTGTTGAGGAGGACTCTCAGTTACTACCACGTCCAATTTTAGCTCAATATCTGTAAAATTATCTGAGTCATAGTGATTTTGATATTGGCCAATGTTGGCTATCTATGGCGGCCATCTTGAATTGAGGTGACTCCAAAGTTTAACCAGTTGTAGATTTTTTTTTTAATCCAGGGATTATTTTCTAAGTATCATTCAAATCAGTCCAGCAGTTCACGAGACATTTTGCTGTTGATGGCAGCGTTTTAAAATCAGATCTCGCTCCATCAGTCAGCCCTCAGAGTACATGCTGTGATAAGTCTCGTCTACTACCACGCCACATTTTAGCCTAGCGTCTGTAAAACTGGCTGCTGGGTTGTAGCCTTCCTTGTATTTGGCAGCCATCTTGAAGAGATGAAGGTTTATCCAGCGATTATTTACTGATCATTAAAATCTGTTCAGTGGTTCAGGAGATACTTTGCTAACAGTACAAACAGAACAATCTGTTTCTGTGGATGGGATGTCCCCTCCCCCACCCCCCATCTCAACCTTTGACCTTCAGCATCAGATAAAGAAGTCCAGTTCCTGAAGGTGCAGTCAGAGCACAATGAGGCTGCATGTGATTCACGGAGCGTCAGCTCAGAGACAATAGACTGTAAGTCAGTCCAGGTTCGACGTCTGCCACAGGCGGTATGACTGATGGCGTGTTCGCTCCGTGTGTCCTGCTGGAGTGTGCTGGACTTCCTGCGCTGGACAGAGCCGAGAGGGAAACGCCCGCTAAACAACAGGGCTGCGGGCAGAATGCTAAAAATACCAGAGGAGGGGTCCATGAGGAGCCCGGAGGGCCCAGAATCGACAATGAACCGCAGTCAGATGGGACATGAAGTTCTGTCACTCTGGTTCTGTCGCTCTGGTTCTGTCACTTTGGTTCTGTTACTCTGGTTCTGCCACTTTGGTTCTGTGACTCTGGTTCTGTCGCTCTGGTTCTGTCGCTCTGGTTCTGTCGCTCTGGTTCTGTCGCTCTGGTTCTGACACTTTGGTTCTGTTACTCTAGTTCTGTCACTCTAGTTCTGTTACTCTGGTTCTGTCGCTCTGGTTCTGTCACTTTGGTTCTGTCACTTTGGTTCTGTCACTTTGGTTCTGTTACTTTGGTTCTGTTACTTTGGTTCTGTCACTTTGGTTCTGTTACGGTTCTGTCACTTTGGTTCTGTCACTTTGGTTCTGTCACTCTGGTTCTGTCACTTTGGTTCTGTTACTCTGGTTCTGTCGCTCTGGTTTTGTCACTTTGGTTCAGTGACTCTGGTTCTGTCACTTTGGTTCTGTCACTTTGGTTCTGTTACTTTGGTTCTGTCACTTTGGTTCTGTCACTTTGGTTCTGTCACTCTGGTTCTGTCACTTTGGTTCTGTTACTCTGGTTCTG
>JARVGS010001636.1:36054136-36071650 GCA_031762315.1 Hypsolebias antenori | reverse complement strand
CACAGGATGCTCTCCACTGCACACCTGTAGAAGGAGGTGAGGACTGAGCTTCTCAGACCAGCTCGTCTCAGCCTCCTCTGATGAGCTTTCTTGATCAGGCTGGTGGTGTTGTTGCTCCAGCTGAGGTTGTCATTCATGTGCACATCCAAGTGCTTGTAGCTGGAGACCACTTCCACTGCAGATCTTCTTCTGTTCAGTGGGGTGTGGGTGTGTTTGCTCCTTCTGAAGTCCACAATCATCTCCTTGGTCTTCTTCACACTGATGTGAAGGTTGTTCTTCGTGCACCAGCTCTCCAGGTGTTCCACCTCCTGCCTGGACATTAGACACATTGAACATCTCCAGCTTGTCTTCTACATTTTTGGACTTGGGCCACAGCTGGTCAACAACTCAAAACATGTTTTTCTATTTAACAATATTGAGATAAAACTTGGTGTGGTAGTAGCTGAGAGTCATTCATGACAACAGCTCTGTAATTTTTCAACATCTTAGTTTATGTTTATAGTTTGAAACTGTGGCATGAAAAGCAGCAGGAGATACACATTTATTAAATAATAATCATAAATTCAGTATGTGCTGAGTTCATTTTAGGGAAACGGTGATGAACACAGTCAGGCGCTCACAACCTTTGTTTACCCAACTGGTACCTCTCAACTGCCAGTTCCTCTTTAAGTAAGAAAACATTTTGTTGAATGAGTTTGCAGATCTAGTCTTAACCAGCAGCCAACAGTTTTACTTTATAGCAGCCTGTCATGTAAACAAACAAACAAACAAACAAAATACCATTTGAGTTAAATTGTTCTCTGTTTTTTTTCCGGTCTGCTGCGCAACCAACATGTATACAACATAAAATAACACGTGTTTACACATTTTTTATGATTTTGTTGCTCAGTTTTTATAAATTGTGCAATCCAGGATAACTGGTGTTATTGGTTATGACTGAAGTAATAAATTAATTAAGCTGTTTAATCATCTACTTTGGTGTGATTCTGTTTGTATCAGGTAAAACTGGAGGACACGTTAAGAATGTTTTCCTAATTAATTATTAGGGATTGCCCAGAAAGCATCGCCACTTAGAATAAACAATAAAATTTAAAAAGTCAGTCTGTCACATTTGTTGTTTATTTTGCTTCTGGATTGGAACTGAGAGATTATAATCTTTTTTGGTGCCTTTAAGTGAAACAAAGGTGTCCTGCTGAGACTGTAACCTTAACGGACCGCTATGACGAAGGATAAACTGACACGAGAACAGCTGGTGAATGAATATTTAAAGACCCGTAGAGAAATTAATTCAGAATGGATTTTAAACAGCAGCCGTCATTGTAAGCTCAGATCAGACCTGGTTTCTCTCGGACTTTCTGGGGCTGCAGTTTGGGAACCACTTTGGTAGAGGAGGCTGTCAGATGTCTCACTTAGTGAAATAAACGAGGCGTTCTGTTTCATAATTCTTCCTTCCTCTATGACTTTGAATAAAATGTGTTAAATTATAAAGATCCAAGACAAACTATAGAATAAACACATTTTAATGTTTGGATTAAAATACTGGCCACTTTTAAAATGAGCTGTTTCCCATTCTAGTTCATATTGAATCAGTTACCATGTAAAGTGAAGCTGCAGCAGCTACAACGTCGTGAGAGGCTGCGGTGGTTTGGTGGTCAGCGCTGTGGTCTGGTAGTCCTGCAGGTCTGAGCCCAGGTTGCATCAGGAAGGGCATCCGGTGTAAAAAAATGTTGTCCAATCTTTCAAGTTGGCTTTCTGTGACCACCGCTGCAGGAGGGAGTGACACAAAATCATCTTAGAGCTTTGGGTTTGTGCTTGATTAATTTTTTGATGAATTACTCTGAGCAACAGCAGTTTTTTTTAATTTATAAATGCTTTGTTCCATAATGCTTCCAAGTGTTGAAGTCTTTATAGTCTATGTCAATGTCAACTTTATTTATACAGCACATTTAAAAACAACAATGTTGACTAAAGTGCTTCACAAACAGGAAATCCGACAATAAAATAAATGAAAGATCAAAAAATGAAAAACACAAGTATAATAAAAAGAGGCTAAAAACAAACTAAAACAAGAAAATAACTCCGTCAGAACTTCAGATGGAACTCAAACCAAACTTGAGTTAAAAGCCAGAGCAATAAAGTGAGTTTTTAGACGGGATTTAAAGATCTGTACGGACTCTGCAGAACGAATAGCAATGGGCAGATTCTTCCAGAGTCTGGGATCTGCCACAGCAAAATCCTGATCCCCTCTGCGTTTTAGTTTTGACCTTGGCTGCGCTAAAAGCATCCAACTGGTGGATCTCTGTGTCTGGGTTGTAAAAATGCTAAAGATCCATTAAGTAACTGGGTGCCAACAAGCCATGTAAAACTTTAAAAGTCAGTAAAAGAATCTTAAAACAAATATAAAAATGAACACGTAGACGTGTAAATCAGCTAAAACAGGAGTGATTGGTTTGGTTTATTTGTCGTAAGCAAAAATCAACACAATGTTGACATCCGTGCAATGAAATGTTGAAGACGAGAAGAACCGTCTCGACTCTCCAAAAAGAAACAATAATACCAAAGCATGCAGCAAAAATACAAACAACAAGGCACCAAAAGTGCAAAAGAAATACATCTACAGTGTGGTTCTGTTAGCAGTGAGGTTCTTTCAGCAGCATGGTTCTGTTCTGTTAGCGCCGTGGTCTTGTTAGTGGTAATAACGACCGCAGCAGCTGCCCTCACAGACTGCCCTCACTGACTGTCCTCACAAACTGCCCTCCAGAACCGGGTCCAACAGACAGAGAACATCCAAGGTTTCCCCTCGGAGCCGAACAGGTCAGTGGAGTTCGGCCCGTGCAGACAGGTGGAGGTTCATGGAGACGACCGCCATGACAGGCCGGAGCCCGAAGCTGGAGGGGGGCCAGGAACTGAACCAGGATGGCAAGGCAGCGACACAGAAAACTCCCAAAGTGTGTTGCGGTCATACCCGTAGAGTGGGTGTGCGGTGTAGGCACAAGAAAAGTTAAAACAAGAACAACAGGCACAAAAAAGACTGAGTTGAAGCAGAGCTCCCGTCAGTGCGGCCATGCTGCGGAGCTCGTGACGTCACAACCTCTTCTAGTTCCTGTTAAGACCCACAGCAGCGTTCTGGACTAACTGCAGGTGATGGAAAGATGATTGTTCCAAACCAGCATATAAAGAGTTGCAGTCGTCCAGTCTGGTGATGATGAAAGAGTGGATCAGAGTTTTCAGGTCTTTAAGAGGAATGCTGGAGTTTGCTTTGGCTGTTTGATGTAACTGATAAAAACTGGCAGATATTTGCTTATCAAGTTTAAAAGAACTGTCCCTTGACCACAGAGGAACAATGACGAGCAAGAGGAGCCAGAATTTCAACACATCCAGAGACGAGTCTGGTTTTCAAATACAACAACTTCAGTCTTTTTTTCATTCAGGGTCAGACAGTTCGGATTGAACCAGTCTTTGACATCTTTTAGACAGAAACGGAGACTGTAGTGGGGCAGAGACATCAGATTTAAAAGAAAAAAAATATTTGATCCCAAAGGCAGCATGTATAAACAAAACAAAAAAGGACCCAGAATGGACCCTTGAGGTGCACCACAACAAAAAGGAGCTGAGGAAGAACAAGATTCCCCCATAGAAACAGAAAAGCACCTGTCAGCTAAATAAGACTGAACCAGGGTAAAAACAACAACTTGTTCAAGTCTTGATAAAAGGATGTGATCGACCGTATCAAAGGCAGCGGTTAAATCTAATGGAACTAAAACAACGGAGCAACTAGACTCGACCTTTAACATAAATTTTTTAAAAACTGGCTCTCTCAGCGCTATGACGGGTTTAAAGCTTGAGTGGAGCTCCACTAATTTCACAAGACTCTAAAAAGGAAAAACAGCCTTTTCTAACACTTCGGACATGAAGCATAACTTGGATATTGTCCTGCAGTTAGATGGATCAATGTCTAAGCATTTAGCGGCTCAAAGGCTGATGCAGAAATATAATAATATTGACATCCTAAACAATTTGTGTGCTTCTCTCACTGACCTTTGACACAGGTTTATCTAAGGATGACATGGAAAAAGAGCTTAGCGTTCTGGGCGCAGTAGTTTGGGTCATTAAATGTCATTAAATCAACCATCCTGGTAATAAGCTGCACGCAGTCTGTCAGATGCATCTACAGGCATGAAACAATAAGGATGACGTTACTGAGGGGATTTCTGTAATAACTTTTTATTGCTCCTGTATCCACTCATTCTATCTATATAGACGCTCACCCTATCCGTCTAGGGAGGGTGTACGGTGAACCAAAACCCGTGGAAGCTGACCAGATCTGACCAGGCTTTTTCTTCTGCAGCATTTTGATGCAACACGTCAAAACAATAAGTCATAACTCCACCACCAAGCTCTTAAAGGCAAAAAGCAATTCTTCTTAGTGCTCACAGTTGCAAATAATTTATGCTCTAGTTGAATCATGGGTAACGGTCCGGATGAGTCAGCAACTGTCAAAGTTGCAGGTAAAACGTCAAATTATTCCTTATGGTCTTTTTTTTTTTTGCCCTAGCATGTACCCACTGGTCTGCACTGGTAACAGCAATAATACTGGAGCTTCATGGCTCTTAAGTTATCTTCAATGCATGTCTCCAGGCAGAAACATCTGCTCAGATGCTCTCCTTCATGTTTGACCATCTCTGCAGGACCTACAGCTGAGATGTGAAAAACATTAAGAGGTCTAATAAAACTTAAAATGTCTGGTTTGGACAGGAATAAATTCTGTCTACCCAGTAAAAGCCTCTACTGGGCACCACAAAGTAATCATATACAAAAAGACTGGTTTAGATTTAAAGTATTCATTTTTTAAATTTACTAGTTTAATGACATTTAAATTTGTCCCAGCTAAATATGTAGCTATACCAATATATGTTTTTTTTTTATTCTTTCGGCAGCTCCCTTCTTCAGGGATTGCCACAGCAAACTAAATCACACGGGATTATAATAAAATTATGACCCGGTTCTGACTGGTTTAAGTGGAGCCAGCAGCTCTAAAAAGAGTCTCACAGGGATTTGATATGCTCACTCATCACGTAGAAAGGCTTGTTAAGCACCGTCTCATTTTTTCCTTTCACGTTAACACATAAGGTCCAAAAGAGACCACACTTAGTCGCTCCCCTCATACACTGATAGGTTGTGCTCCCCTCCTGCGAAGGCCTATAAATCTGTAATGCCATGGGACATCCGGCCCTTCCGGTTCCTGGTCTCGCGTCGTGTTGGTGTGAGTTGCCGTGTTTGAGGGAGGTCTGAGCCGGGGGGAGCGTGAGCTGGAGGCGGACCTGGGTCCAAGAGGAGGCCTGAGAACCATGGCTAGCAACAGCTAGCTGCAGTGACCCGTGACCTGCATCCAGCTCCTGTTGTAACACTTGGTGATCGATTTTTACGCTGGATGCCCTTCCTGACGCAACTACTGACCACTGAGCTACCACAGCCCTCTGTGTGGAGCAGAGAGCTGCTATCTAGGACACCCCAGGGAGCAGATACCATACCATTTTATTTATAGAGCACTTAAAACAGCGACAAGGCCAACCAAAGTTTAGTTTAGTTTAGTTTATTCATTCATTTTATAATAAAATACTCAACAATACAACATTTATACAACAAATTAATATACAAGACATAAATAAAATGAAGGGTAGCAGTAAGAAGAAAAAAATCTTATTTTAACTGCTCCCTTTTACAATCAATCAAATCAAACAACAATCAACTTTGCTGCACAAACAAACAAACAAACAGGCAACACACAGGCAACATACACAATGAAGTAAAAAAAAATAGACATAAAACGTCGCAGATAATAAATATAACAACCAACCTGTGTGAAGCAAACAGGTTCAAACACCGATCAGGTGTTGAAATGGTGATGGTGGCGGTTAAGGGCCTTGCTCAAGGGCCCAGAGTGGGGTAAATGAGGGTGGAGGCAGGTGTGAGTGCTTCACCTATCCTACCCACATTTTGATGTTGTCTGTAATGGGAGTTGAACCGGCGACCTTCCAATCACAGGTCCACCTTCTCTAACCTCTGCACCACCGCTCCCACATTGTTACTCCGCTTGTTGTTCTGTAGCTGAGACAAAAAGCAATATGTTCAGTTGTTGTTGGCTGTGGCTTGAGCTCATCAGGTTCAGTTCCACATGAAGCAGCCTGTGTCGGTGGCGTGAACACATTCCATGTCCAAACTTGTAGTTTTGTTCCTTACAGGTGTCACGCTAACCAGCCAGACCAATTGTAGTATTCCTAGAAGATTCTCAGTTTCTGTTGTGGCATAAGTTCATCATAAATAAATATTTATTTACTTTCCAAGTGATCAGGAGGGCTGCCTCACACGTCTGAGTGGAAACGTGTGCACGGCTGCAGCTTTCTTCAGTCATTTCACAGGATCTTTTCTTAAATGAAGGCACATCAGGTGTTCTGGGTGCGAGAGCACGTTATCAGTCCAGTTGTGTGAAAACGAGGTCACAGCACACGTACAGTTTGAATTATTCGATTCTTGTTGGTCTTGGGTGTGTACACTTTGTTAGCACACATGCACGGAGGATGAATGAAAAGGTGCACAAACTGTAAAGCGGTCACACCCAGGTCTATAACTTTTACACTGTACTTGTGCAAAAGTACTGACAGTTTATACTTTTTTGTGTTTGAAGCACACTACCGTTGAAAACTTGTCCTTTATAACAACATCTGTAGCAGCCTGATGGACTGGACTGTTGTGCCACTTTTATTTTGTTCTTTAACATAAAAACCTGATTTGTCACATTGAGGCTGTTTGACAAAGAAAATGAAAACATCTTTCTTATCTAGACATTTAAAATAATTTTTAAAAGTTATTTTCTATAACATACAGTACATAACATTGTACAAAAAGAATAAAAAAAAATCTAGCTGAAATTGAAAAAGAAGCAAATGATTAATTTAAATAAATTAATTAATTAAAAGAAAGCGCTTGTTGCCATTCATGCCTGAGTTTTAGACTACGATCAGTTCATGATGAAAAGGGGCGGAGTTAAAGCCGTTCAGGTTCAACCTCGTGAATTACATTATGCACTCGTGCACATTTCTGCGATCTTGCAATCTGTTGGCGCTCAGAGTATCTATTGATGACCCTCAGCTACTACCACAATATCTGCTAAACTGACTCTGATACACTTTGTTTCCTAAAATCAGTTGGCTGTGGCGTCCATCTTGACTTAAGTTGTTGTCTCTGAAACATAATAAGTTGTAGAGGAACGTCCACTGAGTACTTATTGAGTTTCATTAGAATATGTCCAGTGGTTCATGAGATATTTTGCCAACAGACAGAGTTGATTCCAACAAATAAAAGCAACGTTTTGAAAACAGGTTGTGAGATCTAATGGGGATGACTCTCATCTACTACCACACTAAAGTTGAGCTGGGTGTCTGTAAAATTGGCTTTTTTGTGGTGGCCATTTTGAATCTCTAGAGATCTCTAGAGAAAATCATCGTGTCACTAATGAACTTGTTTGGTGTTGGGAAGCCTCCGTCTTTCTGGGCCGCCCTGTCTGCAGGTCTGTGATGTGATTTATCACATTATGTAATGACAAAGGGAAGAAACGGTTTAAACTCTGTTCCCTGCTCGTTGTTGTCAAACTTATCCAAAACCTCTTAACCTCAGTTTGTCCGGGGTTTGACTTTTTATTCAGCCTCCAACTTCTCTTTGAAAAAGTTTAGAAACAACTCACCTGGAGGCCTGGCTGCTGAAATGCGATTCTTAAAAAGTACCAAAGTTATGTACTTGGGCAGCACCGTATTCAAAACAAAAGAGTGAAAATAAATAAATAAATCTGTTTCAGCAGAAAAAAAAAACAAACTATAAACATGACCAGAGCAACTGCAACAGGAAACTATTAACACATGGTTATTATAGTAGAATATCCTCCTCTGGTCTGGAGTCGTGTTAATCATGAAATATTTCTTATTTATAGACTTTACACTAGTCTACATAAACTTAGAAAAGATGGGGCTGTTGTTTATGGTTGCACACTTTAATTAAATTCACAAAGTCCAATCAAAGATCACCTGATATTTCTTTTGATTTGTTCTATACGGTATTATTTAACCGTTATTTGAGTTAAACTAAAGCAGAGATCCATTAAATTATGAATCACTCATGGTTCAAATCTTGAAAGGTTTTCGTGCAGGAATGTGAACTCCCGTTTACTGTTCGTTACGTCAGCCTTTCTGCTCAGCTCTATTTATACTCAGGCTTTTTGGAGACGGCTAAATCAAATCCCACGAACCGTTGGAAAGATTAACATTCCAGCTACAGCTGAACGTGATCAAGTTTTCACAGAACGCAGAAGAGGGAACACGTCCACTACTAACAGTTTTCCAAATTAATGGCAGTCGACTACTTAGATGTGACTTTTGATGCAGCTCATCCTGACCCTCAGCTTTTCAACACTTGCTGCTGCTGACACGCCTACTTGTCTTTACATTTCAGCTCATGATCCTCACGTTGCTTCTAAATAACCTACAATTTGTCGTAAACTTCACTTTGACGTCACCAATTTCAAAGATTAAACCGTCAAATGTCGGCAAAGCATTCGAGTCTTGTTGGCACGAAGTGTCGGGCGATGGATGAATCAATTTCCATAGAAAATGTAAAAGTGTTTACACCCAGCAGGACCACAGAAGCTCTTCAGTGGAAGGAGTGAAGCGCGTTACGATGTTTATTTGTAAATGTTTGTCTTCTGCATTTTTCCAGTTATCAGTTTTGAAAAACAACCCCTATTTTGAAATAGTGAGGAAAGTTAATGCTATTTTACTATGAAAATGTTAAGTGGGACTTATCGCAGGCTTGTTGAAGGGCCTCATGTTTTGGTGAAACACAAACACCTGGCTGCTTGCAGGCGTGCACCGACTGATTAAACGCTCTGTTCTGCTCGTCAGGGCCAGCTAACGTCCTCATTTGGAAGTGGTGGCAGGAGTCCAGGCGTCTGATCCAAACCCTCTCCTGCTCGTCCTCCGTCCTTTTTCAGAGATGCTCTGTAAACTCTTAAGTACCGTCCCAGTCTTAAATGTCAGCGTCATGTGTCATAGTCAACTTTGAATAAATCCCAGAGTTGGATGAGAGAAAAAAGCCTTAAACCATAACCTGCTACAGCGTCTTCTCAAAACCCTTTTTGTATTTAACTCTTACATTTTAACGTGTCCTGAGCCGATTCACTGCTTCATTGTGCACATTTGTGTGTAAATATCAAGTTCAGGTCGACTTTATTGTTGTTTGCATCACATGCGGTACATGAGGTGGAACAAAAGTATGTACACAGGGTCCCAGTTAGACCCTAAAATAACAAAATATAAAGTGTAAAAATAAACCGTAAATAAGGATCTAAGATATACACTAAATGCCAAACGGTACGCTAAAAAATCTAAGATATATGCTGAACACTAATAATGTAAAACAATAGAGTTTAACGACAACAGCAACCTGAAAATATGCAGTAGATTTTAAGTTCTTTCAAAAAGTTCCTCCTCTGCCGTTGCTTTGTCCAAGTCAGCTCCTGTTGACGTTATTGAAAAGAACTTTGTGGCCTTCAGTGTCAAAATGCATTGATTTGCTGTGCTCCCTCTCCAGTTATCACTGGCAAAGGACACTGCTGGAGCACATTGATAACACTAGTAAATATCACCGGTGGAGGTCATATCAACTTGTGCTTAAATGTTATTTTGTGAATAACCTCCAGCAAACTGTCAAAAAACAAAACACTTTTTCAAATGTAATACTGTACAGCCCAATATTCCAGCAGGGTGTTGTCTTCTAACAGCTGGTTATCTTGTTCGCTTTTAGGATTCATTTTGTCTCATTAATCTCATTACCGTACTTGCCGCCATGCATGTTGCACCGCCGTATAAGTTGCATCAGTCCAAAAATGTAATAAAGTGGAAAAAAACTTAAATACGTAGCTTAGCCTTATAAGTCGCATCTATTATGCGTCACCGCTGACAATCCGGAAATGTGGACCAGTGTTGTGCCAAAAATCGATTGACTGCCAAGTGGCGGCCGCGGGAGCGTGCACAGGAGGACTTTAACAAGAATTTAACAAGATTAACGCTTAAAAACAATTATTTGTTTGCTTGACATTATAGTAAAGGTTTGTCTCAGTTGAACTTTTCCTTAATAAATGCACTTTAATGGTCAAATCAGCTGCATTTCACCTGCGCTGCGCAACAAAATGCAGCTGATTTGACGTTTGCTCCAGGAGTTCCAGAGCGAAACGAAGGTGTCTTGGTATGACAAGCTAAGTGTCTCATTAATAGACACTTTTACTATTAATGAGACACTTGGCTTGCCATATTAGTCGAGCGCCCTCTAGCATCTGAAAACGGTAGTGTTCAATATTTTTCATATCAATGAATGAAATCATCAGATCTCAGCAAAAAAATTGGTTATAAATAAGGGAAAAAATGTATATTAGTCGCTTTGGCGTATAAATTGCAGGACTTGTAAATTTATGCAAAAAGGTGCAATTTATACAGCAAAAAATATGGTATATAAATAATATAAATTCTATACTGAACACCTTTTTGATAAAGTAGCTTATAGAAAAATCATGTTTATTTTTTTTTTAAATGATGGTCAATATGCCACATCCATAAGAATAATTTATTAATCTTATTGGTAAATATTAATTCTGTAAATAATCAGTCTGGCCATAAAAGTATTGAAACAGGATATTTTTGTAGTTTGAACAGTGGTTGTACAATTTGCACAAGGATACTTGTGTACTGTAAAATGTCATTACATGTAGTTGTATTTTCCTTTAGAGTTTAACGTTCTTGCGGTTCTGATCAACCACAATGTGAAGAGAACACATTTATCATTTTGTCATGCGCTTCCTTCATCAACACAAACATAACATCAAAACGATAACGCTGTTCTCCTGTTCTTCAGTGGGACCAGTCCTGTCACATCCAGTCCCACAGAAAACTCAATATTTTGCTTTCATTAATAAATGTAAGTTTTGTAGTTTTGTTGTTCTCTCGACCTTCCACTTGGATTCTTTGCTGTTAAAATTCCTGTTTTCTTAGTTGTTTACTTTGATCTTCTTGCAGTGATCGTGACTTCCTAACATGTAGATATACAAATATTAAAAAAAATGCATATTTCAAATAGTCTATCTTAAACAGCTTCTAGATTTTCCACTGAGTACACTGTGGTTGTAAAAGTAGAATAAAATTAAATCTTCCTTCTGCCTGATCCGATTAGCTTCAGAGTTTTCTGGATGAGGGTTCAGGAACATGAACTCATGAGAAATGTGTCCTGACTGGCCCCGGATTCTTGACGTGACAGATGTTTAGTCCTGATTTCTCTGCAAGTATTTCATCCCTCCTGGAAAAGGAGAAGTACCGCTGTGGAAGAACGGCTCTGCAAAGTACCAGGATGAATGAGAAGACTTCAGTTTGCTCATTTGTTCATTCCTTTGCATTCCAGAGCAAACTTCAGTTCGTTAAATAAGACATAATGTAAATCTAATTAAGGTTTATAATAGAAAAATTGTTTAATTCTGAGATTTATTTGACTGCAAAAAGGTCCTGCGACTTGATGAAGCATTGCTGCTCATTTCATATTTAATGACGGATATTTTTATGAAATAAAATGTTTTTTTTAATCTGTTACAGCTCAACCAAAAATTAAGGTCTATCAAAATGGAAATCTATAGACGGGGCTACAAAAATCTGAATTTCAACAAACCAAGAAAAATTCATTGGTGTTCCTTCTTTCTCAGCTGCACTAGAAAAAAATTAAACATGATTTTTCATAAACCAGAGTCACGTTAAAGAAGTTAAAGGTGTATGAGTTCTGCACAATTAAAGGCATCAGAAAGTTTAAAAACTAAAGATCTTAACTGGGTTTTGAAATGACACAATCGTTTGAACTGCCTTTACTGCACCTTCAGTGTGGGAAGATATTTTAAATGATTTTATAACTGAGAAGGAGCTCCTGATATCTGTTCCATGCTCTCCTCTAAGGTGAAGTTATCTTTGGACGTGGTAGAGGTTTCATTGTGCTACCTACAAGTGATTCTTAGAAAGTTATCTGTCATATGAGCAATCCACCCCCTGATGTTTGTGTGTGGCGTTTTCCCAAACTGGTATCATGTGTTGACCTCCTGACTGGTTAAGAGGTTCTCTTTCGGCTGCCAGCTGATAGTTTGCCTGTTTTTCGAGGCTGAAGATGGTTTCAAAACATACAGGGCGTTCTTTTAGCCGACCCTAAAGGGAGAAGATGGAGATAAGAACAGTGAGGGATAAGAGAGCGCCGTGTTTCCCACAGAAACGTCTCTGAGCGGGTGGAAGTGTCTCAAGAATGCTGAACTGGTTTAAAAAGTTGATGCATTCATGTAACTTTTGCAGGAAAATGTTTCTACACAGAACATGGTTTTTCTTTGATTTTCACTTGAACAGAGACTTGAGTTTCTAGACAGCATTCAGACTTTTTCTTTTTGTTTTTGAACGCTTGTTTTGGGGTTTACATGTGATTGACAAACAGCTGACGTTCTGAAGCGTTGGGATCATTTCAGACCGAAAACAGAGAGTGATGCTAGGTGACGTGAGCCCCGTGTTGTGCCCTGCTCGAAGGCAGGAACCGTGCACGTGCTCCAACACTGGGTTACACTGTTTCACAGAATCTCACACATTTAGAACTGCAAAATCAAAAATGCAAACAGTTACTGTAGAATTAATAATTACTGAAAACCCAATGCTATCTACAAGTATTTTATTTTTGTCATTAACTTTTTCACAACCACATGAGTACAGTACGTACTGTACAGTCCACAATCGTATGTACAAAAAATATTTATTTTTGTTCCAATATTTTGGACATCCACAAACCGTGATAGAGCAAGTCCACGGAAGTTGAACTGCCAAGTAACGTGGGACTACTGTACATTAGTCTCTGCAGAATTAGCATTAGCAGTCAGTACTAGCATTAGCATTAGTAGTATTAGCAGAAGTATGAGGCAGATTTTAAACAGATCAATGTTTTTCAAAGATTTAAAGAGAGCTCTGTTTTTTTTTTAAATAAATATTTTTTAAATAAAGGAAAATATTTTGAAAAATATAAAATTTAACAGTCATGGCGTCCATCTGCGGAACGAGCTCAGTGCTTTGATTTGAAGAAAAACCTTCAGGCAACAGTGAAGATGCTGACTCTGCGTTAACTCAGTTTTTCTGTTGGATTCAAGTTAAACTGTCTTATTCTGAAGGAGGTCCTGTTTACTTCCTGTCTGTGGAACG
Organism: Hypsolebias antenori; assembly: GCA_031762315.1. Lineage (NCBI taxonomy): Eukaryota > Metazoa > Chordata > Actinopteri > Cyprinodontiformes > Rivulidae > Hypsolebias > Hypsolebias antenori. The sequence continues at coordinate 36,058,346 of JARVGS010001636.1, read as the reverse complement.
TGTTTAACTTCATCCTGTGGCGTAAAACGAAAATGTAAAGTGTGTGACAAATGACACACACTTTGATGGACTGAGACCAAACCTTAAGTCTGCCGCTCACAGGTGGATGATGTCATATTTCTGTGCATGTGAGATACAGGTGTGTGTGTGTCGGAGCCATATGTGAGTTGTGCAGTGTGTGTGGGTTGTTGCTGGGTGAAAAGCTCTACAGTTAGGCCCCTCCCTCCCTGTCCAGTCGTTACCATGGGGACAGGAGGTAGCCGTGTGTGAGGTTATTATGAGATGGGAACTGGTTGCTTCCTGTCGCGCGCCGCATCGGATACACGGCGACGTGAACCAGTCCGCCTCGGCACCGTTCGTTTCCATTAGCCGTCCTTCATCTGTTCTGTGTTTGGTCTGTCTCGTCTTCGTCAGGAGCGCAGTCCGTTTGTGCGTTTCAGCCAGGACGGAGCGCCGAGAGCTGGCGAACGAAACTCGTGGAACGTCAGTTTTCCTCGGGTTTCCAGATCCGACGGTTTACTGTGCGTGATCTGTAGCGTCAGTTTTATTGTTGTGTGTCGGTTTTTAATCTGTGGATCTGTTTGTAACAGCTGGTTTCGTTGCGCGTCCAGTTTCCTGTGTGATGCTTGTGTTTAAACTTTTTATTCATTCATTCGTCCTTGAATGACTTCTTTCTGCCGTAGCTTCTGAATGTCATCGTCAGTAAAATGTTTCTGTTTTTCTGTCACGGTGTTTGTTGTCCTCATGATAGAGACTGCGTTAAAAAGAGTTTAACGATTTTATTCTCAGAACAATTGGCTCCGTATGATTGAATTTTCACACCGGGAATAAAAATAAACAGTGATAAAAGACCTCATGCCAGTGGGTGGACAGAGATGACTCAAAATAGTTGTAACAATAAAAGAAGCAGTCAGTATCTGTTGACAACACTTGTAGATGTGTGTTGTAAGATCTGGGTTTGTGGCGATGCGTATTACTCATCTGTTGACACCAGTGGCCAAAAACAGCACCGTTTAAAATACAAAATTACAGTGCAGAAAGTTAAGATTATCCCAAATATGTTTTTGTTAAATACTGTACGGTAAAATAATAACTTTTAAAAAAGTTTTTAATCAGTTGTAACTAAAAAAAAAAAAAAAAAAACGATTACACAGCTTAACGTCAGTGTTCATATTAGTGTTCAAAGAAAATTTAGATATTGTCTAATCCTTTTTTCACTCTTTCCCACTTATTAACCGTTTTAAAACAAGTCCATGATAGTCCAAGACTAAACTTCCAGCTCAAGTTATGAAACCAGTGGGTGGCATCTCAGTGGTTCTGATGAAACTTCTCTTACAGTCGTGTATGTTGGTTGAGTAAGAGCTCAGCCGTGGTTTGCAATTGAAATAGCAAACATTTTAGTGACCCATGCTGGCAAAACGATTCGAAATTAACCGCAGTGCAAATAATTGAATTCAGTTCAGTTTGTTTAAAAAGCATCAAGTCACAACAGAAGTCGTCTCAGGGCACTGAACAGAAACATTCACAAACTTTCTAAAAGCTAATTAGTAAAAGTTCTCTAACTGAGGAAGCAGCAGATTGTGTTGAAGCTTCACTTCGTCACAGTGTTTCATCCTGAGCAAGCCCAAAGGAGACAGTGGAAAGGAAAAACTCCCTTTTAACAGAAAGAAACCTCCAGCAGAACCAGGCTCAGGACGAACGGCCATCTGCTTCGACCGCCTCGAGTTTGAGAGGACAGGAAGGTGAAACAAAGAATGTAAAGTCCAGGTGAACTTTCTAGAGGAAATATAAAAAAAAAAACATGTTAAGACAGAAATATTTACAAATACAAACAGGAAGAGTAGAGCGAGTAAAGACAGCAGCAGAGAGAGGACATGGTTTCAATTTGTCCTCCAGCAGTCTAAGACTAAAGCAGCGTAAATCAGGGATAGCTCAGAAAACCCAAGCCAACCCTAACTATAGGATTTATCAAAAAGGAAAGTCTTAAATCTGGACAACGTGTCAGCCTCACGGACAGAAACTGGAAGTTGGTTCCACAAGAGAGGAGCTTGATAAGTGAAAGCTCTGCCTCCCATTCTGCTTTTGGAAGCTCTAGGAACCACAAATAAACCGGCCTAATGGCAGTATTGATTTTTGCCGTAATTGAGATTAGCATGAAAATGTGTTCGTAAAGACACCATTGAGTGCTGAGAAATAATGTCTAATAACTCTTAAAGTTTTCTTTGAAACTTACCGTTTCTCTGCTGGGAAATCCCTTTGTATAATGTTTGCCGTCATTGTGAAGCTTGGGGAGTCCCGCTTCAAAATACAGGCCTGGAATTCCCTATGACATCACTCCAGATCAATAAAAATCTGTTTTTTGAACCAGCATTCCTGTAAACAAAACAAGCTCGTGGCCAGGCCAGGTGATAAATTAACATTTCAACAAACAACTCATTTAGGAGCTTTTGAGATGGACTGGTAGGATAAATAAAAAATAAATATTAAAATATTCCTCATGTGACTCTTTGCCAGCACAGATCACATTTGGCATCTGTAGAGAAAGATGTGACTTCACTTTTGGTGATTGATCTTAACTATTATGGGATGAAATATGAAGGACAAAATCAGTCAACTAAAGTTTTTATTTATTTATTTTTAAATGTTACATCCTTCCAGGACACAACTGATTTTAGTTTTAACGGTGCTGAGGCTGCTGGATGTGTTAGTCCGCCTCACCGGTTCGTCGTGTCCAAACGTTTCCCTGGCTCTCGTGCACTGATACATTCATCTGCAGGCAGCGGTCTGTCTGTGCTCATCACACGCCCACGTGCACAGTAAAAGACGTTCAGCTGAGAAACTGGTGACAAATGATCAGGTGGTGTCAGGAAAGTATGTAGTTTGACTAGCTAAAGTAGCGTTCTTTACTTTCGTACGTCGTTTGAGGAAAGAGTTTTAGAAGCGGTGAAGCAGCGATCAGCTCTTAGCCCTACCTGGACACTTCACACTTCCTGTGTTCGAGATCACCGCTGATAAAACACAAACTATTTGACTATTTCACTTCAAAGATAACCAGGTTATCCCTTTAACTTTACTGGGGCTCACTTCCCTTCCGTTTATCTTGACTGCTACGATTCGAACGTGTCAACTGCTCCTGGGTTTAGTTTCTCTGCTCACCTGTTGTGTTTGTGTCAGTTCTACCTGCAGGACACTAAAAGCAGCAACGGGACGTTCATCAACAGCCAGAGGCTGAGTCGCGGCTCCGAGGAGAGTCCGCCTTGTGAGGTCCTGTCCGGCGACATCATTCAGTTTGGCGTTGACGTCACCGAGAACACACGCAAAGGTTTGTGCACACGTATCTTTAAAACATGCACAGAAACCACCACACTGCTCACGCACACGTATCTGTGACAAAGTGAAAAGGTTAGTTTTGAGCTCATTGCACTGAAGTCAAACAACAAAACGAGTGCAGCGCAAACACTGAGGGCCGTTCTGTGCACGACTGAACCCACGGGCGTTCAACCTGCTCCAGGCCTCGTTTGGACCGGACTCGCAGTTTAACCCGTGAACACCACTGTTTCACCAAGAAGTTAAAAGAAATGCTCCTTTTTACAGCAGGTTTACTAACGTCTCAATAAACTACAACCTTTTTTATTGGTTAATGGGTTTGGCTTTTTGGGTTATTTCATCTTTTTTGCACGCCTTTATTTTCTGTTTTGACATTTCTTTTTTTTTTTTTTTTAAGTGTTTTATTTATTTTTTGTCTTTTGCTTTAAATTCTTTATGGGTTACTTTGGTCAGTTTTGGCTTTAAACACGGTTTTAAATAGAGGTGAGTTGATTTGAACAAACTATATACTGTATATATATATATATATATATATATATATATATATATATATACAGATATATATACAGATATATACAGATAGATATATAGATATATATATATATATATACACATATATATATATATATATATATATACACATACATAAACACATATATATATATACACATACATAACACATATATATATATATACACATACATAAACACACATATATATATATATATATACACATACATAAACACATATATATACAGTACATATATATATACACACATATATATACATATATATACACACACACACACACACACACACACACACACACACACACACACACATATACACATGCAGGTGGTCCTCGACCTACGAACGGGTTCCG